>CM045765.1:66875188-67414459 GCA_025200525.1 Camellia lanceoleosa
GTGCTCGACGAGCAATCAGAGTCATCACCGATGTACCCGCAAGAACATCCAAGTCTTGAAGACTAAAAAATGGGTGTCTACAGCTGTTCCTCTTTATAGAACCTTAAATCATGAAATGATCGGGAGTGAATGTCAAAGCCCGTGAGACGCACCCATTTTCACAAGGTCGAGGACTTGGACGTACATTCTAGATATCAATATACATGCGCTTCGTTGTGTCAGCAAAATGCAAATGTGGCACGATAACATAACTATGATCATGCAATGAGGGTCAGAACGTAAACATCTAGATGCAAATGTCATGGAAAGGAATACTACAAGAACTCGCATATAAGCAAGTTAACACGAACCAAACTACATTTCCGCAAGTAAAGGATGTAAGAAAATTATGCAACTGGCGCGCCACGCAGTAAAAAGGTAAGAACAACACTGCCGGGCGCACTCGCGGTGGTGGCAAACAGATCCCAACACGTGGCACACGCGAGGAAAGAAACAACGACAACAAGTGAGACACATCCAACTATTATGCAATCAAAACAAAGAGTGGTATAAGCATCTAGATCCGCCTAGATGCATTTAAACAAAGCATCTTAATGCACCATACACGAGAGGGAAAAGGAAGCGGTGCAAACATCGGAGAGTGGTATAAACATCGGAGCATGCTCCAATGTTTCTAACCAAAGCAGAGAAATAAGCGTAAACCTGCTCCAAACGCTTCTAACCAGAAAGGGTGGTATAAACATCAGGCACGCAAGCTAATGCTTCTAACCAACAAGATGGTATAAGCATCGGACGCACTTCGCAAACACTTCTAACTGGGAGGGTGGTATAAGCGCTTGACATGGTCCAAATGTTTAATCTGGGAGGTCGGTATAACCATCGCACACAACCCAATGCTTCTAACCAACGAGGAGGTATAAGCGTCGCACATGGTCCAAATGCTTCTAACTAGAAAGGTGGCATAAACATCGGGCCCGCTACCCAATGCTTTCTAACCAACGGGGTGGTATAAGTGTTTTCATACATGGTCCAAACGCTTCTAACCAAAGGGAAGGCATAAACACCGGGCGTACCCAAATGTTTCTAACCAAAACAAGGTGTGACGTAAGCACCGGGCGTACCCGAATGCTTCTAACCAAAACAAGGTGTGGTGTAAGCACCGGGCGTACCCGAATGCTTCTAACCAAAACAAGGTGTTCAAAGGACAGGAATGATCTTACCCGAAATCCCTCTGAATGAACCGTACATACAATATCGTCCGGTTGCCTCAGCTTCAAATGAATCGTACATACAATATCATGCCTGCATATGAAAGAAACTTCACAGGTACAATGCAATACAAATGCATATTCCATGCAAGATGAATAATCGTAATCCACCGGTTAGAAGCATGCTTCTGTGCACAACATGCAAGAAACAAAACTGAGGCATATTCAATGCAAAATAATCAACGGCGTATACTCAATGCAACATAACAACAATGCAAAGCTCTATGCAACAATAGCAAATGCATGGTTGATGCAACAAGTACGAGCATTTTCTATGCAACCGTAAGGGCATGTACAATGCAATATAATGCAACTCGTGACCTTCTATGTCAACATGAGAGCATGTGTAATGCAATGCAATGCAACATGCATATTTAATGCAAAGTGCAAATTTATGCGATGACAAAGGCATGCTTGCTAAAGATGACTCAAAAGGCAACTTCAGTTTACCTCTCGAAGAGTTGAAACATGTTAAAAAGGATACACCTCGTTTGTGTTGATAGGCGATGACCATCGCATTGGGAACACAATTTTGGGCTTCCGTAGAGGCGTTCTGAATCATACTTTGGGCATACTTTGCACTTCTTGGAATCCAAGGAAACAAATCAAGGCCAAAGAGGTAGAAAGAGCTTGTGGGAGCATGTTGGAAGGCCATCGTGAGGTCAGGCCCCTCTCTGACCGGCCATCGGTGGCTACCTCTGCCATAAATAACCTGATTGCCGGCCATCGATGTGGCACTGCCGGCCATCGATGGCAGCTTTGGGCAATTTTGTCCTTTGACCCACGGGTCTCTAAATACAAGTGAAGACACTTCATTTCCTTACAACCCCTTGCACAAAATCCTCTTCCTTGCTTTCTACGTGCTCCTTCTCTCTAGATCTGCGATTCCATGCATTTTCAACACCCTAAACAAACTTTTATTCGCTAAAAGCCTCTAGTTCTCTTCACTTTGAACCGATCAAAAAATTGATTTCGATGCTTCTTTCATCATTTCCACCGTTTCTAGGTTGATTCCTCGAAGTTTCTCCCAAGGTTAGTACACTTTCCTTGGGTTTTGACTTTCTTTGACTTTTTCCTCTCTCCTAGGGTTTGACTTTTTCAAAGCTTCACCATTTTCTTCATTTTTTCCTCATTTCTGCTTCTCTTGCACCTATTTCAGATGGCTGATGATGTCCCACATGACGGGGCCCTCGCTGCGCTTCTTCCGGTAGAGTTTGAGGCAGACTTTGAGGCCGAGCCCGAGGTCGAGCTTGAGCCTTTACCACCGAGTATACGCCCCTTTGACTCAGCAAGGTGTCACCCCGAGACTCATATAGTGCTTACAGCGGGAGGCATCAAGGCCTTCTTGACTTCTTTCACTAAGGATGTGCCCGAGGGCTCATATCGAGAGACCCAAAGATACCATTTCCTTCCGCTATTGCTGCAGAGGTACGAACACTATTTTCTACGATATTACCCTTATTTGTTGGCATTTCTTGCACTGTCTTGATCTGATTGCATAGACTGCCTTGATTTGACTGTATCTCATACATCACTGCTTTACATTTAACTATACTTTCATTGCTTGATCTGCTTGCATTACATGCATTAAAACAAAGCGGATCCTCTCCTTTCGGCTATGACACGGCGATAGCTCGACTGGTATGGCGAGCTCCGCTAGGGTTCGCGACTTCATCGACGAGACAGGCTTTGCTACGCTCGCTATAGTCCGATGGGTTATAGTGAGCCGCCTCTCTTAGGGCTTTTGGAGAGGTGGTGGGACACCACCACCTTCTATTTCTCTACCACGGGGGAGATGACGATGACTCCTTACGATTTCGCCATGATCACTGGCTTAGGCGTAGGGGGTGATCCGATCCCTCTCGACCCTGACATGGGAGAGTAGGAGGCAGCATGGACCGCACTGCTTGGGGCACACCCACCAACACTACGAACGAGCATGGTCTGATATAGCTGGTTCGAGGAGCAGTACAGGGGGTCTGAGCCCGAGACATTCGAGGAGGCAGAGCAGTATGCGAGGGGCTTCCTCATGTTCCTCGTTGGTGCCACCTTGTTTTCGAACATGCGGAATAGTGTAGGCCTCTACTTTCTGAGCGCATTAGTGGTACTCCATCGAGTTCAGTTGTATGACTAGGGTAGAGCCGGCCTCACCACCTTGTATGGATACATGAGCTCGACCTCTCGTATGAGAGGGACCTTGATAGGTGGCTACTGGCGAGCTTGTGAGGTACTGTGGAGAAGTGGTTTGGAAATACTCTTCAGATCCTGGGAGACGCTAGTGATCCTCAGCTAGTCACCTGAAAAGATACACACTCCAGTCGGGGGTGCCGGGGCTAGCACTCCGACGGACAAATTAGTTCAGACACTCAGGATAGCTTGTTTACTAAATTTTGTCAAGTGATTCTTACATACCTGCTAAATATGTTGTTCCTGTATTTATACCTGTTTCCCTCGATCATCGGGGCCAGGGCCTACTTTTTGATCATTATCCTTTACATTATCCGGATCCAATGCTACACACTTATTCGGCCCAAATATTATTATCATCCCTGTATTGCGCGTGCCTTCTGCCTTTGTCAATTATTTGGCTCCTACAATTGCCCCCCGAACTCCCTATTGACGGCAGTTAATTGGCGTGTTTGGTCTTGAATTGAAAAAGTTAAAACAGGTTAGGCGGCTTCGCGTATCCCAATATAGATGTCAGGATGCGCACACCTTTTCGTTCATCATTACGCTTTCTCGCCTCAATCATGCGTCTCTCATTTATTGTGATTTGAAATTTCAGTCTTTTCGAATGCACAGTTAAATGGGAAATATTCGAGACTCTTAGACCACCAAAGATATCCCTTCGACTCGACTGCTCGCAACTACTCTTCTCCGTCTACCCTCATCTCGGTTTAATCTTCGTAAGTCTTCTTCTCCCTTCTTTACGATCCTATTTTCTGTTTGTCGTTTTGATTCCGACGAAACCTTGAATCCCTGGGAACATGGCTAAACACTTGAAAGTCCTCCTTCGAGGGTCGATTTACGGATTAGGAGACATTTTTCCATTCCCGACGATGTCCACTTATCTCTTGTAACGGACAGTACCCTTGATATGGAGAGGGAGGATCAGAATACGATCGTCTTCCCTCTCTTATCTATAGTGGAGGGCGGAGTCCGTTTTCCCTTACACCCATTGCTTAGGGCCGCCCTTCGCTATTGGAGTCCGATTCTTCTCAACCTAACATCAATTTCTTTCAAATCATCATGGGGGTGATTGAGTTGAACCGTCTTAGGATCAACCTTGGCATTCCGGGTGATTCAACATCGACGCTTTGGCCAAATCTTCCAATGGGCGATATTTCAGGCTATGACACCGATCATCACTTGATAACCATGCTTGCAATTTTGGTAAGAGGGTTGACGAATGGTCAATGTCCAAGGTAATTGGGAGTTCGGTGAAGGCGAAGACCGCTTAGATCCTATTCGCGAAAGGGTGATCTAGGTTGCCGCAATGCCTTGTTGTTTGTTGACTTACCCTTCACTCGGCATTTTCCTTTAATCACCCCCCTTGTTCTTTGCGTAATAGATTGAAGAAAATTCTTCCGGCAATCAACGGGGCGGTTCTTGAGGAGATCAAGTCTATGCTCAGATACTTCGGCCATCCAAACGTACAAAAGCAAGGGAGAGCGGCTCACATACTCCTCCGATACGAACCGACTTACACTACATTCTCGGCTGCGGAAGGCATTCTAGTTCCATCCGGCGATCAACACCTTTCGGCTCTTATCTTTCCCAGCTTTAAGAGCTTTAGGAAAATTGGCCTCGAAGATTCGGATTCGAGGGCAGAGGCTGAGCCGGTGGTAGAGGTAGTTGACAAACCAACCAGAGAGGTTGGATTCCGAGAGGAGGCGAAGAGGATTATATGACGATATGCTCACGGCTTGAGGTCATGTGGACTTAACCAGCCTTCACCGTCCACTTCGGGGTAGGCAGAGTTTTCGTCCGAAGATATTTTTGTAAATTTGGGGGACCTACCCGGTGATCTTTTTGAAGCTATGGCTGGGGAATGCCTTACGCAGATGGCGTGAAGGAAAAATGCCGAGCGAATGGCTGCTCGAAAGAAGGTCGAGGCCGCCCATTCTGAGCCCACCTTGATTAGAAATTTCATACCCGTTATGGAAGTGACAAATCAGGTCGCTGGGGCTGAAACGGGGGAAGAGGTTGAGGAACAGGTCATTGATGAACGGCTGATTTCGGAGGAGCGGGGCGAAAAGCGTAGCGCCGAGGCAGAGGCTGGGTTGGAAATTAGCCTTGCTTCCAAACGGCCTCATTTATAAGAGTCGGGTATGGTTGTGCCTTTTATTTTCGGCCTAAGATCAAAGATACGCCGATCTCTTCCGATGCCTCGACCATTGAGGATCCAGCCATGGCGTTGAGCCTCGCGGCTTCAATTTCCTTGCCGGCTGACGTCGCAGCCTTTCGCGCCGTGCCGGATGTTATGGCCGTAGCCCTATCTGCGCATTCGGCGTTCCTGGTTAGTGACCATCTCAAATTCTCTTGACTTTGTTTTCGTTAAAGATATTTGACGATCCGAACTTGCTTTTCTGACTGTTGGCAAGATCGTGGACCTAGGCCGCCGCCTCCATGATGCTCTCGGCAGAGTTGATCGTTTACAAGCGGAGGCGAACAGTCAAAAGAGTATGGCCGAATTTGAATGTGTGAGAGCCGCGATGGAGAGCGAGTGAGCTGAAGCAGAGAAAGAGAGGGCTCATAATTTGAACGATTACGCCTGACCACGAGAGTAGGGCAAATGTGAGCGAAGAATCGCTCAAGTTAGCCAATGAGGCGCTTGCCAAGGCGGAGGTTCAGTTAGCGGAGCTCAAGGCCGCCAAGAAGAAAGCCAATTCTGAAGCTTCTACGGCATTTGAGGCAGGAAAAGCACCGCCTTCATGGAATATGTAGATGAAGTCGCCAAATTCAAAAATCGGGGGTTCAAACATGGATGGCTCAAAGCCCTTGCTACCGCTGGAGTTACATTGGCCTTGCCAAATCCCTCTGAGCAAGTGGACATTGAGCCACTTGAATCGACCAGAGCATTGATCCGAAGTCATCTCTTTTGATTTTGATTTAAGCTTTTGTTTGGTAGACTTTTGATTTTGATGTAAGTTTTTGTTTGGTAGACTTTTGATTTTGATGTAAGTTTTTGTTTGGTAGACTTTTGTTGGCTCAGGCTAGTTTTCATGTATAAATTGGTTACTATTTGCACTCAATTTATTAATGAAAACTGCCTTGGTATTTCTCCACTACTTGTTCATGGTTTGTGAAGTTATGTTAATGAAGAATACTTTGCCTTTCATGAATTTGGATAAAATCATTGCTGTGTTTTAGCTTTCAGAAATTAAATATCCTATGACAATTTTCAATTACCATTCATGTGCCACGTATTGTGGGTACTGAGCCGAATCGATTGATGAATTTGCCCTTGCCCCAAGCGGTGCATGATCATTCAGGTGCCGGATGAAACGACCTTAAGATTTGTGAAGGATCGATTCATGAGCCAGCTGGGTACATAAACTGAATAGATTGATGAATATGCCCTTGCCCCAGGCGGTGCATGATCATTCGGACACCGGATGAAACGACCGTAAGATTTGTGAATGATCGATTCATGAGCCGGCTGGGGGTACATAAGCCGAATAGACTGATGAATCTGCCCTTGCCCTAGATGGTGTATGATCATTCGGGCGCTGGAGGAAACAACCTTAAGATTTGTGAAGGATCGATTCATAAACCAGCTAGGGTACATAAACCGAATAGATTGATGAATGTGCCCTTGCCCCAGGTAGTGCATGATCATTTAGGCGTCGGATGAAATGACCTTAAGATTTGTGAAGGATCAATTCATGAGCCGGTTGGGGTACATAAGCCAAATAGATTGATGAATCTGCCCTTGCCCAGGCGATGCATGATCATTCGAGCGCCGGATGAAACGACCTTAAGATTTGTGAATGATCGATTCATGAGCCGGCTGGGGTACATAAGCCGAATAGATTGATGAATCTGCCCTTGCCCCAGGCGGTGCATGTTCATTCAGGCGCCAGAGGAAACGACCTTAGGAGTTTTGATAGATCTATCTGCCTTTGCCCCAAGTGGGTTGATCCAGCCGGCGCCGGGCATTTGAGGTTTTTACAATTAATGAGATGGCCTCAATGGTGCTGCCTCTTTAAAGGATAAATGATGAAAGGTAAAACTTTTATGAGCATAGCAGACAACTGACTCCAGCGTTGGAAGGTGTCAAGTGAATGTCGAACAGACTCTTCTTTAACAGCAGAGGGGAAGCGAAGACGCTGGCTGAGCTGGGTGGAGACATGAATCGAGGTAATGACCCTCCGCGCACAGGGAGTAGGAGTTCCAGGGATCAAGAGAGGCGTCAGTCTCCTCGACGTCGAAGCAGGTCACCCAGGCGGGACAAGCAGTCCTAGGGCAGAACGTCCCAACCTCGAGTCGAGAGGGGACCTGAGGCAAATCCACGCCCATTAAGCTTCGCGGTATTTGTGGGGAATAGACCCATGACGGAGGCAGACTCGATCGTTCGAGACCCAAATGTAGCGGTCGAGTTTGCTCGACAAATTTTCCCGCCTGAGGTTCAACAATCGATGGTAGGTTGCCAGGACTACGAAGTGTTTCACGAAGGCGTTCATGGGGCGGTGAAGGGGTTGTACACTGCCTATGAAATTGGCATGCGGTTGCGCGCTGCCCGCCGAGAAATGGAGAAGAAGGATGAACGTATTCGAAGTTTGGAGGCCCGCGCGGAGGCGGCTGAGCGCGAGTTGAGGAAGACCAAGGTGGCCCAGGCACAACCCATCGGGTAAGGAAACCTAATCGTGGAAGAGAGGGTTACTAGCCGGCTCATCAGTTCCATGTTTGCCGATCATGAGACGACGAGTATGTTTGCAATGGAGAACGCGAAGGGAAGGGCCTATGAGAAAGGTTTCCATGAAGCCCGAAGAGTTAGAATCGAGAAGACCAAGGAAAAACTTGCCAAAGAAGTTTGCCGATGTGAGAATCATGGATTTAGGCATGGTTGGATCAAGGCATCTCAAGCCGCATAAGCTCTTTGGGCGGCTGGCGTTGATTCGGCATCACCACTCTATCACAGTAAATATTTTCCGTTTTCTACTTTTGAAGTTGAGAAGAGTGATGATGAGGGTGACGCCGCATAATTATATTTATTGTAATGCTGAAACGCAGATCACGTTCCAAACTATGTACTTTATTGCTTGTTTTGTTGAATAATAAAAAAAAAAACGTTCTGTCACAAATATTTTATTGCAGTTCGTATTCGGCATGTATGTGTTTCGTTTTATTGTTTTTCAATGAATGTATAAGCGTTGATTGGCAGGGTCAATCCATATTTGATAGCCGTTTACTCCTGACAGGCTATTGTAACCTGAAGCCAGAAGCCGGTGGGTAGAGTGGCTCTGGCTAATTCAACTCGGCTCGGGGCCTAGATTTTTGGCCAATGCACGTGCTTCAAAAAGTCATTTGGATAACTACGCCATGGCAAATGTCAACTGATGTTTTTCTTATGGACTTTAGTGTTAGTGAAATCGCCTCGGGATTGGGGCCTTGAGATCACTGCCAGTATTGAAAATGAAAGGAGTGGGCGCTTTGCGCAGATAAACAATCGCTTATGTGAGGTGGGTTAAGTGGGGATGTTAGTTAGAGGCTGGAGTTCAACCGACCTTGGTGTTGCCATGGATCGTGGCAGAGGAGCCATCCGTATGGGAAATAGGGCGTCCGAAAGTTGGTATGAACCTTCAAGTCGTCGAAGAAGATCACCCCGAAAGGAAAGGCAACGACTGTTAGATTTATCCCTCCTTATCCTGGATCTTTGCCTTGACATTGTCAATGGTATCAGGGGAGGACTTGGGCACAGTTGGCTTGAGGCGTTGCAAACTACGGAGGACATCCGGGTGACGGGAGTTGATTCGGCACTGCCGCTTTACCAATGCGTCTTCTCCCCTTTTTAGCTTTTGAGATTGGAAATGGGTATTGTAGTGCTCAAATGCGAGTTGCGTTTATGTAACAACTGTCTGATTAAATAAAAATTGTAATGCTCAAATGCGAATTGCGTTTATGTAACAACTGTTTGATTGAATAAAAAGTTGTATTTCAAACATTTGCGTCTTATGCTGAATTTTTTATTTGTGTCCTGCCTTGACAATGTCATGACTGAAAAATCTTGGTTTGTTCATGCCAAAGGGTATTTCGAATCCGGAGGCTTAATCGGCCCTAAGGTGACATGCACCAAAGGGGGCTCCGAATCCGGAGACTTAATCGGCCCTAAAGTGACATGCACCAAAGGGGGCTCCGAATCCGGAGACTTAATGTGGCCAATCGTGATATCCACGAAAGGCGTTCCAAATCCGGAGACTTAATCGGCCCTAAGGTGACATGCACCAAAGGGGGCTCCGAATCCGGAGACTTAATGTGGCCAATCATGATATCCACAAAAGGCGCTTCGAATCCGGAGACTTAATCGGCCCTAAGGTGATGTGCACCAAAGGGGGCTCCAAATCCGGAGACTTAATCGGCCCTAAGGTGACGTGCACCAAAAGGGGGCTCCGAATCCGGAGACTTAATCAGCCCTAAGGTGACCTGTACCAAAGGGGGCTCCGAATTTGGAGACTTAATGTGGCCAATTGTGATATCCACGAAAGGCGCTCCGAATCTGGAGACTTAATCGGCCCTAAGGTGACATGCACGAAAGGGGGCTCCGAATCCGGAGACTTAATGTGGCCAATCGTGATATCCACGAAAGGCGTTCTGAATCCGGAGACTTAATCGGCCCTAAGGTGACATACACCAAAGGGGGCTCCGAATCCGGAGGCTTAATGTGGCCAATCGTGATATCCACGAAAGGTGCACCGAATCCGGAGACTTGATCGGCTCTAAGGTGACATGCACCAAAGGGGGCTCCGAATCCGAAGACTTAATGTGGCCAATCGTGATATCCACGAAAGGCGCTCCGAATCTGGAGACTTGATCGGCCCTAAGGTGTCATGCACCGAAGCGGGCTCTGAATCTAGAGACTTAATGGTGTTCGTGAAATGAATTGAATGACAAAGAAAGATGGTTTGCATTGCAGAAGTGAAATATATACAAGTATCAAAGCCCACAGGTCGGGTCAGTGATATGGTTTTCATAAAATCGCTGCTTGTGTCGATTGGGGGGAGCCACGGATCTCTTCAATGCCGCGGGCTATCGGGAAGCGCATGAGCTGATGATAAGTGCTTGGAATGGCCTTCATAATATGTATCCAGGTTCGCCCCATGATAACATTATACGGCGAAGGGAGCTTTACAACCAGGAATTCTACTTCGATCGTTCTGGAGCCCGCTCGGACAGGTAGTATGATCTTTCCTAACGGGTATTCGGGATTCATATTAAAGCCGAACAATGGACGAGGCGCCGAACATAGAGCTGACTCGTTGAGGCCGAGTTTAATGAAAGTTTGGTAATACATAACCTCCGAAGTACTCCCTGGGTCTATAAGAATTCGTTCAATGGTGAACCGGTTTATGCGTAATCTAATGACCAACAGATCAATGTGGGAAGTTGTTGTGCCACTAAGGTCGGAGTCATTGAAAGCAATTGTCGGAGCTTCTTTAGGCCATTCAGTCGGAATACGTTGCTCCTAGGGGATTGGATGCAATGGAATTATGTGCACGGTTGGGGGTGCAGGCAGGCTATAGATTACATGGATCACGCCAAGTGGAGGAGAGTCCTGCCTCAAGGCTAGTGCCTTGGTTGGCTTTCCCTGTCCTACATACTATTGTAGTTGGCCGTCTTGCACCAGTCCTTCCAGGTGATCTTTTATTGCGTAACAACTCTACTTTGCGGGCCGTGATCTTTGTGATATTCGCACCGCCGATCCCTTTTTCGTGTGTCGGGTGGCCCCACCATCTTTGATGGCCATTTGAAGAATGGAAGGTGTTGGACTTTGGTCATTATTGCAGCGATTGGTTCTGACAACTTTGTGTACTTTTTGTTGGCACGTCTCAAACGTCTGCTGTTGACTTGCAGTTGCTCGTTTGTCTGGTGGGGACATTGATCGCTTGATCAGCGAGTATCCCGCCTTTTGTCTTGTTTAGCGCGCTGCCGAGGCTCTGGGCTAGGAGATGGCATGGAACTTATTGGTTGAGCAATTTCAGGGGGGGCCGTTTTGTTGGACATTTGGCCGGCCCTTATTCTCAAGGCATCATCTTCCACTTTGCAATACTCCTCAACTTTCTTCATTAACACCCAGACCATTTTAGGGGGTCTTCTGGTCAGAGAACTACGAAGAGGACTATTAGGATGTAGTCCCATTTTGAAGGCGATGATGGCCATGGAGTCATTACAAGCGTCGTCGACGAGGTTGAAGCACTCCCAATATCGCGCTGAATATGCTCTGAGCATTTCTCCTGACTGAATCTGCATAGCCTAGAGAGAGTCGGCCTGTTTCGGCTGTACCTCGTTGGTGATGAACCTGGCCCTAAAGGATTTCTGTAATTGATGGAAGCTTTTGATGGAGGCCGGCTCCAGCTTATAATACCACCTGACAGCTAATGGCCCTAGGCTGCTGGGAAATATTCGGCACATGAGGGCTTCGTTGTCTGCATGCAATGTCATGGCCTGCTTGTAATGACGAATATGATCAGTGGGGTCTAATTTTCCATTGTAAAGAGTGAATGACGGAGCTTTGAACTTCTTGGGAAGGGCAGCCCTTGCAATCCGTCGGACAAAAGGATCACGCTGGTCATCTTCGTCTGAACTGCTCCTCCTGCGCTTGTTCCTTGTATGTAGACTCTTTTCGGATGAGCTGGAAGTTTCGGATCGTCCCTTCTTGGTGAGCTCCGTGGATAATGAGTTGGAGTCGCTATTGGTATCCTTGGGCCAGGCTCGAGGTTGTTGTCCACCGGCCCTCGGAGGTCGTTCGGGGTTTTGGCACAAGGCTTCTCTCGATTTTGTGACTTCGAGGGCCAAATCTTGACGAAGATGTTCATTTTCAGCGATCATGTTTTCCAGCCTCTGTTCGTTCTGCTTTGCTTGTTCCATGATCGCCTGCATTGTCTCTTGCGCTGAAGTCGTTGGTGAATCGAAGTTCAAGGCGCATTTTGCAACGATGGTTTCTTTCCCGAGCATATTTGCTGGAGTGAGGTCATCTCCCTGTGCGGTCTCGTCAATGGCTACCGGAGGATCTTCAGTCACACCTGCCATGGATGTATTTGAGTATTCCCACAGACAGCGCCAATTGTGGAGAAGTGGTTTGGAAATACTCTTCAGATCCTGGGAGACGCTAGTGATCCTCAGCTAGTCTCCTGAAAAGATACACACTCCGGTCAGGGGTGCCGGGATTAGCACTTCGATGGACAAGTTAGTTCAGACACTCAGGATAGCTTGTTTACTAAATTTTGTCAAGTGATTCTTACATACCTGCTAAATATGTTGTTCCTGTATTTATACCTGTTTCCCTTGATCCTCAAGGCCAGGGCCTACTTTTTGATCATTATCCTCTACATTATCCGGCTCCAATGCTACACACTTATTCGGCCCAAATATTGTATTCAGATACAGCCAATTATTATCAGCCCTGTATTGCGCGCGCCTTCTACCTTTGTCAATTATTCAGCTCCCACAAGTACACAACTTAGTTTCCCCTTTTCGCTTTACATTTTCTGCCTAGCATTTCTTGCTTTACATTTGTTCAACACATGCACTTTCTACTTTGCATATTCTCAGATTCGCCATACAATCGTATTGATCACATTTTCCTTGCACTTGTGGGTGTCGATACTTCCCAGCTCTTGCTCTAGAGCCCGGAGAGGAGATTCGCGACGATCCGCTTTTCTTGGGTATCTGACGGCTAGCTTCGCCATAGGACCTAGGAGAACTTCATGTTCTTCCGCCAGTACTTCGACACGGTCGCGGCACACGAAGTAACCCAAAACAAAGTTATCCTGCTTTTCAATCAACATGATACATTTCAATCAACTTGATACACACATTAGTCAATTGACAGTGACTAATCATCTGTTCATTCTCTTATTCTCAAATCACATGACAGCCGTGGGACGTGATACCACCAGGGCTTCGAGCCCAATATGAGACAGCCAAGGTCGCCGCTTGTTATCATATTCTCTTCGAGGGCTCGATCTGCCGTGCTTGGTTCTTGGGCGAGCGTTTTGTGCGCCAGACTCTGGGACTGCCTACCCTGTTCGTACCGACGACACCTCTAGTATTGATGAGAGATACACAGACTTTCTGCTGACGAGGTGATCTAGTTTATGGTAGGCTAGAGATGGATTACTTCCGTGCAAAGGGCAACTATGCGACCTTCATCCAGACTCATCTGATGCCGCCTCTGACCGACGTTTACGGAGGTGAGGGAGCGAGAGCTCCAGCTATGAGAGAGAGAGGCAGAGGGGCCAGAGCGACCAGGTCTCATGCCAGGAGAGATGCTAGGGAGAGGCAGGGAGCGGGATGGCCAGAGTTGCCTACTACACTGACTTGTTGGGGGACGGTCTGGAGAGACTTATCAGATTCCCATTGAGCTCGCACCTGCTGGTCACGAGCTTGTCAGAGTTCGAGACCCCGGTATGTTCCGTACTTTACATTTTGCACATTCAATTCATTTTGATTATGCTTTACAGACCACTGATCATCTCAACACATTTGCAAGCATCCATAGAGTACACCGGTAGGCTCTCGAGCTAGCGGCTTCTAATGGGGATGGTTTAGACGAGCATGAACTCGCCAAATTTCTATGGGATTTTGGTGAGTTTCTTCAGTTTGCACTTTATGCCATGAAAATCTCTGCCACTGCACTAGCATTTCAACTGTTCCACACTACACTGACCTGATTCATCACATCAAAACATTGCATAGATACACTGCTCCCATACACTGTACACATACACTGCATCTAATATACACCACAACTAACATATTCTGACAAACTACCCTTTTCATATCCCTTTCCAGACCCCAGCTCCACCAGATGCCCCAGCAGGAGCCACAGTAGGACCTTCGGCTCCTCCTCCAATAGCAGAGAGAAGAGGAAGACAAGCTCAGACACGCAACTGAGGTAGAGCTAGAGGCATTCGCAGCGAGAGTGGCCCTTCAAAGCCCATTCTGGGCGATGATGATGACGAGACGAGCGAGGAGGCTGAAGCAGCGAGTCCACAGTCAGAGTCATTTGAGGGTAGAGACGACGAGGGTTCCAGGTCAGGCTCTAAGCCAGCTTCAGACAACGGTGCCGATGGCGATAGTGCTCCAGAGTATGCTCCGTTGAGGAAGAGGACGAAGAGGGCCTCTCGAGCTTGAGGCAACTGGCACCGATTTAGATGCTTTTTTACTTTGTTTTCTTTTTGCTGGTAGTGTTAGTGTTAGGTAGTTTTATTTTCTTAAAACTTGTTCTCTTTTGCAAAAAGTGACCATGATGGGAATGAAAACTCAGCTTTTGCTTAAAAAGTGTTGCATTTTGTAGTCTAAGCATCGCATAACATTGCGCAGCATGAAAATGAGATTGATCTTTTGAAAACTGCACATTCAAATTGCATTGTCTTAATCAGATAGTGAACCAACTAACAACTAGAGAAACAACACATGGCCTTGACAGGCTACTCAATGTAAATACAACTCGATAAGCAAATTATAACAACTCGATAAACAAAATGAAGACGATTACAACTCGATAAACAAAATGAAGACTATTACAACTCGATAAACAAAACGAAGACTATTACGTCTTAAACGGACCAAAACAAGACCTCAAAAAGGTACAAATAACCAGAATACAATTGCTACACCAATTGGACCTTGACACAGGAGGTCAGTGAGCCTAAAGGGAGGTTGCCGGCCATCACTTGCTTCTGCCGGCCATTGTAGACATGCCCGAATGTCCCGGGAAAATCCCGTTTTGTTTATTGGGCTTACTACAGTTCGGACTCCATGTCATGGTTCTTAATATGATCTTGCAAAGTGCAATGCGAGATTGAAAAATCACCAAAGAGTCCAAATCCGGCAAATCGTTTTGAAAAATTGATTTTTAGAAAGAAGTGCCAAACATGGACCTGTTTTGCCAAATCTGAGTCGCCACCTAAATATTTTATTTTGTGTGAAATTTAGGAAACCCCGACTCATGCCTAAGGCCACGGTCCGTCATCACCAAAGTTGCCTCACTCGGGAACTTGGAGTACGAGAGGAAAGGTCATGCAATGAGCACCCCCACTCGATCAAAGATCGGCCTTTACTAACATGATATGTTATTGTTGAAAACACATGCGCTATTATTCCGGTTATTAGCCTAGAATTACTATGTTATGCGATGACAAACAAGTATAGACTGGTCGCCTAAGTTGGAACAAAACATCTCATGTTTGTTTTTGAAAGCGGTTTGCTACCTTAAGTAGGCTAAAATGCGGATTTTGCCACCCTCAAGTGGGCTTAGAAAACGTGGTGATTTGCCACTCTCAAGTGGGCTTAAAACTTGCAATTAATGAATTGTTCCAATTCAAGTAATCCAACCTTCACCCACAGGCATTCAGGCAGTTATATCACATAAGCAGTTAGCCTCATGGCAAGCATGCTATCATGGCAGTCACTCACACACATGCAATGATGCTAAAGCATAAACACTTACCGAGTACTCCGAACCAAAACAAAAGCTATGTTAGAAATCAATGCATGATCCTAGCTATGTCAAGAATGCCTAATGCAACACATACAAAATGCAACTAAGATAGGCTCGGCTATTCTAAGATGGCATATGAGATGCTACAGATAACTTGTACTCAACTTGGAATTGAAATACAATGCAGTTAGTATGATACGCCGAGCTCGGTGCATGCAAGACAGATGAATGAATGCAAACATGTGAACATAAGAATGCTAATTAAAACATGCCCTAAAACTAACTATCGTAAGCTGGTAAATAAAAGGGAGAAAGAAGTGGGGTTGGAAGACATACATCACACACACGCACACTTATTACAAAATTCGCCCTCTCGACGGAGGGTTCGAATAACAAGCTAACTAACTAGTCTAAGCTAATCTAATTAAACAAGTTATTACACAACGAAATGAATAACGAATTACAACCAATTATTACACAACTCTAACTAATTAACAAATTAACTAAGTTAGCAATTAAATAAGCATATAAACTATATGATGTAGGTGCCTACCGCTTTGGATGACAAGGGATGCATGCATGCTCGAAGTCGCCTTGTTCGAAATCTCTCGACGCCTCGATTTGCTTCTGTTTGCAATTGATCTCAAAAACTTGCACTAAGCTCCAGAGAGATGAAACTCCACCTTTGGAATCTGTAGGGATGCTGCTAACCAAATATTGGCCTTGGAGACCACCCGACCACTTTTTGTGGTGAAAACCAGAAAAAGTGGTCACCAACTCACTATCTGGTCGGTGACCTTTTTCTTCTTGGTTTCGGTTTTCTACAGAGGGCAAGGAAGGGGCATAGCAAAGTATTTGCAACACATGTATGCGCGACCACCCTCCCTATCATTACATAAGCTCAAGGGAGTGTAGGTCTCGACCCTCGGGCTACCAATCACGCATCTCATTGCATGATGGCCGAGGGGCCGAATTGCGCAACTCAATATGGAATGAATGCACATACAAACACCTAAAGCCTAGAACTCCGTCATGTATAGTCAAGAGTGTTGGCGACTGGGAATCGAGGTACGTTTCATCACATCGAGTATGAAATGTCCCTCGTTTCCCGTGTTTGGACTAATGCCTATTGCAAACACAATGCAACAAACATGGCATGCACAATGCGACTCAATCATGCAACTTAATGCAACACAACTTGGACATACAAGCATGCAAGGGATGATCATGCAAACATGTAAACTAGCATACACGATGCTATGAACTATATGGCATACACAATGCTCACGACACTAACATACACAATGCACGTGGTAACCAATATACATAATGCAATGAAAATGTCATGCACAAGTGCAATGATCAATCATGTAACAACATGGCATGCTCAATGCTACGAACTACGTGACATACTCAATGTGCAATGGACTTAAATCGAAATGAATAGGCCTCAGCCATGTCCAAATTAGCGGCTATTGATGATAAAATCAAGGCACCAAAACACACACAAGCATGTATAATGCAATGGCCCAAGCCTAGGGCACAAAATACAACTCTCCAAGAGCATTGAAAAGATGAAACATGGAATACAATGGCATGTGTTCCAGCACTGAAATGGCATACAAAATGACTCCGAATCATGTAAACAACTCATGCAATGCATGTTGAAAGGCTCAAGTATCGAAAGCTAGTGAAGCATATTACACTAGAGGCATGCAAGGTGATGCTCAAATGACCAAACCAACCCCAAACAGACCCTATGTAGGCCAAAACAGTAGCAAAATGAGTTAGGATGATGGCTTTGAAAGGAACAAAAATGGGGCTTATGCAATGGCTCACAAATAGGGCATAAAAGCATAACTCTAAAGAGCACTTAAAGAATGGAAAATATGGAAGTATAGCAACCCTATATGCTCTGAAATAACATTCCCAATGATGCTAAAACATGCAAATATCTCAAGTTAAGCATGCAAGAGACCTCAAAACTCAAAGCTAGTCAAGGCTATTAGACAACAAGCATGCATGGCAAGCATCATTTGACCAAGAGACCTCAAAATAGAGTTAAGGCAGCCCAAAATATGAACAAAACCATGTTGGAGCAAAGCCAAAATGTGCTAGAATAAAGAGCCAAAACATCATGCGAACCAAACTAGTAAATAAGATTTACACTACAAGCATATGGAGCATGTGAGAGGTTACCAAACCAGCCAAAGACAGAGCCATGACATGTCAAATGATGATCAAAAAACCACTGAAATGGAGCTAAAACATGCTAGATTGACATGCTACCTTGATGAGCCATAAATGGGAATAGACTACACATATGAGAAGCATGCCAAGGGTGACCAAGCCAACTATGGACAGAGTCTAGGAAGGCGCTAAAAGTCACCAAAAAGTGCCTGAACCAAGCCTTGAAAGTATGAAAATGCATGCTCCTTTGATAGGCCAAAAATGCAAGTAAACAAGACAAAAAGAGAGAGGGTCACCCCTCTCTGATTTAGGACCTCAAAACCACATGCCAACCACTGAAAATCCACTGGATTTTAGTGGCTAAAAGGCCAAGCAAGGATTAGCTCAAAGGCCCTAAGCATGTCACAAAACAAGGCCAAACAAGGCATGCAAGAGGGTAGGAGACCCTCAGCACCCAAGAGGCCTTAAACAAACATGTTAAGTGCTAAAAAATGAAGCTTTTTTTAGTTGAAAACAAAGCTCAAATAAGCATGCAAGTATGGCTAAGAGAGTGACTAAAACAAAGCTTAAAAGGGAGAAAAAGGGTTACCCTTGAAGCTCAGCAAAACCAGCAGATTTTCTGAACCAAAAACCAACTCTTGAGCCCTCTTAAGACCCTCCAGCAACTTAGTAACAAGGTAAGAGTGTTTGGCTATGAGATTGTGTGCACAAGTGTGAAGCAAAACACCAATATATAGTGAGAAAGAGAGGGATATATGCCTATGCCTTAAACAAAATTTTAGAACCTATGGAAAGGAGAGGGAAAGCCTCTCTTATAGTGGAACAAAGTTAAAGCTTCCCCAAGAAGCTAAAACTTAGATGCAATCCCTCCATACACGTGTATGGAGGATACAATCTGTGCCCTCCAGCTGGCACAGCTGGCATCCTTTCAGTCTAACAAAACAGAAGGAAAGTTGCCGACTAGAAAAGGTGGTCGGCCTGCTACTTTTAGTGGTCGGCTGACCACCCAAAGTGGTCTCCTAGGTAAAAAAGTGGTTGGCAGGGGGGATTGGTGGTCTCCACACTAAAAGCAAGCCAATGGTGGGGTGGGAAACCAGAAAATGTGGCCCAAAGACCAAGAAAACCAGTTTCTCGACCAGAAAATCGGCTTGCGGGGAGAAAAGTGGTCTCCAAGAATAAAAGCTGCTCTCCCACCCTTGTACCACTTCCCAAACAAGGAAAGTAAGGTTTTTACCCAAGACAAACCAAAAGGGATGCAAGACGAGGGTTCGGGAGGCAAGACGCGTGGCCGGGAGTCCTGAAAACCAGCTGCCGAGCATCAAAAGTGGCGTACGACCACAAAAGTAGTCTCCCAGACCACAGTGTCCCTCTAGACAGAGGAAACAAGGTGTGGTCCAAAAACCGTGCCAAACAAAGAATGTTAAGCGGTCTCGAGACAAGGCGCGTGGCTCAAGACTCTGAAAATCGAAAACTAGTCTGCAAATGGGAACAGTGGCCTACGACCACGAAAAGTAGCCTACAACCACTGAGAGATGGTCTACAAGACCTCTCCCTCCCTCCGGGAGGAGAAAACAAGACTTGGTCCATGGACCGAGTCAAAGTACAAAGGGTCCCGAGGTCCGGAGGCAAGGCTCTCAGCCAAGAACTCTGAAACCTCGAAACGAGCACAACATGTGCAATCACTAAGCGCTCAATTGATGACGTCTGAGTCTTAAGGTCGGTCAAAAATGGGGTGTCTACAGCCATCAATGTGCCCCTATTGGCCATTGATGAGCCTCTGCCAGCCATCAATGAGCCACTATCGGCCATCGATGAGCAGAACCTCCGAAACGCTGACACCTGGCCTTCACTCACTGCCTTATCTTCTACAAAAGCTCCAGTCTCGTGGATTCTTCATTTCAACTCTATTCCCGCTAAGCCGTACTCCGTTGTGTTTGCCAAAAAACTCTCACTATTCCCGCTAAGCCGTACTCCGTTGTGTTTTCCATTCCTCCATGCGGCGGCTAGATGTTGGAATCCGGTTACGCTTGTTTTCAGCTTTGGCGGACAAGAGCTATGCCCGACAGTCGAAGAATTCCAAGCTTTGATGGAATCTCGATGCGATGAGGAGATTTTGCCCCAGCCACGCTTTGGTCACATCCAAGCTCTAGGAATGATGTGCGGACTCACTTTGCATGATGCGCGATCCTTGGTTCACAACGTGGAGCTGGACATTCCGAGCTTGATTTATCGATTTTCTGACGCCGGTGACCGTGTTTGGCAAGGTTTTCGATAGCATGGCCTCTACTTGTCCCTGGCTTCAGAGGGTCTAGCATTCGCTTGATAGAAGCTGCCCAAGGTTTGAAGGAGGGCAAAAGCTGCATTAGCTTGACACTAGCCGAGACTTTAATGGGTTTGGATGCCTTCCATCGCCAGGAGACGACCAAGTTTGCAGGAAGTCCACTACTATTGCAGGTAATGTTTCCTACCCTTCTCATACGTATTTCTCACATCACTCGGCACTCAGGCTCTGTTTTTCTCTCTAAAAACCCTTTCTCACTTTTTCTCTCCACGCACATCTCTATATTCTTTAATCTCTATTATTTTTCATCCCTCCCCAGATATGGCTCATGGAGAAGTTGAAAGTAGTGGATGCTTGCCCTGCATATTCAGTGCGTGGCTATTTCTTCCATCACTGACTCATTGCTTTCCCGAACGAGGGGTGGTGGTGCCATTGATGTGCAACAAGTCTGTTGTTGACATCGCTTGGCATTGTCCGTGGTTTGATCTACTTCAGATGAGCTACAACATGTCTCACCAGCCTGGCATCTAGTTGGTTGGCTTGACGCACTGCGTCGTCTACTTTTCATTTCGGTTCCGGCGTCAGTTCGATCACAACCAGACTTGCCCAGAAGAGGGGATAAAATTCCAGTCCGAGGCTCACAACTAGCTCAGTACCCCTATTGCATGGAGGACAAGAGAACTTCTGGTCCCCGCTCCCAATTTCAGTTGCGTCCTTTCTGGCAAATGCATAGCTTAGCTTGAAGATGAGGCACAAACTGGGCCTACTTTGGCACCCAAACCTTTCACAAGCTCTGGGAGGGGGGCGCAGGAACACCTGACTTGACTATGTCCCAAGTTCATTGCTTTAATCTGTAGTTTCAAGTTTTCTTTGAATGTAACAAAAAGCAACTGCAATTTGTATCAAGAGTCAGAGAACTCTGTATTGAAATCAATGAAATTGAAGGTTGTGGATACAGAAAATTTTCTGATTGGTCCAAAAATGGTCTAAGTTGTAAAAAGATTAATTTGAACAAAATCAACTTTTATTAAAACTTTTCAAAACCATTTATGATATGGATCACAACTGGACACACCTGAGATCTATCGCTGAGATGTACAACCCCAAATTTGATAACTGGAAAGTTGCCCCTTGCTTGAATAGCACTGCACTGTAGCTCACAACCAAATGCTTGGATGCAGAAAGGACAAAGATGACCAAAGCAATCACATGGACACAGTTGAATTTGAAGTGTTTATGGTTAGACTTCAGAATGAAGTTCCCTACGTATCCTAAAGATGGGAATCAAGCCTTACGTAGTTCGGTGCAGGTTCACTCGGGTTTTAACACTCTCCTTTTGCGCTCTAACTTTTGCCAAGGCCGCCCTTTTTGGGTTTTCAACCTTGCGAGCTCAGTTTTTCTTATTTCAAATTTTTTGTGCTCTAACTTTTGCCTAGGTCGCCCTTTCGGGTTTTTGGCCTAGCGAGCCACTCAAGGGTAGTATTTCTTCAACTTGTCCATGTTGACTGGTTGGGAGAATTCGAGGCCATCTAAATCCATAAGAATGACAGCTCCACCCCGACCAAATAGATTTGATGATGTAAGGACCAGTCCAATTGGGTCTGAACTTGTCCCTAGGGTCATGGATGGGAGCTTAGTTGTCTTTGACCACCAAATCCCCTTTTTTCAGATTCCTAGACTTAACTTTCTTATTGAAAGCTCAGGCAATTCTGCATTGATAACTTTGAATGCGGTACAGTGCTCTCAGCCTTCTTTCGTCGAACATCATGAGTTGCTTCCACTATTTGGCACTCAGCCATCACCTGCAGTGATGGAACCTCAACTTCGACCGGTAGAACAGCCTCCATCCCATAAACAAGAGAATACGGAGTTGCTCCAGTAGATGTTCAAATTGATGTCCTGTAGCCCCAAAGAGCAAATGGCAGCTTATCTGGCCAGTCCCTATAGGTTTCCACCATCTTTTGTAGAATGTGCTTGATGTTCTTGTTGGTGACCTCAATTGCTCCATTGGTTTGCGGCCTATATGTGGATGACTTATGAAAAGCTACATTGTATTTCTCCAACAAGTCGATCACTTCCTTCTTGAAGTGGGAACCATTGTCTGAAATGATCTCATCTAGGACCCCATAGCGACAGATAATGTTATTCCTGATGAACTTAGCTACATGTGACGCTTTCAACACCAAGATAGGATTGAGCCTCAACCACTTTGTAAAGTAGTCTATTGCTACCAGGATGTACTCATGCTCGTTCGACCCCTTCGAAGTAACTACCCCAATAACATCAATCCCCCAGACTGAAAATGGCCACGGTGAAGTTATGTTGTACAGCTTCGATGGCGAGATGTTCATGTGATTTGCATAGATCTGGCATTTGTGGCATCACCGAACAAAACTAATACAATCCTCCTCCATGGTTGACCAGTAGTAACCCTGTCTGAGAATTTTCTGAGCTAGCATCACTCCGCTCATATGCAATCCGCACTCTTCTCCGTGGATGGCCTCCATCAGGTACTTCGACTCTTTAGTATCGATACACAGTTTATGCATACCCATATGGCCCCGTTTGTACAATTTACCCCCACAGATGATAAACTGAGCTGCCATTCGTCGTATTACCCTCTTATCTTTGGCATTTGCCCCTGGCGGATAAGTCTCTTTTTCCAAGAAGTTCCATACATCAAAGTACCAGGGGTTCAGATCTTGTGCTTCATCTATGGCAGCAATCAGTTTGTAGGCCGACACATACCTTTGTTCAATAATGATTAGATGCATCCAGACTACCAAAGGGATGTCTATCATCGAAGATAGAGTTGATAAAGTGTTAGCGAACTTGTTGCTCTCTCTTAACAGATGGGTGAAGGTTAACTTCTCAAACCTGGGAATTAGAACATCTAGGGTTTGGTGATAAATTTTCATCCTTTCTTCTTTAACCTTCCAGTCTCCTTTTGCTTGAGACACAACCAGGTTCGAGTCCCTAATGACATCCAACCGTTTTGCCCCTAGTTCCAGGGCGACTTCCAAGCCAGCGATACATGCCTCGTACTCTGCTTCATTGTATGATACCTTGAATCGGAGTTTGAAGGCTAAGGGTATGTGGGAATTGTCAGGTGCTATCAGCAACACCCCTATTCCATACCCATACTAGTTAGACGCTCCGTCAAAGTACATAGTCCAAACCTCTTCTTCGACTTGCAGAATGGCCTCATCTGGGAACATATACTCTACTGCTTCATCTCCTTCCACTAGGTGATCGGCTAGGAACTCCGCTACCGCTCTCCTTTCACATTGTGAGTCATGTACTTCAAATCAAATTCGGAGAGAAGAAGCAACCAAGGGGCTAGCCTACCTGTAAGCGCTGGTTTCTCAAAGAGATATTTAATGGGATCTAATCTCGAAACCAGAATTACGGAGTGAGCTAACAAGTAGTGCCTTAACTTCTTGGTAGCCCATACCAAGGCTAAACAAGCCTTCTCAAGTAGAGTGTAACAGGTCTCATGTTCCAACATCTTCTTGCTCAGGTAATAGATGGCGTTCTCTACTTTATCCTCAAATTCATGTGCAAGCATGCAGCCCATCATCGTGTCGGTTATTGACAGATACAAAATCAACGGTTTTCCTAGTTCTGGCTGTGACAACACGGGTGGGTTATGTAGCTACTGCTTGATCTGTTCAAAAGCAACTTGGCACCGATCATCCCATTGGAATTTCTTTCCTTTATTCAGGAGACCAAATAGTGGTTCACAAGTCAAGGTTAATTTTGCAATAAACTGTTTTATGAATTGCACTTTATCCAGAAAGCCGTGCACCTCCTTTTCAATCCTTGGTGGTGGCATTTCTAAGATGGGCTTAATCTTGGAAGGATCGACCTCAATGCCCCTTTGTGTAATTAAGAACCCCATCATATTCCCTACTGTAACATCGAAAGTACATTTCTGAGGATTCAGTCGCAACCGATACTCTCTGATCCGTTGGAAAAATTTCTTCAAGGCGGTGTAGTGGCCCTCTCTTTCCTTGGACTTGACAATCATATCGTCCATGTACACCTCAACCTCTTTTTGGATCATATCATGCAAGATTGTAGTTGCAGCCCGTTAATAAGTAGCCCAGCATTCTTCAAACCGAACGGCATCACTCTGTAACAGTAGGTTTCCCATGGGGTGGTGAAAGTAGTCTTCTCCCTATCCTCGGGTGCCATCAAGATCTGGTTGTACCTAGAAAACCCATCCATAAAAGAAAGCAGCGCATGCCCAGCGTTGAAGTCCACCAATTCGTCGATGTGCGGTACTGGAAAGTCGTTCTTCGGACTGGTTTGTTCAAATCCCTGAAATCCACACACACACGAATTCCACCATCTTTCTTCGGCATTAGAACAATGTTGGCCGACCAAGTAGGATACTTAGATACCAACAAGAACCCTGCATCTATCTGCTTGGTGACCTCCTCTTTCATTTTCAGAGCCCAATCCGGGCGTATTCTCCAGAGATTCTGCTTGACGGGTCAGGCCTCAGGGTCAAGAGGGATCCGGTGCTGTACAATCTCAGGATCGATTCCAGGCATGTCTTCGTAGGACCATGCGAAAACATCTTTGAAATCTTTTAATAAAGCGACTAAGTGCTTGCATTCCTCCGAAGACAACGTGGTCCCGATCTGGTCCAGATGCAGATCCTTCTCAGTACCAACATTAATTGAAGTGATTTCATCAACCAAAGGTTTTACAAACCTCTCCTCTTCTCGATTAATCAAATGTTTCAAAATCAGAGGAATTTCTTTCTCTTCGTTTTCATCAAAGTTTTGAAAGTCTTGATTAATGCAATAAATGAGTGGCACAAAATGTACTCAAAAGCAATAGTGGTACCATTCTCATTAACAACTTCCAGTTCGTCTGATTCTTCGGTTACAGCCGATTCAAAAGAAAAAGAAAAAGACGACCTGGACAAGACAACGGCATCCGGATTATCACTCCTAGGAATACCAGACTTTGACTCAGAAGAACTAAAATTTGATTCCTACTCCATAGACTTTGTGGAATCAGATTCTGGTTCGCTACCTGACCCAGAATTGCTAGATAGAAAGCCTTCATTGTACTGCCAAACGAGGGAGGGTGCGATGGATGTATCTAGAATGCCAGAAGAAGGGCCCACAGTCGTTTGATCCCCAATCATGGAAATAGAGAAGTCGTCCTCCAAGCTCTCTGGTGTGATATGAGGATCCGAGAGGAGACAAGCTTGTACTGCTTCCATTTCAAGTTCTATGCCATCAGACTCATTCTTTTTGCACTGCTCAGCCACAGCTGGTAGGTTAGTCTACTCTTCTACATCTTCATCCCCTTGCAACTGTAAGTCAAAAAAGATCTCGAAGCCGGGAAAGCGCCGCTTTTCTGAATTCGGCCATGGCTCTGGAAAACCACAAAATAGGAAACCCTCCCCCTCTCGGACAAAGCGTCCGTTCAGGGTTCCTTGAATAGGTCTATGCACTAACTCATAGTGCTTCCCAGCTTGTTTAGCCTTGGCTCTTCCTGCCATTTCCTTTCTCTTTCTTACCCAATCCTCTTTGGTAGGCGTGTAACTTAGATCAAAGGTGTAAGGGTTGTGTGGCACTTCGGCCAATTCGGCGATGCCCTTTCGGCCACTCCTTCCTAATCCCATTCCTGGCACATGTTGAAGCTTATTCGTGAGGTACACAGATTGCGCACTAACATACAGTCCCTCATCAACAGCTAGAATATCTTGTACTAGCCGAGCCTCGGCCAAGGTGAACCCAGACAGAAAGACATTTTCTTCGCCATGTATAATTTCCAAGATCAGTGTAGTAACCTCCGGTGGTGGATGTGTGGAAGAGTTCCCAAAAACAATAGCTACCCTCTTCCCATGGGGATACTTCAGTATCTGGTGCAGAGTGGAAGAGACAACTCTTACTTGGTGTAGCCACAACCGTCCAAAGAGTAAATTAAAAGTGGCTAGAACATCTAGAACATGAAACTCGATGTCCTGTTACGCCGGGCCAACCTGAGTTCTAACGAATCCCCCCATCACTTCCACCGGTATTGTCATAAGCCTGAATCACCTGGGCTATTGGTGCGAAATGTGCGGGTTTTAACCCGATAGCATAGGCCGTACATGGTGGACACACATTGACGCAGATCCCGTATCAACCAAGACAACCGGTATCCACTTCTCCTTACACTTCACAGAGATGTATAATGGCTTGTTGTGCTCAGAGCCCTCAGGCGGTAGTTCTTTATACGTGAAAGTCAAAGTCAGTGAAGCGCCACCCGAGAACACCAGTCTCACTAACTGCTCAGGGGTTGTGTCAATAGAAAGCTTAGCCTTGTCCGTTGTTGACATGACGACCTTTCTATACACCCGTGAGGCCATGAGCAGTCCCTAAATGGAGATATCCGTCAGGATTTTCTTCAGCTGCTTCAGTACAGCTTCCTCTTCTAACTGTTTGTCTTTCTGTTTCTTCGCTTCCTTGTCATTTCCTGATGCCTCCGGCTGGTCTAGATATGGGGGCTTAAAGTACCGCCCTGTAGACACCCCATTTTTGACCAACCTTAAGACTCAAATGTCATCGATTGAGCGCTCGGTGATTGTGCATTTTGTGCTCGCTCTGAGGTTACGGAGTCTCGGCTGAGAGCCTTGCCTCCGGACTTCGGGACTTTGTTGTGCTTTGCCTCAGTTTGCGAACCAGGTTCTATTTTCTCTTCCCGAAGGGAGGGAGAGGTCTCGTAGATGATCTCTCAGTGGCCGTAGGCTACTTTTCGTGGTTGTAGACCACTGTTCCCATTTGGAGACCAGTTTTCGATTTTTGAAGCCGTCGGCCGTGCGCCTCAGTTCGGGACTGCTTAACTTTCTCCGTTCACTTTGGTTTTTGGGACACACCTTGTTTCCTCTCTCTAGAGGGACATTGTGGCTCGGGAGACCACCTTCGTGGTCACGCGCCACTTTCGATGCTTAACAGTCAGTTTTCGGGGCACCCGGATGCGCGTTTTTGCTTCTGAATCCTCGTTTTGCATCTGTCTTGGTTCATTTTTGGCGTGGACCCTATTTTCATTGTTTGGGAGGCGGTAAAAGGGTGGAAGACCACCTTGGAGACCACTTTTCTCGTCGCTTGTCGATTTTCTGGTTTTCTTGTCGGGAAGCTGGTTTTCTTGGTTTTTGGGCCACATTTACTGGTCTCCCACCCCACTACTCGCTTGCATTCAAACGGGAGACCACCAAATGGGGCCACTGACTAGTTTTTTTTTTTAGTTAAACCTTTTGAACCCTTTGTTTTAGCTTCTTGAGGAAGCTTGAACCTTTTGAACCGTTGTTTTAGCTTCTTGAGGAAGCTTGAACCTTTTCAACCTTTGTTTTAGCTTCTTGAGGAAACTTGAACCTTTTGAACATTTTTTTAGCTTCTCCATGAAGCTTGAACTATTTTTTTAGCTTCTTCAAGAAGTTTGAACCTTTTTTTAGCTTCTCCAAGAAGCTTGAACCTTTTTTAGCTTCTCCAAGAAGCTTGGACCCTCTTGTTTTGGCTTCTTAAAGAAGCTTGGCCCTTTACTCTTAGCTTCTAAGAGAAGCTTGACCTTTTGTTGAGCTCCTTGAGGAAGCTTGGCCCCTTTGGTCTAGCTTCCTCAAGAAGCTTGACCCTTTTGGTTTAGCTTCCTTAAGAAGCTTGGCCTCTTTGTTCCAAGCTTCTAAGAGAAGCCTTGGACCTCTTCTTCTATAAGAGAGACCCTCCTCTCCACTTGCAAGGGTTGAGAAATTTTGGCTAAGGGATATACATACACCTCTCTCTATCTCTCTACATCCAAGCTCCAAAGCTCCATTGTTCTTGCACCATTGCACTACACCTCCTATCCTAACACCTCCACCATCACTCTAAGCACCTTGGAGCTTGTTTTCAGAGGTTGAAGAGTTCCTATTTTGGTCCAGAAGCTGCTGGCCTTCTTCTCTACAAGGGTAAGTCTCTATTTCCCTCTTTGTAACCTTATTTTGCTTCATAGTTTAGCTCTATTTTCAAGCATATTTAGGCTTTGTTATAAACTGAAAAAAGTATTTTTTTGAGCTTCTAAACATGTTTGTTTAAGGCCATTTTTTTGCTGGGGATCATCTACCCCCTTGCATGCTTCATTTTCTCTTGTTTTGAGCTATGCATTAGAGCATTTGTTCTGGCCTTGGTTTGGCCTTTTAGCCACTCAAATCTAGCGGATTTTTAGTGGCTAACATGTGTTTTGGAGCCTCAAAATCAGAGAGGGGTGACCCTCTCACCCCTTGTTTCGTTTACTAGCTTTTTTGGTCTTACAAAGGAGACCTTATTTGCATGTTTCAAAGCCATGTTTCAGGCCACTTTTTGTGTGTTTTGTGACCTGCATAGGCGCTGTCCAGAGCCCTTTTTTCCATGTTGAATGTTTATTATGCTTGTGTGGAGTAATCCTCTTCAAGGCCTTCCAATGGGGCCTTTACTTGCATGCTTCCTAGACTCATTTCAAGCCCTTTTCAGTGAGTTTTAGGGCCCTCATAACCTCTATCCAGAGGTAGTTTTGCCATTTTGTGTGTCCATCATACATGTGTAGAACAACCCTCTCATTGGCCTTTCAAAGGAACACTTCATTCTAGCATGTATTGACTGAGTTTCAGTGGGTTTTTGGTCATATTTTGGCATGCCATGCTTCTATTTTTGGCTGGTTTGATGGCCCCTCATGTGCTTCATATACATGTAGTGTAAACCATGCTTACTAGCCTATGTTGCATCTTGTTTTGGCCCTTCATGTTAGCACTTTTTGGCCATGCCTTAAACTGATTTTTTGCACATTTTGAACTGCCTTAGCTCTATTTTTGGGTCTCATGGTTGAATGATGCTTGTTTTGCATGCTTGTAGTTCAATATCCATGCCCAGCTTTGAGATTTGAGGTCTATTGCATGCATATACTGAGGTGTTTTCATGCTTTGGGGTCATTATACATCATATTTCAGAGCTTATATGAATGCCATATTTTCATGATTTCCACTCTTTAAACGTGTTCGAGAGTTGTGCATAAATGCCTCGTTTTCAGACCATTGCATGAGCTTCGTTTCTTTGCACGTTGAGTCATCATTTTGGGCCATTTTCCCACTATTTTAGACCTGCCTAGGGTCTATTTGGGCCTGGTTTTTCCATTTATACATTGCTTTGTGTACCTCTATCGTAACCCGCTTCACTAGTTTCGGTATTCGAGCCATCTTGCATGCATTGTGTGACATATTCGCATGATTCGGGACCATTGTACATTATGTTTCAGAGCTGGAGAATGTGTGTTTCCATGCCATATTTCGTCCTTTGCCATGCTTAGTTAGAGTTGCATGTTGTGCCTTAGGATTGGTCCTTTGTATTCATGCATGTTTACATGTGTTTCGGTTGTCTCATTTTCATGTATGGCCACTGATTTTAGTGGGGCTGAGGTCCACTCACTTTAGTTTAAGTCCATATTGCATTGCGTATGCCATATAGTTCATGTGCATTGAGTATGCCATTCTCAGTTCATAGCATTGCGTATGCTAGTTGCATGTTTGCATATCATCCCTTGCATGCCAACATGATTAGGTTGCATTGCATTTACGGTTGCACGTTAGTCACATTGTGTATGCCATCTGATTGCATTGTGTTTGGAGTAGGGTTAGTCCAAACACGGGAAGCGAGGGACGTTTCGTACTCAAAGTGACAAAACGTGTCTCAATTCCCGGTCGCCGACACTCCAGATTACCCATGATGGAGTTTAGGCCTTGTTATGTTTATATGTGCATTCATTTCACATTAAGTCGTGCAATTTGACTCCTCGGCCATCATGCATCGAGATGCGTGATTGGTGGCACGAGGATCAAGGACTACACTCCCTAGAGCTTATGCAATGACGGAGAGAGTAGTCATGCATACATATGTTCAAAATACTTTGCCATGCCCCTTTCTTGCTCTCTGTTGCAGCAAACCAGAAACCAGCAGCCTTCTAGAGCATTGTACAATATTCCGGGATCAATTGCAAACAGAGGCAAATCGGGGCATCGCAAGGAATTTCCCGACAAAGTGACCTGAGCACGTGTGCATCTTTCATCATTCTGAACAAGAGCTGAGGCAGTTTATTTTATAGCTTGCATGCTAGTTTATTCGCTTTCCTAGTTAGTCTGTTAATTAATTAGGGTTTTGTAATATTTAATTAGCTAGAGTAGTTAATTATTTATTCGAACTGTATTATTTATTTGAACCCTCCGAGCGAGGGCAATTGTGTAATAAGTGTGCGTGTGTGTGATGTATGTCTTCCAACCCCACATCTTTCTCCCTTTTATTTACCAGCTTATGATGGTTAGTTTAGGGCATGTTTCAATTAGCATACTTATGCTCACATGTTTGCATCTATTCATTTGTCTTGCATGCACCGGGCTCGGCGCATCATACTAATTGCATTGTATTTCAATTCCGAGTTTAATACATGTTATCTATTGCATTTCATATGCCATGTTTAGAATAGCCGAGCTTATCTTAGTTGCATTTTGCATGTGTTGCACTAGCCATCTTAACATGAACTAGGATCATGCATTGATTACTAACTAGTTTCTGTTTTGGCTCGGAGTACTCAGTAAGTGTTTATGCTTTAGCATCCTTGCATGTGTGTGAGTGATTGCCATGATAGCATGCTTACCATGATGCTATTTGCTTATGTGATATAACTACCTGAATGCCTGTGGGTGAAGGTTGGATTATCTGAATTGTAACAATTCATTGATTGCGAGTTTTAAGCCCACTAGATAGTGGCAAATCACCATGTTTTCTAAGCCCACTTGAGGGTGGCAAAATCCACGTCTTAGCCTACTTGCGAGTAGCACCTTCAAACCGTTTTTCAAAACGAACATGAGATGTTTTGTTCCAATTCAGGCGACCCAGTCTATACTTGTATGCTGTGCGCATCACATAGTAATTCTAGGCTAATAATTGGAATAAGAGCACCTAATGTTTTCAAAACTCGATATCATGGTTAGTAGAGGTCGATCTTTGATCGGGCGAGTGGGGGTGCTCATAGCTGACCTTCCCCAATCGTACCCAAGTTCCCGAGCCGAGGCAACTTTGGTGATGACGGACACGTGGCCTTAGGCAACGAGTCAGGGTTTCCTAAATTCCCTCAAAATAAATATTTAGGTGGCGACTCTGTATCTGGCAAAGCAGTCCATGTTTGACGCTTCTTTCTAAAAAATGTATTTTTCAAAAACGATTTTCCGGATTTGGACTCTTTGATGATTCATCGGTCTTGTATTGCACTCTGCGAGATTAGATACAGGAGCATGACATTGAGTACGAACTGTAGTAAGCCCAATGAACAAAACGGGATTCCCTCCTGGGACGTTCGGGGACGTCTACACGCCCACTCCGAGTCATGTGGTCAACTTCCTCGGTATACCACGTATTATCCGGTTGATTATGCCCTCAGTCTTCATCAGTATGGGCCAGATGCAAATCATCGTCTTCCCACCACATTCCCTCGCCAACCGACAAACAACTGTCTGGTTCCGCTGCACTTGTTCCCGGGTTCACAACACATTTTGTCCCCGCGGGGGCCTGGGCTTTTCTAGCCCTCTGATCAACCTCAATTCTCTCATGGTCGAACTGTTTCAGCGTGGCCTCCTATTTTGTGCCAGCTATACAAATGCTGCTTAATTCCCGAGCAAAATTCTCCATATTGAGCTCTCCGTGAAGCTCTCTCTTGTAAATCGGCCGTTCTGCCGGGCAGATGTTCTGTTACATTGTCACGATTCTGTTGAGACCCCTCATCAATATCCGAGTCATCACTAAGCCACCCTATATTATCCGTTGCTCCATTCAGGTCAAACCAATTGATGTGCACATCCCCCGGATCCTGTTTGTCAAAGAGCTGCAAATTACTGATATCCTCCTCAAGCTTAGCCAAACCATCCAGCCCTTGGCTTGGCCCATCCTCCCAGACTACGTTTACCTCAATCCCCATCGGCAATTCTACCCTCAGCGTGGCCTGATCAATTGGCGCAATAAAACGGCAAGGGTTGTATGCTTTCTCAGTTAAGCTCGCAGAGCGCTCAGGCATGCCCTCTTCTGTCATAGCCACCACCATGGGTTCAAGCTGGGATATTGACGTGCTCATCATGCATAAGTCTGTGCTTTTTGGGATGAACAGTGCCTACTTAGGCAGGTGGGATGGAGTGATGTATATGCTGGGGTCGTATGGGATGACCATTGTTTGGATCAGGTTTACTTGCCTAGGTGGAGGAGGGGGTTGATTATGTGGTGGGAGAGGGTTTGTGGTGACATTTGGCTTGTTAGGAGGTGCAATAACTTTGTTGTCAATGAGATCTCGAATCTCATGATGGAACCTGAAGCACTGGTCGGTATCGTGGCCATGCTGCTGATGGAAGGCACAATACTTGGCCGGGTTGTGTATATGAGGGAGAGGATTTGGCAACGGTTGTGGTTCTAGGGGCTTCAGATGCCCTTTTCTAATCAGGACCCTCAAGGCCATTGATAGAGACATGTAAAGTAGAGTGAAGGTCCTCTGGTCTCTGGGTGGGTACTTTGCAGGCTGTGGGGTGGCTCCAGATGTGCCAGTAAAGGGTGTGGCTGTTTTTGGTGTAGTGGTGACCATGCCAACATCAGAAGTTCTTGCAGCTGCATTGCTACTCGTAGCTGCATTCGAACCGCGTGTAAATGCCCTCTTGGGCTGCTCTTTCTCTTGGTCAATCAGACCTTGTTTCATAGCATCTTTTATCTAGACCCCAATCTCATGAAGATCAGCAAAGGTGGGTAGGGGTAAGACAATAATCTTCTGTATCTGCTTCAGTTGCAGATTCTGAATGGCTATCCTTATATGGTCTTTCTCAGCTGGCCTGGTTGTCATCATGGAGGCCTTAGCCCTCCACCGAGTAACAAAGTCAGAGAAGCCCTTCTTCGGCTCTTATCTAGTTGCCTCGAGATCACGAGTTGTGACCTCGATTTGAGTATTATAAGAATATTGGGCTACAAAGGCCTTGGCCATCTCTTCCCAACTTCTTTCCACGGAATCCTCCAGTTTGGCATACCAAATGGCAGCAATACCCGACAGGGACTGACCAAAAAGAGATAATTTATGGAGTCTAGTTAGGCCCATCGGCTGCAAAATATCTGAAAAGAGTCTCAAATGGACCATGGGATCGCCTGAACCGTCGAAGCAATCTATGTGAGGCATTTTAAATCTGTCCGGCAATGTCACCGCCGAATCTCTGTAGCTGTCCTCTATATCTGGCTGCTTGAACAGCTTTCAAGCCTGCTTACTTTTATGGCTGTAGGATCAGCCTCAGATTCGAACAGTGTATCTATTGGGTATGCCGGTGCTTTGGCAGTCTGCATCTGCTGTGGGACTGGCCCTGCCGGAATGTCCGTATTCTCCTAGACATCGGCTGTATCCCCAGGTATCGGAACCCTAGGTGGGGGTGGATGCGAAGTAGAAGCTACTGTTTGTGGTTGTTGTTGTTGTTGAAGCCTAGAAATGAGTTGAGCCTGCTGGGCTAAAACCTCTGTTTGGCGAGTGATAACCTCCGCTTGGTGAGCCGCATCCCGCTGCATAGCCTCGATTGTTTGCTAGAGTTGACGCATCATATTATCCATACTGACTGAGGGGTGTTGATCTGTCTGACCTAGTATATACTTTGTTTCTGAGGTGGAAGCAGAAAATCGGGTCTCACTGAGCACAAGTGGCTGACAAACCGGTGAAGAATGCTGAACTCTTCTCCGTCTGGTAACCGGGGGGAGTGAAGCAAACACTGGCTGTCCTCTCACAAGATCCCCAGATCGATAAAGCCTCCTAACTCTAGTGCTGAGTGCTTGGGGGTTAACTGCCTCGTCAGAAGCAATGATGAACTACTACCTTGCAAAAAGAAAAAAGAAAACAACAATAAAAAAAACGCACAGCATCTTGGCTTAGATAGACACAACACAAAGTTGAAATCATAAGCTGGACAAACTGCACTCAACCACTGATTTTTGCCCCCAAATCTCTGCTTGAAAACTGATACCCCCAAATTGATACCCAGACTTGCAACTGATACGTACATTCCCTATAGTGACACACTCTAAAAGCACATATCAAGCAAGTGAGAGCCAAAACACCCCTATGGTGTGGTAGGGTTTCCTTGTCCTAGTTTCGTTAGGAACTAGGGGTTCACTACGCACGCATGCGGTTTCAAACAATCCTGCATTCGGGTGAGCAACCCGTCGTAATTTGGTACAGTCTCTATGGCTTCTGATATGCAACTAGGTCAAATGGTCAAAAGCGGTGCCTCAGCAAGACCACCTAATATACCTCTCGCACCTAACATCGAGAAATGAAAGGTGGATCAAATGATATAGCGGTGATCCAGATCCAAGGTTTGTGTTCCCATCGCGGTAGAGCCTGCAACCGGTCAACCTTATGGTACGCTTTTTCAAGCAAGCCTTCGACAAACCGTTTAGGAATAGCAGATGGCAAACACTGTGACTTAGGCGTACCAATGCAAATGCAATGCAAAGAAACACATAAATGTAGATAAAACAACATATCATGCGTTCGAGTCAAGTTCTCTAAATCCCCAGCAGAGTTGCCAGAAACTGTAGACTCGACTTTTTTCACGTCCTCCTTTCGGAGAGGCATGAATTGGTCTCCTACAGTTCAGACTCCTGTCACGGTTCTGAATCTAATCTCACAAAGTGCAATGTGAGACTGATAAACACCAAAGAAGTCCAATCTGGCAAATCATTTTGGAAAATCGGATTTTGAATCAAATAATGCCAAAATTGGACTACTTTACTAGATTACAGAGTCGCCACCTAAATATTTTATTATTGAAAAATTTAGAAAACCTTGACTCGTGCCAAAGGCCACGTGTCCGTCATGACCAAAGTTGCCTCGGCTCGGGAAGTTAGGTACGAGAGGGGAAGGTCATGAAATGAGCACCTTCACTCGCCCGATCAAAGGATTGACCTCTACTAAGCATGATATGTTATTTTATAAACACATGTGTTCTTGTTCTGATTATTAGCTAACCTTACTATGCGATGCGCACAGCATACAAGTATAGACTAAGTCACGAGAATTGGGAACAAAACAATTCATGTTTGTTTTTCGAAAATGGTTTGAAATTGCCACTCGCAAGTGGGCTAAAGTGCGGATTTTGCCACTTTTGCAAAGTAGGCTTAAAACGCACATTTATCGAATTGTCCCAATTCAAGCAATAAAGCCTTCATCCACAGGCATTCATGCAGTTAATCACTTAAGCAAATAGCTTCATGGCAAGCATGCTATCATGGCAACACTCACACTCATGCAAGTATGCTAAAGCGTAAAGCTACAGTGTACTCCAAGCCAAAAACAAAAGCTAGTTAGAAATCATGCATGATCCTAACTATACAAGATGCCTAATGCAACATATGCAATAATGCAACTAAATAGGCTCGACTATCTAAGATGGCATATGAATGCGACACTTTGATACATGCTTTGAAACACGTATTCAAATAAATATTGAAATACGATGCAATTTGAATGATGCACCGAGCCCGGTGCATGCAAGACAAATAAATGATGCAAGCATGCAAGCATAAGCATAATGATCCACCTTACCAATTCCATGCTGGGAAATGCACCAGTGGCCTGCCGGCCATTTGCCGGCCAAAGATGTACGTTGCCGGCCAATGATGAAGCAGTGTAGGCCATCAGTGAGGCACTGCCGGCCACTGGTGTGCTGCATCACCATTCTGCAACAGAGCTCAAACCAGAGGAAATTGGAGGGTCTCCCAAGGATATATATGTACTGTGCCACTCCTTATTATCTCAAAACATCAAGGGAGAGGCACCATTGGATCCAAAACCATCAATCAAATATTTCAATGCATGATGGCCAATGATTCAACTTGTAGAAATTCAATAAATGCAACAAATACAAGACACTAGGACCACTACCTCATCATGGATGATCAAAGGCAATGAAGACAAAGGAAGATTGGCTCATTTTCATCACTTTGGGTATGAAATGGACCAATCTACCTTGTGTTCAATATAACGTCCGATTGAACACAATACAATGCAAATAACAATGCTTATCTTGGCATGTTTTACTTGATTCCATTCTTGTTTACACATTTTAAGTTGCCAAATCATTCCTTAATTGATTTGTCCAAATGTGAAAGTCCTCTAATGAGAGAGAGATCAATCAAAAGAATGACTTCAGGCATGAGAGAGACCATGCCTTTGACTAGGAGGAACCCTCAAAAGAGGGTTAAGGCCATTTAAGCATAAGCCTCAATCCCAAGCTTAAACACAACCTCAAGACTAACCAATCCTCAAAACAAATAGAAAAATGAAGAAATGAGGGAGGTGGCAGAATTTCAGTGCTGAAATGGCATGAAACACAAGACTCTAACATGCAAACAACTCATGTACAACATGTTAAGAGACTTAAGCATCAAAAGTAGTGAAGAGCTTTACACTAAAACCATGCAATAACAAACTCAAATGGCCAAACCAACTCTGGATGGACCTCAAACATGCCAAAATAGAGGCTAAAATATGCTAAGATGGTAGCATGAAAGGCAAGAAATGTGTGCTCATGTATTGTTTCATAAATAAGGCATAAAGCACAACTCTCAAAAGCTATGAAAGAGTGAAATATGTGAGAGTATGACTACACTATATGCACTGAAATTACATGCTAAATGATGCCAAAACATGCAATCATCACATGCACAACATGTCAGAGGCCTTAAAACTCGAAGCTAGTAAAGGCCTTTGCACTACAACCGTGCATAACAAGTCTCATATGCCCAAGACCACTCAAAACAGAGTTAAAGCACGCTAAATTAGTGGAAAAAACATGCTGGAATCAAGCTAACACAAGCTAGAGTGATAGGCTAAATCATTAAGTATCCTAGGCTAGTAAAGCATGATTGCACTACAAGTACCAACAGCAAGCAAGAAGTGTTCCAACCACCCAAAAATAGAGATGAAGCATGTCAAAACAAAGCCAAAATCATGCTTGAACTAAGCTACAAAAGGGTAGAAAAGCATGCTCACATATTATGCCATCAACACGTGCAAAGAAGATACGAGGAGGGGAGGTCCCCTTCTCCTATTTGGGACCTCAAAACCAACTTTCTACCACTGAAATTCTTCTGAGTTTCATTGGTTAAAAGGTCAAGCAAAGGTTATTTCAAAAGGTTTGAAAGAAGGCTCAAAAGGCTTTATAAGCCAAAGAGCAAAGGGTGAAAACCACCCCCTAACCACACAAGTCTCACACCACCATTTGAAGACCTTAAAAATAGAAATTTTTAGTGGCTTAAACCAGCTTCAGAGTAGCATACAAAGATGGCCAAGCTATAAAGTAAAACAAAGCTTTAAAGTGGTAAATCCTTACCCTTGAAGCACAGCACCAAAAGAGCAAGAAAACAGCCAAACTTTTGAGCCAAAACCATTTCAAGGAGCTCAAACAAGGCCTCCAAGAACCTCAACTCTAAGGTGAAGGTGTTTAGCTAAGGGTGCTTGAGCAAATGTGTAGAGAAAACACAATTTCAAGCCTAAAATATAGAGAGAGAGGATTCTAGAGAGAGAGAGAGACAGAGAGAAATCTTGCTCAGCCAATTTTTTGAAACCCTTTGCATGCAAGAAGATGAGCTCTATATATAGGAGATGTAAGGAGCCTTCAAAGAAATCTAGCACTCCACGTGCAAGCAGATGAGCTAATCTATGTGTAGACATGCCATTTTTGACCAACCTTAAGACTCAGACATCATCGATTGAGCACTCAGTGATGGTGCATGTTATGCTCGTTCTGAGATTTCAGAGTTTTGGCTAAGAGCCTTACCCCCGGACCTCGGGACCCTTTTATACTTTGCCTCGGTTTGCGGACTAGGTCTTGCTTTCTCTTCCTGGAGAGAGGGAGAGGTCTTGTAGACCATCTCTTAGTGGCCGTAGGCTACTTTTCGTGGTTGCAGGCCACTGTTCCCGTTTGGAGACTAGTTTTCGATTTTCAAGGCCGTCGGCCGTGCGCCTCGGCTCGGGACCGCTTAACATTCTCCGTACTCTGAATTTTGGCACACACCTTGTTTCTTCTGTTTGGATGGACACTATGGCCTGGGAGACCACCTTTGTGGTCGCACGCCACTTTCGATGCTTAACAGCCTGCTTTCGGGGCACCCGGCTACGCGTTTTGACCCCCAAACCCTCGTTTTGCATCCGTCTTGGTTCATTTTTGGAATGGACCTTGTTTTCATTGTTTGGAAGGTGGTACAAGGGTGGGAGACCACCTTTTCTCTTGGAGACCACCTTTTCGCCCGCTAGCCGATTTTCTTGTCAGGAAGCTGATCTCCTTGGTTTTTGAGCCACATTTGCTGGTCTCCCACCACACCACTAGCTTGCATTCAATGTGATGACCATCAAATGGGGCTACCGACCACTTGACCCTTTTGAACTGGTTGGCCGACCAGGGGAAGTAGCTGGCCGACCACCTGAACTGGTCAGCCTACTCCCTCCAGTTTTGTCTCTGTGAGTTGTTCCCAATTGTGCCAGCTGGAAGGCACAGACTGGATCCTCCATACACGTGTATGGAGGATCGTCGACCTTGTTTTTTAGCTTCTTTGAGAAGCTTTGGCCTCCTTTGCCTATAAAGGAAGGCCTCCCTCTCCATATACCAGGTTCAGATTTTGGCTAAGGCAAAAATATACCTCTCTCTATATATCTCTACATTTTGGGTTCAAAGGTGCTTTGTTCTTGGCCTGTTGCACACCTCCTCATAGCCTAACACTTCCACCATCAACCCAAGGTTCTTGGAGGTCACTTTCAAAGGTTAAAGGTTTGGTTTTTGGTCCCAAAACCTGCTAGTTTTTGTTGAGCTCCAAGGGTAACTCATTTTCCCTCTTTTAAAGCTCTTTCTTAATCATTCTCTTAGCTATACTTCCATGCATATTTGAGCCTTTTTGTCAACTGAAAAAAGTCTTTTTTTGAGGTCCTTTTGATGTTTGTTTAAGGTCCTTTTGTTGTTGGGGGTCATCTACCCCCTTGCATGCTTCATTTTGCCTTGTTTTAAGCCATGCCCTGAGGCCTTTGTGTTGACCTTTGATTGGCCTTTTAACCACTGAAATCTAGCAGATTTTTAGTGGTTAACATGTGTTTTTGAGAGACAAAATCAGAGAGGGGTGACCCCATCCCTCCTTGTCTTGTTTACTAGCTTTTTTGGCCTTACAAAGGAGCTTTCATTTTCACACCTCCAAGCCTTGTTTCAGGCCCTTTTTAGTGGCTTTTAGGGCCTACCTAGGCTCTATCCAGAGTTGGTTTTGTCACCTTGGGTGTGTCTCTTGCATGTGTAGAATAACCCCTCTCATAGCCTATCAAAGGAGCATGTCATTCTTGCATGCATTGATCATGATTCAGTGGGTTTTTGGGCTTTATTTGGAATGTCATGTCTCTGAATTTTGCTGGTTTAGTGGCCTCTCGAATGTTTCATATGCTTGTAGTGTAATCCACGTTCACTAGCTCACATTGCATGTTGTTTTGACCCTTGATTCTAGCATATTTTGGCCATATTCTAAACAGAATTTATTCATGATTTGGGCTTCCTTAGCTCTATTTTGAGGTCCCATGGTCGAATGATGATTTCCATGCATGCTTGTAGTGTAATACCCTTGCCTAGCTTCGAGTTTTGAAGCCTCTTGCATGCTTAACTTGAGTTGTTTTCATGTTTTGGCATCATTGAACATGTTATTTTAGAGCCTATACTTCTACCATGTTCCCATGTTTTCCACTCTTTAAATGCGTTTGAGAGTTGTGCTTGTATATCTCATTTATGGGCCATTGCATGAGCTTCACTTTTGTGCCTTTCAAGCCACCATCCCAACCCATTTTTCTACTGTTTTGGGGCTGCATAGGGTCTGTTTGGGGTTGGTTTCATCATTTGAGCATCGCCTTGCATGCCTCTAGTGTAATGTGCTTCACTAGCTTCGGTACTTAAGCCTTTCAACATGCATTGTGTGAGTTGTTTGCGTGATTCGGAGCCATTTTGTATGTCATTTCAGAGCTGGAATATATGCCATTGTGTCCCATGTTTCATCCTTTCCATACCCTTGGAGTGTTGTATCTTGTGCCCTTGGTTTGGAGCCTTCGCATTGTGCATGCTTGTGTGTGTCTTGTTGCTTTGATTTCATCATCCATTGGCCACTAATTTGGGCATGGCTGAGGCCTATCCATCTTGGTTTAAGTCCATTTTGCATTGAGTATGCTATTGTAGTTCATAGCATTGAGTATGCCATGTTGTCGCATGATTGATGATTGCATTGCGCATGCCTCGTTCATAACATTGCGTATGTTAATGCATTGTGTATGCATGCCATATAATCCATGTGCATTAAGTTTGCCATTGATTAGTTCATAGCATTGTGAATGCCATTTGCATGCTTGCATGTCATTCCGTGCATCTTCGTATTACTTAGTTGCATTGCATTTAGATCGCATGCTAGAGTTGCATTTGTCCATACATTGTTTGTTGCATTGTGTTTGGAGTAGGGTTTAGTCCAACCACGGGAAACGAGGGACGTTTCGTACTCAAAGTGATGAAACGTGCCTCGATTCTTGGTCACCGACACTCTTGACTATCCATGATAGAGTTATTGGCTTTAGGTGTTTACATGTGCATTCATTTCACATTGAGTCATGCAATTCGACTCCTCAGCCTTCATGCATCGGGATGCGTGATTGATGGCACGAGGATCGAGGACTACACTCCCTAGAGTTTATGCAATGACGGGGAGAGTGGTCAGACACACATATGTTGAAAATACTTTGCCTTCTCTCTCTCTTGCCTTTGTTGCAGAAAATGCAGAAACCAGGAGAAGAAACTAGCTGGCCGACCAGGTTTTCTGGCAGGCCGACCACCTTTTCTGGTTTTCACCACCAAGGGTGGTTGGTAGGTGATCTCCAATGCCTATAGCTAGTTGGTAGCCTTTCCCTAGATTCCCAGGGTGGAATTTCATCTCCTTGGAGCTTTGTGGAAGTTTCTGAGTTCAATTGCAAACAAAGGCGAGCCGGGACATCATGATGGATTTACCGACAAGGCAACTCGAGCATGCATGCACCCTTTATCATTCAAAGCAGAGTTGAGGCAGCCCATTTTACATAGTTTGCATGCTAATTTAGTTAATTTGTTAATTAGCTAGTGTTGTGTAATAATTAGTTAACTCGATTCTGTATTATTTATTCGGACCCTCCGAGAGAGGGCAATGTTGTAATAAGTGTGCGTGTGTGTGATCTATGTCTTCCAACCCCACGTCTTTCTCCTTTTTATTTACCAGCTTATGATGGTTAGCTTTAGGGCATGTTTCAATTAGCATCTATATGTTCGCATGTTTGCATTCATTCATCTGTATTGCATGCACCGGGCTCGGCGCATCATGCTAACTGCAATGTATTTCAATTCCAAGTTGAATACATGTATCGATTATTGCATCTCATATGCCATCTAGAATGGCCGAGCCTATTGTAGTTGCATTTTTGCATGTGTTGCATTAGGCATTCTTCGCATAGTTAGGATTCATGCAAGATTTCTAATTAGCTTTTTTCTTTGGCTCGGAGTACTCGGTAAGTGTTTATGCTTTAGCATCCTTGCATGTGTGTGAGTGACTACCGTGATAGCATGCTTACCATGAGGCTATGTGCTTATGTGATATAATTGCCTGAATACCTGTGGGTGAAGGTTGGGTTGCTTGAGTTGGAATAATTCGTCGAAACCCGTGTTTTAGCCTACTTGCGAGTAGCAAACTTCAATCCATTTTCAAAATAAACGAATATGCGATGCTTTGTTCCAAATTAGGCAATTCAGTCTATATTTGTATGTTGTGCGCATCACATAGTAATTCTAGGCTAATAAACCAGAATAAGAGCACATGTGTTTTCACAAACTCGATATCATGCTTAGTAGTGGCCGATCTTCGATCGGGCGAGTGGGGGTGCTCATGAGCCGAGGCAACTTTGGTGATGACGAACACGTAGCCTTAGGCACGAGTCAGGATTTCCTAAATTCCCCTAAAATAAAATATTTAGGTGGCGACTCTGTATCTAGCAAAGCAGTCCATGTTTGGCACTTCTTTCTAAAAAATCAGTTTCTCAAAATGATTTGCCAGATTTGGACTCTTTGGTGATTTATCGGCCTTGCATTGCACTTTGCGGGATCAGATTCAGAACCGTGACATTGAGTCCGAACTGCATAAGGCCAACGAACAAAACGGGATTTTCCTGGGACGTTCGGGCGCGTCTACAGTTTCTGGCGACTCTGCTGGGGAGTTAGAGAACTTGACTCGAACTCATGATATCTTGTTTTGATTACACTTATGTGTTTCTTTGCATTGCATTTGCATTGGTGTGCCTAGGACACCGTGTTTGCCATATGCTATTTCTGAACAGTTTGCCGGAGGCTCGCTTTGAGAAGCGAGCCATAAGGCTGACCGGTTACGGGCTTTGGCACAATGGGAAGACAAACCCTGTTTTTACCGGGGCACCCTTTTTGACCATTCGACCTAGTGCATATTCGGAATCCATAGTGACCATTCCAAACTAGGACAGGCTGCTTACCCGATTATAGGTTGTTTAAAACTGTTGTGTGCGTAGTGAAACCCTAGCTCCTGACAAAATAGGACAGGGATACCCTACCCTACCATAGGGGTGTTTTGGCTCTCATTTGCTTGCTATGTGCTTTTAGAGTGTACCTCTATAGGAATGCACGTAGCAGTTTGCAAGTCTGGGTATCAGGCCTACAGGCATCAACATTAGTATTTTGAGAATCAGTTATATCTGCGGGTATCAGATTCAGTTTTGGGGCAGTAGTTTGGGGAACAGTGATCAGTGGTCGAATACAGTTCTTCAGCTATGTCCATGTCTGTATTGATTGGGCTGAGATGCTGCCTGTTTTCTCTTTCAGTTCAGAGACTCGGTTCAGAGCAACCAGTGTTCTCCTCTGCTGAGGCAAAGCAGGAAAAGACTCACCGATTCATCAGATCCGTCAGTCACCAGTTACACCACCTCTATCCAGTTCAGTAGACTTATGATGACCCATAATTCAAAGGAAATTATGGTTATGGCAACCACACTAAACCAAGGAATCATCTTGCAGGGTGAGACTGATGTTGAGGTACCACACCCACCCAGGTCGCCTGCCGTACATCCGATCTGGGAACCCCAGTTATTTCAAACCCATGAGCCCATCACTTTTGAGCTAATGGGAATGATTGGCGACCTTCAAAGATCTGTGGCTGATCTAGCCTATGGAATGTCGGCCCCGCCACCAACTGCATCATATGCCGGGAACTTCATGCCGCAGGAGCCCCTGCTACTGGGGCGAATTGTAATTGAGCTCAACCAACCTGAAGCTGTCTTAAACTCCGGCAACGACATGTCGACGACAAGGGGGCTTCGCACTGAAGTAACAACCCAAACCGTCCACCAAGCTGAGGCTAGTGGAAAGAACAAGCTGAAGGTGGACACTGATCCCTATGAACAAATCCAACAGGTTGTTGAGGCTCTGAAAGCCAGAGGGTTGAATAAGCAGCAAATACTCACAGTTGTGGCTAAGATTGTGGATGACACTTTCCCCACTCAGACCGAGGGCAGTTCAAGCCAAGGGAAAAATCGAGATAAGGGTCATCATACCGGAACCGTTCCCTCCAACCCTAATCCTACACCCAGGAAAAATCAACAAGTCAAGCCTGTACCTGCCGATCCTTTTGCTAGTGCATCCGGTAAAAATGCACAAAACTCGAAGTATCTGCCCGAAGGTCGCAGGGTATTCCATGCCCTTTATATGCCTTTGTCTAAGGCCTTTCAGATCCTTGTTAAGAAAGGCCACCTCAAACCTCTTGAGCCTCGCCCCCTCTCAAATCCCCTTCTAGCGAACCATGATGGTACCCAGTACTGTGCATACCATCAACAGACCAGTCATACCACCGACAATTGCTTCTATCTTCGCCACAAAGTACAAGATTTGATCGATGACAAGGTCATCCTTCCACCTAGCTCAGCAAAGTCTGTCACCGCTGAGTTCATGGACTTTGAGGATAATACAAGTATGTGATCAGGGGTTAGTCCACCTGCGGGTGGCGCTCGGTTCATTTTAGATGTGGCGTTTGGCACACACTATTTTGAGCATTTGCGAATGCTAATTTTTGTACTTTCTGACTTGGGTGTTGAGTCAGTTCTGCGGTTCTGTTTCGAGTCTGTCTCGTTGTTTTGAGTCAGTCTTTTTGATTACGGTCTGTCTTGTTGTATCGAGTTAGTCCTGTTGTACAGAAGTCGGGTGATTCCAAGGGTGTCACTCCGGACACCATTGTTTCATTTTGTGATTGTCCTTTTGCTTTCTTTTGAGTCTGTCTCTGCTGTGGAGCCAGTTGCAACCAGGAAATGTGAACAAAACAGCTGTGCCTGTCATGTTTTTGTGCTTATTGCTACTTTGAGCCTGTTGTGCCAAAAGTTTTGAATGAGATGGCAGTATTTTACTAAAAACTGTGCCTTTTCTGTGCTTTGAAATCATTACATTGACTTGAGCTTTTCAAAACATTCTGAGTGTGGAGATGAAAACAAAGAGGAAGGAATTCCTAGGAATTTGCAAAAAAATTTTTGATCAATTGAGAAAAAGAAAGGCATGCTAAGCCCTTAATGAATGAGATCATGTTTGTTAGTGTGAGTACTGAGAAGGATCCTGGCTTGATCTAGATTGGTTCTACACTGTCTTCAGCATGAGCGATTTGTCACTTTCTAAAAAAATTTCAAAAAATATTTTGCGCGATCCTGCGAAGACCTGTGTGGAATCACTCTTGAGATTGTGCAGCTTAGGATCGCCCTTAACCTCGGGACTCGACCCCTTTCTTTCAAACCTCGAACTCGAACTCAGAATGTTCAACAGTCAAACACAATGTGAAGCCTGTGTGGCCAGATTTGAAGCAGCCCGTGAACTAGGGCCAAGGAGGTCAAAAATAATCAAAAGAAAGCTTGCAAAGGGACCTCATAAGAAGCACCCCTCTGTAACAAGCCCGCGAGGGACCTCAATGGTGTTACAGTTCGGACTCGATTTGTCACGGTTCTTAATCTTGAACCAAAGAGTCCAAATCCGGCAAATCATTTTGAGCAAAATAGATTTTTTGAAAGAAGTGCCAAACATGGACTGCTTTGCCAGATACAAAGTCGCCACCTAAATATTTTATAATGGAGAAATTTAGGAAACCCTGACTCGGTGCCAAAGGCCACGTGTCCGTCATCACCAAAGTTGCCACGGCTCGAGAACTTGGGTACGATTGGGGAAGGTCAGCTATGAGCACCGCCTCTCGCCCGATCCGAAGATCGGCCTCTACTAACCATGACATCTCGTTTTTGAAAACACATGCATTCTTATTCCGATTAATTAGCTAGAATTACTATGTGATGCGCACAGCAAAACAAGTATAGACTAAATCGCCTAATTTGGAATAAAGCATTGCATATCCATTTGTTTGGAAATGTTTTAAGATTTGCTACTCGCAAGTAGTCTAAAACACAGACTTCAACGAGTTGTTCCAACTCAAATAATCCAACCTTCACCCACAGGCATTCAGGCAGTTATATCACATAAGCATATAGCCATATGGTAAGCATGCTGTCCTGTTAACATTCACACTCATGTGAGATGCTAAAGCATAAATACTTACAGTGTACTCCGTGCCAAAACAGAAAACTTGTTAGCAAACATGCATGATCCAAGTCCATGTTGAGTGCCTAATGTATCGCATACAAAATGCAATCTAGAATAGGCTCGGCTAATCTAAGATGGCATATGAAATGTGACAAGTAACACTTATTTCAAGTTAGATTTGGAATACTTATGCAGTTAGTATGATGCGCCGAGCTCGGTGCATGCAATATAGATGGATGAATGCATGCATGCATAGCATAAGGTATGCTAAATTGAACATGTCCTAATACTAACCATCAAAAGCTAGTAAATAAAAGGGAAGAAAGACGTGAGGTTGGAAGACATACACACACTCAAGCACACTTATTACAACATTGGCCCTCACTCGAAGGGTCCGAATAAATAATACAAGCCACCTAATTAACTAACTCACGAGCTAATTAAATATTACAAAACCAAATAAATAACTAGCTACAACTAATTATTACACAAATTAATTAACGAATCAATTAACTAATTAATGGAGGACAGCAAGCAAATAGGGAAAGCGGTAAATGATGCTATTCCAGCTCTGTTTGAATAAGAGAGGCATGTATGATCGCTTCGGTTCCTCGCTTTGGAAGGCCTTCCGGTTGCCCTTTAGAGGCTCTGTTTGCAGGGTGTCTTCTAGTGCTTGTTGTTGCAACTTACCAAAACACTGCAGGGGAAGCTACCAGTGGCCTGCCGGCCATGGAGAGAGGTCTGCCGGCCGGAGATGGCCTATTGCCGGCCAAGGGTGGCGCATTGCCGGCCATCAATGGCAGGCTGCCAACCACTGGTGTGCTGTGACACCAAACTGCAACGAAGCACAAAATAGAGAAAATAGAGAGTCTCCTAAGGGCATGTGCGCACCATGGCACTCCAAATCACCTCAAAACATCAAGGGAGAGGCCAAATCGGATCCTCGACTATCAATCATGCACCCCGATACGTGATGGCCAAAGATCCAACTTGTGCAAATCAATATGAAAATGAATGCACAAATAAAGCAAGTAAAGCCCAGAACTCTGTCATGAATCATCAAGAGCTTCGGCGACCGAGAATTGAGACACGTTCCATCACTTGAAGTATGAAACGCCCTTCGTTCCTCGTGCTCGGATTAACATTTAATCCAAGCAATGCAATACATAAGCATGGCAAACATGCAATGCGAACAACCTAACAAGGCTAATGACATGCAACAAGCACATAAGCATGATGTGAGGTGACAACCTTGGACAACATGACGAAATGCAACATGAACATGTGAACATGCAAGGCATGTAAAGCTAAATAAGTATGCAACAACATACTACATGTAACAAGCATGCGACAACATGGTAAAATGGGCTTACACCAAAGATGGACAGCTCTCAACTAGGTCCAAATCAGTAGCCAAAGCGATGAATTAAGCCACACAGCAAACTCAAGCATGCAAAATGCGAAAGGTTCGACAAAGGGGGCCTAAAAGGGGAACTCTCAAAAGTGCCTAAGAAGTGAAAAATGTGCAAGTGTAACAACACTATATGCACTGAAATGAGATGATAAATGATGCCAAATCATTTAAACGACACAAGTAAAGCATGCGAAGGTCCTAAGTCATGAAAGCTAGTAAAGAGCAATACAAAGGAGGCATGCAATACATGGCACGAACGCATGAACTAAGCATGGGTAGCGCTTACTTAAGCCTAAACAAGGACTTAAACATGCTGGAATGAAGGCTCGAACACCTAGACATGGAAGCATACAAGCTAAGCCTTAAACTAGGCAATAATATGCGACATTCAAAGACACTTGAAGCATGAATGAAGTGGGAATGTAGCAATGGTACATGCTCTGAAATGAAGTATTAAATGATGCCAAATCGTCTAAATATCTCAAAGATAGCATGCATGAATCACCAAAACACAAAGTTTGCAAAGCCAATTACACTGCAGTTGTACAAAGCATGCATTATTTGACTATGAAGCATAAAGACAGAGCCAAGGCAGTCCCAAAACATGAACATTTCTAGTTCAAAGTATGGCCAAAAGGTGCTCACATGAAGGACTAAGGCAACATGCGAGGTTGGCTAGTAAGCATAAGTTGTATGGCATGTATATGAGGCATATGAAATCTCACCAAACCAGCCAAAATCAGTGAACAAGACATGCCAAAATATGCCCAAATAATCATGGAAATGCATCCAATGCATGCCAAAATGAGGGGCTTCTTTGGTGGGCCATACAAGGGATTATTAGGCACATGTAAGATGGACATTCAACAAGGCCAAAACAACTCTGGAAATGGCTCAAGAGGGTCCCAAAACCCATTGAAAAGGGCCTAGGACAAGGCCTAGAAGCATGCAAAATGGGGTCTCTTTATGGAAGGCCAAAAAGACCACCAAACAGGACAAGGAGAGAGGGGGGGTCAGCCCCCCCCTCTCTAATTTTGGCCTTCAAGAACACAACAAGGCCACTGAAAATCCACTGGATTTCAGTGGCTAATAGGCCAAAACAAGGCTAATGCAAATACTCACATGTATGGCTCTAAACATGAAGAGATAAAGCATGCATGGGGGAAGATGACCCCCCAAAAAAAAAGGACTTTAACCAAACTTGAAGAGGATGTCGAAACAAGACTTCTTCCAGTTTATATCAAATGTCAAAAATAATCACAAGTAGGGCTAATCTATCATGAAAAAATGGCCCTAAAAGGAGAGATAAAGCACAAGGGACAGTAGATGGCTTCAAACAGAGAAGAGCCCTTCAACAAAGTTGAAGAGGGGCTCAAAAAAAGGTACTTTACAGTTTGGCTCGAAGCCCAAAAGTGCTCACAAATGACGCTAATATATCATGAAAAATAGGCCTACATAGAGGGATAAAGCATGCAAAGTGGGGAAGGAAGCCTCAAACAGCAAAGAGTTCTGAATCAAACATGTAGAGAAGCTCAAAATATGATCTTTTTCAGTGCATGACAAAGTGCAGAAATGCTTGCAAGTGAGGATAGTCAATGGAGCAAAGAAAGTGCAAGTTTAAGGGAAATAGGCACTTACCCTTGAAGAGCAGCTTTCTAGCAGCTTTCGGTCCAAGATTCTGAGCTTTCAACCTTTGCAAATGGCCTCCAAGGTGCTGGAATGGAGGATGGAGGTGTATATCTAGGTGTTGTAGTGCAAAAAAGCAAGGAAATCCAACTTCAAAGCCTAAAACACACACAATATAAAGAGAAATAGAGGTTTTTCCCTTCAAAAGCTTTGAACCTGGTATAAGGAAGAAGCCTCTTCCTTATATAGAAGAATGAAAAGCCAAAGCTTCTTGAACAAGCTTTTCAAGGCTTTCATCCCTCCATACACATGTATGGAGGGAAGCAAACAAAAATCCAAAGGCTCAAAAGATGCTCGAAACCAAATGAGATAGGGTGTCTTGGCCATCGGTAATGGCGTGATTGCCACACCATTGGCCGGCAGGGCATCACCAAGGGCCCGCAGGGTCAAGGCCATGGCCGGCAGTGCACCACAGGGTCCACTCTGACAGGGCCTAGTCAAGGTCCAAAAATGAGGTAGAAAGGATACAGGGTCCGAGAAGCTCGAACCGGTGACGTTTCGCCGCGATAGTTGAGTGCTCGACGAGTAATCGAACCAGTTGTTGGGTGTACCTACAAGTACAACCAAGTCTTGAGGACGGTAAAAAATGGGGTGTCTACAGTTGCCCCTCTTTGACATAACTCAACAGTCACAAAGTGACGGGAGTGAATGTCAAAGCCCAGAGACGACCCATTTTTGACAAGGCCGAAGACTTAGACAATCAATCAATACAAACATGCAGAGATATGCCCGAAGGCTGGGGCAAAATGCAAGACAATGCATAAGGCCAAGCATAACTTATGATCATGCAAAGAATGCTGTAATGAAGCAAACATGCGATAGTTTTAAGCCGGTGAACAACAGTCCTACATATTCCGACAGGAAGGATGTAAGAAAATTATGTAGTTCTTACCGCGTTTCACGTGGAGCGCATACAATACCTGTGCGGCTCGTCTGGTTGCACCGGCTTTAAATGAACCGTACATACAATATCGTGCCTGAAAAAGAAATGAACTTAACAGGTATAATATCGTTAAGAAGATGCATAACAATGCATTTGAAAAGTGCGTGACAACGCATGCGAAGTGTGCATTAACACATGTAAGTAAAGCATACGGGTTAACGCATGCAATGTGTATAACAAGCAAAGGTATGAACACATGTTAGTAAAGCACACGCCGAAACGTGCACAATGTGTAACCACCTAGAAGATACATTATACATATGTAAGTAAAGCATGTAGTAACGCAAGCAATGTGTATAGCAGGAATGAACACATGTCAGTAAAGCATGCAATGACGCAAGTAAAGTGTAACCTCCTGTAAGATGCCTAAACACATGTAAGTAAAGCACACGCAGAAACGCATGCAATGTGTAAAGCAAACAAAGGTATGAACACATGTCAGTAAAGCACATGCCAAAACGTGCACAATGTGTAACCACCTGGAAATACATATACACATGTAAGTAAAGCATGCAGTAACGCAAGCAATGTGTATAGCAGGAATGAACACATGTCAGTAAAGCAAGCGCGATTAGCGCAAGCAATGTGTAACCGCCTCTAAGATGCATAAACACATGTAAGTAAAGCACACGCAAAAACGCATGCAATGTGTAAAGCAAACAAAGGTATAAACACATGTCAGTAAAGCACACGCCGAAACATGCACAATGTGTAACCACCTGGAAATGCATATACACATGTAAGTAAAGCATGCAGTAATGCAATCAATGTGTATAGCAGGAATGAACACATGTCAGTAAAGCAAGAGCGATTAACACAAGCAATGTTTAACCTCTTGTAAAATATATAAACACATGTAAGTAAAGCACATGCAGAAACGCATGCAATGTGTAAAGCAAACAAAGGTATGAACACATGTCAGTAAAGCACACGCCGAAACGCGCACAATGTGTAACCACCTGGAAATACATATACACATGTAAGTAAAGCATGCAGTAATGCAAGCAATGTGTATAGGCAGAAATTGAAATTAGGACAACTCATGATAAAGAAGTGCATAGCGATGTGTGACAAGAAAATGCAAGACAATTGCATGATAGAGCAAATGCATGACAATGCGTAATAGGGATAAGGAAATGCATGACAATACATGTAAGGTGCGCATGACGATGTGTGATAAGGAGACTGCATGACAATGCATGATAAAAAAAAAAATGCATGACAATGCTTGTGAACTGGATGGGTGTTCGTTATAACAGCCGAATACCACTTGACGCCAATAGAAGAGAAAGATGCTTAATAAAGACATCTTAAACAGAGAACCCCCGGTTTACCACCCGGAGGGTTTGGGATGTATCAAAAGGATACACCTCGTACGCATTGATGGATGTAAACCATCGTATATTGGGGACGTGATTGTCGAGCTCCCACGGAGACATTTCGCATTAAGTTTTGAGCATTCTACAGGATTGTTGGGACCCGGGAACAGAGTCCAAGACCAAATAAGCCAAGAAAGCTGGAGAAGGCTTGCTGGTCACCAGGGACAACCGCCGGCCACTGGTCCAGACATTTTGCTACTTCAGACGATGATGTTCTTTTGTTTTATTTTCCTTTTTACTAGTAGTTTTTGCACATTGTACTGCGTTAGGCGGGTTTGTTTCAAAACCAAACTCTTTTGTAAAAAGGAAACTATGATGGAATGAAACTAGCCTTTTTGCTGGAAAAGTGTTTCGTTTGTACATTCTATGCATTGCATCGCATCACTTTACACAACCATGTAAATGAGATTAAAGTTTTGTTTTGAAAACCAAACGCTCAAATTGCACTAATCAGGTAGTGAACCGACTAATAACAAAACAACTCGATAAACAAAACAAAACCTAACAAGTTTACAACTCGATAAGCAAATTGCAACAACTCGATACATGAAAGGAAGATAATTACAACCTGACATAGAAAAAGAAAACAACACGTCTTAAATATGAGACGACGACAAAGCCCAACAGGACAAAACAAGACCTTGAAAGACAAGACTCCACTACAACAGACAACTGGGCCTTCAGTGAGGGAGCTAATGAGTAAGAAGGGAACACTGCCGGCCACCAATGGAGGCCTGCCAGCCATAAGTGTGCCACTGCCAGCCACTGATGAGCCACTGCTGGCCATCGATGGCAGATTCTCCGAAATGATGACATCTGTCCTCCACTCACTACCTTATCTTCTATATGAGTTCCAGCTTCGGGATTCTCTTCATTTCAGCTCAAATTTGCACCAAATGGAAGCATTCCTTGCTCAAAACCTCACAAATTGGATTGCTTCTCTAGGCGGCTCAGAAAAGTTGAACTTCCGGGGCTTTGGTTTGAACGCACTATTCACGCTAGGTCGTACTCCACTGCACCTTCCTTTCCTCCATGCCGCGGTGAGATTTTGGAACCCGGTAACACATGTCTTTAGCTTCAGCGGGCAAAAGATGTGTCCGACTTTCGAAGATTTTCAAGTTTTGATGGAGTCTGAGAGTAACGAGGAAATCTTACCTCAACTCCGATTCGGCCACGTCCAGGCCCTAGGACAAATGTGTGGCCTCACTTTACATGATGCTCAATCATTGATTCATGGCGGGGAGCTGGACATCCCAAGCTTGATTTGCCGACTTTCCAATGCTGGTGATCGCGGCGACCATCATTGGCAGGGCTATCGGCGACACGCGCTTTGCCTGTGCTTGCTATCTCATTTCTTACTTGCCCTGGGCTCTGGTGGATTCAGTGTCCGACTAATTGAGGTCGCCCAAGGCTTAAAGGAGGGCAAGAGCTGTATTGCCATGACATTGGCTGAGACATTAATGGGCTTAGATGCTTTTCATTGCCGAGAGACGGCTAGGCTTACAGGGAGCCCACTACTATTGCAGGTGATGCTTCCCACCCCAATCTCATATGTGTATTGCTCACATCACTCGGCCCTCAGGCTCGGTTTTTCTCACAAAACCCTTTTCCTCACTTTTCTCTCAACGTACATCTCTCTATTCTTTAGTCTCTCATTTTTCAATCCCTCCCCAGGTGTGGTTGATGGACAAGTTACAGATTGTGGAGTCTTGCCCTGCATACTCAGCTCGCGGCTATTTCTTCAGGCAATGCCTGATCAATGCCCTTGATGAGGGATGGTGGTTCGACTGGATGTGCAATTTGTCTACAGATCGCATTGCTTGGCGCTGTCCTTGGCTCAATCTCCCGGCAATGAGCTCTAGCATGTCCCAGCAGACCGGGATCCAGTTGATTGGTCTGACTCACTGTGTGTTCTACTTTTCGTTCTGGTTCCAGTGCCAGTTCGGTCACGATCAGACTTGCCCGCCAGAGGGGATAGAGTATCCTGCCGCATCCCCGGTTCTAGGTGCACAGCTTGCCCGATATGCCACAGCATGGAGGATGAGAGAACTCCTGGCCCCCGCTCCCACTTTCAGTTGCACTTTGTCTGATGAGTGCTGGGATTGGCTCAATGAAGAGGCACAGATTGGGCCTAGCTTGGCATCAGAGGCTTCGACTAGCTCTGGGAGGAGGCACAGGGACACCTGACTTGACTATGCCCTGAATTTATTGCTTTATTAGAACTTTCAAGTTTTCTTTATGAACGTAATAAAAAAAAGCAATTTCAATTTGTATGCAAGAGCAGGAGGACTTCGTATTGAAATTAATGAAATTAAAAGTTGTGGTACTGAAAATTTCCCATTTCGGTCAAGAAATGGTCTTAGTTGTAAAAAGATTATTTTGAACAAAGTCAACTTTTATTAAAACTTTTCAAAACTATTTTCGATATGGATCAGAACTGGACACGCTTGAGATTTGTCACTGAGATGCACAATCCCGGACCCCAGCAACTAGAAAGTTGCCCCTAGCCTGAATAGTACCGCGGCACTGCTCAGCAACGGAAAGTTGCCCCTAGTCTGAGTAGCACTGCATTGGAGATTACAACCGAAATTCTTGAATGCTGAATAGCCAGAGATGACCGAGATGATCAAATGGACCAAGTTGATCCGGAAAAAGTTTATGGCTAAACTTCAGGATGAAGTTGCCTACGTATCCCAAGGATGGGAATCAAGCCTTACGTAGTTCTGGCTTAGGTTCGCTCGAGTATTTTCACTCTCCTTTTACGCTCTAACTTTTGCCAAGGCCACCCTTTGCGGGTTTTCAACCTTGCGAGCTCAGTTTTTATAATTTCAAATTTTTTGTGCTCTGAGTTTTGCCTAGGTCACCCTTTCGGGTTTTCGGCCTAGCAAGCCTCTCAAGGGTAATATTTCTTGAACTTTTCCATATTGATCGGTTGTGAGAACTCTAGGCCATCTAGATCCATCAGAACCACAGCTCCACCTGACCAGATAGACTTAATGATGTAGGGACCAGTCCAATTGGGTCTGAACTTGCCCCTTGGGTCGTGGATGGGAGCTCGGTTGTCCTTGAGCACCAAATCTCCTTCCTTTAGATTCCTGGACTTAACTTTCTCGTTAAAAGCCTGGGCAATTCTGCGCTGATAACCTTGAACATGGTACAGTGCTTTCAGTCTCCTCTCATCAAAGAGCATGAGTTCCTCAAATCTGCTCCGTTGCCAATCTGCCTCGGCTATTTGACACTCAGCCAATACTCGCAAAGACGGAACCTCAATTTCGATAGGTAGAACGGCCACCATCCCATAGACTAATGAATACGGAGTCGTCTCAGTAGAAGCTCTAATTGAAGTCCGGTAGCCCCATGTAGACGCGCCCGTGGGCTTCCATCTAACAGTTCGGACTCGATTTTGTGTCGGTTCTAAATCTGAACCAAAGAGTCCAAATCCGGCAAATCGTTTGAGAAAACAGATTTTTGAAAAGTAGTGCCAAACATGGACTGCTTTGCCAGATTACAGAGTCGCCACCTAAATATTTAAAATGGGAAATTTAGGAAACCCTGACTCGGTGCCGAAGGCCACATGTCCGTCATCACCAAAGTGGTCTTGGCTCGGGAGCTTGGGTACGATCGGGGAAGGTCAGCTATGAGCACCCCCTTTCGCCCGGTCCGAAGACCGGCCTCTACTAACCCTGATATCCGTTTTTGAAAACATTACATGCTCTTGTTCCAATTATTAACCTAGAATTACTATGTTATGCGTGCAGCAAACAAGTATAGACTAGATCGCCTAATTTGGAAATAAACATTGCATATCCGCTCGTTTTGAAAATACTTTGGAATTTGCTACTCGCAAGTAGGCTAAAACACGGATTTCAACGAGTTTTCCCAACTCAGGCAATCCAACCTCCAGCCACAGGCATTTAAATAGTTTATCTCACATAAGCACTTAGCCGCATGGTAAGCATACTGTCATGGCAACATTCACACGCATGTGGTATGCTAAAGCGTAAAATACTTACATTGTACTCCGTGCCAAAACAATAAACTAGTTAACAAGCATGCATGTCCTAGTTCATGTTAAGTGGCTAATGCAACACAGGCATAGATGCAATCTAGAGTAGGCTCGGCTAACCCTAAAGATGGCATGTGAAATGCACTTTATTTGATGCACGTATTCAATTTGGAATTGAAAGTACGATGCAGTTTGTATGATGTACCGAGCCCGGTGCATGTTCAGACAAATGCATGGATGCACGCATGCATTGCATAAGGTATGCTAATATAGACGTGCCCTAATCTACCATCATAAACAGGTAAATAAAAGGAAAGAAAGAAGTGGGGGTTGGAAGACATACACACCTACGCACACTTATTACAAATTTGCTCTCACTCGGAGGGACCGAAAGAATATACAAATTAATTAACTACGCGAGCTAATTAAATATTACAAATTTACTAAATTAATTAACAAATTAACTAAGTTAATTAAAGCAGTAAATGCCTCGGGAAGAGGGCCAGATGCAATGCGTGCCCGGGACTCGCTCGGAATCGCACTGCCATGCATGATTTGCCTCTGTTTTCCCTGCTATCCTCCTCTGAAGACTGCCAAAACTTCAGGAATACTTCTTTGGGCACTGGAGATCACCACCGGCTGAAGGATGTGGCCACCGGCACTGAATTCATCCATCGGCTTCGATGATCGCCGGTCGGCACTAAGCAGTCTTGCCGGCACAAAATACTGAGAACCTACAACTCACAATGACGAGAGGACACAACTTGCATGGCAATGTAATTCAAAGCATGTATGCACCAAACACACTCCTTATCATGTTTTTGACTCAAAGGAAGATGTGCCTCGGTTCTCGGACCACTAATCACGCATTTCGATGCATGATGGCCCAAAGAACCAAGAGTGCAATTCTGATTTCAAATGCATGTAATGCAAACAAGCACATAAGGGTGCTAAACCTCTATCACACTCACTTCAAGAGGCTTATCATGCATGTCAATGCAATGAAGTCCTAAGCATGTCAACTAGTATGCAATATGGCAATACAATGTAAACATGCAAGTAAGCATACAAGGCAAGCATGCGAATCAAATGGAGGATGGACTTAGACATGAATTGGGCAACTCTAAAAAGGCTCAAAACAGTGGCCAAAATGCTAAATCATGAGGACCAAACACACATGCACACATGCACAAGTTAAGGCACCAACACTTAAGCATAACAAACAACCCTTAAGCACACTTAAAGGGGTACAATAATGGACTACTAGCATGCATATAAAGCTTTGAAAATCATGCTAAACATGGTGCCAAACCAAGCAACAAAGTACACAAAGCATGCACACATAGGTTCAACACTTGAGGCAAGTCATGGAAGCATTGAACTACACTTATGCAAAACAAATATGGCATGCATTGAGCAACCTAAAACAGAGTTTTAGCATGTTAAAACAAAACCAAATGGCTACTTAGATGGCATCTAAGAGGCTTAAGCACAAAGGCATGCGACATGACCAATACATGGAGCGTTCAACACATGCTTTTAAAGCATTAAGGAGGCAACTAAGGTGAGCATACAAGCACACCAAAAGGTCTGAAATGACATGCTAAATGGTTCCAAACCATCAAAACGAGGTAAGCAACACATGCTACACATGCATACTCAAAGGCTAGCAAGCCTAAAATGCAAAGGGGCTATATGATGCATGCCAAGATCAACCCAAATGACTATGGACAGAGCTAAAACATGTCAAAATAAGCATAAAACATTCATGAATCTAAGCCTAAAACATGCTCAAACTAGGGCTAACAACCTAAGCATGTTAAGGGACCAAAGAGGCATTACAAAGCAACCATGCAAAACATGCAAGGGGTACTAAAACCATCACTTAGCAATGTCATATTAGGGCATAATAAACATAAAATACAGCCAAGACATGCTCTTCAAACATTTAAAACTATGCTCCCTTAAAAGGCCAATTCTTGCCCTTTTCAAGGACATCAAAGAGAGGGGGTGGCCCTCCCCTTTTTGAGACTCTAAGGCATCATCTTCACCACTGAAATCCCTCAAGATTTCAGTGGTGAAGAGATCCTAACACCAAAGTCTCGGATCCCTCACAAAATAGCACAAAATGAGGCCTTTTCAAGGCCTAAGGGTGGTCAAACCTACCCAAACCACCAAGCACTCTTAATAAACAATAAAGAGGCTTAAAAAATAGAACTTTTATGTGTTATAGACTAAGCACAAAAACTGTTTTAAACTAGGCAAAAATGGAGTGCAAGAATGGGGTAAATAAAGTAAGTTTTGTTACCCTTGAAGACCACCTTCACAAAGGTTGGAGTTGTGGGTTCCTTTAGCTCCAAACCAGTCAAGAACTTCAAGAACAAGCCCTTAGCACCTCAGTTCCAAGAGGAAGGTGAAACACTAGGTGTTGGTGAGCAATAGTAAGTCACAAACACCTAGTGTACAAAACAAGAGAGAAAGAGAGAGATAGGATAGATACACAAAACCTAACCTAAAACCAGAGCTTCTCCCTCTCCTAAAATGTCTAACTCTCCAAATCTTCTAACCCTTGAGCCAAGAGAAGAGGCCTCTCCTTATAGGCAACCAAAACTTACAAGTTAAGGCAAAACAGGTCATCCCTCCATACACGCGTATGGAGGAAACAAGTGCAAGAAAGGCATCAAAATATCTCCAAACACAACAAAAGTGGTGGCAGGGGCCAAATGGTCATTTGCCAAAAGGAGTGCCGACCGGCACAATATAGTGCCGATGGCAACACCAACCAGCGGTGGCCTCTAGCCTTGCCGGTGTGTGGGGATGCCTCACAAAGCATTCCCTGCCCCTCCAAGGCAAAACACAAGTGTTTGGTGCAAAACTAGACACAAAACGGTCAAGTTCGGAGGTCCTGAGGCAAGGCGCGTAGCCGAGAACTCCGGGAACTCCAAACAAACACAAATATGGGTAATCACCGAGTGTTCAAGCGGTGACGTCCAAGTCTTGAGGATGGTCAAAAATGGGGTGTCTACACCCCATAGAGCAAACGACAGTTTATCTGGCCAGTCTCGGTAGGTTTCCACCATCTTCTGCAGTATGTGCTTGATGTTCTTGTCGGCAGCCTCAACCGCTCCGTTGGTCTGCAGCCGGTATGTGGATGACTTATGAAAAGCCACATTGTATTTCTTCAACAAATCAATCACCTCCTTCTTGAAGTGGGAACCATTGTCTGAAATAATCTCGTTTGGGACTCCGTAGCGACAGATGATGTTGTTTCTGATAAACTTCGCGACATGCGAAGCCTTCAACGTTGCATAAGATTGGGCCTCGACCCACTTCATAAAGTAATCTATCGCGACCAGGATGAACTCATGCCCATTTGACCCCTTCAGAGTAACAGCCCCTATCACATCGATTCCCCAAACTGAAAATGGCCATGGCGAAGTCATGTTGTATAGCTTCGACGGCGGGATGTTCATGCTGTTTGCATGGATCTGGCATTTGTGGCATCGCCGAACAAAGCCAATACAATCCTCCTCCATGGTGGACCAGTAAGAACCCTATCTGAGGATCTTCTGTGCTAGCATTACTCTGTTCATATGCGCACCGCATTCTCCTCCGTAGATGGCCTCCATCAGGCGCTTCAACTCCTCTGCTTCTACACACAGCTTATGCATTCCCAGATGACCTCTCTTATACAGCTTACCCCTACAGATGATAAACTGAACAGCCATTCTTCTAATTGCCCTTTTATCTTTGGCATTTACCCCTGGTGGATACGTCTCCTTCTCCAAGAAGTTCCAAATGTTGTAATACCAGGGGTTTTTGTCTTGAACCTCATCTATGGAAGAAATTGACTCATATGCTAGCGCAAACTTCTGGTCAATGATGACTGGACGCATCTGGACTCCAGACAGGATGTCTATCATAAAAGATAGAGTTGCTAGTGAATTTGCGAACTTGTTGTTCTCTCTTACTAGATGAGTGAAATTTAGCTTCTCAAATCGAGGAATTAACAAATCGAAGGTCTGGTGGTAAATTATCATATTTTCTTCTTTGACTTTCCAGTCTCCTTTTGCTTGAGACACAATAAGGTTCGAGTCCCCAATGACGTCCAACCATTTTGCCCTTAGTTCTAGGGTTGCTTCTAGATCGACAATGCATGCCTCATATTCTGCTTCGTTATTCGAGACTCTGAACCGGAGCTTAAATGCTAAAGGGATACGGGAATTGTCGGATGCTATTAATAACACTCCTATCCCATACCCATACTGGTTTGATGCTCCGTCAAAGTACATCATCCAAGTTTTGTCTTTGACATACAAAATGGCTTCATCTGGGAATAAGTACTCAACTGCTTCATCCCCTTCAACCGGGTGGTCGGCAAGGAACTCTGCCACTGCTCTCCTTTTTACTGACTTACGTGTCACATATTTCAAATCGAATTTGGAAAACAACAGTAGCCAACGAGCTAGCCTACCCGTAAGTGCTGGTTTCTCAAAAAATATTTGATGGGATCGAGCCGTGAAACCAACATTACAGAGTGAGCTAACAGGTAGTGCCGCAGCTTCCTGGTAGCCCATACCAAGGCTAAGCAAGCCTTCTCCAGTGGAGTATAGCGGGTCTCGTAAGCCAGCATTTTCTTGCTCAGATAGTAGATGGCCCTCTCCACTTTGTCCTCTGACTCTTGCGCGGGCATGTAGCCCATTGTAGTCTCAGTTACTGAAAGGTACAATATCAACGGTCTCCCTGGTTCTGGCGATGACAACATGGGCGGGTTTTGTAAATAGTCTTTGATCTATTCAAAAGCTGCTTGGCATCGGCCGTCCCATTGAAATTTCTTTCCTTTCTTCAGGAGACCAAAAAGTGATTCACAAGTCAAGGTTAGTTTTGAGATAAACCATCTTATGAATTGCACTTTACCCAGAAAGCCTCGCATCTCTTTTTCAGTCATTGGTGGTGGCATTTCTAAGATGGCCTTGATTTTGGAAGGGTCGATTTCGATGTCCCTTTGCGTAATCAGAAACCCCAGCATTTTTCCCGCTATAACACCGAATGTACATTTCTGCGGATTCAGCCGCAACCGAAATTCCCTGATCTTTTGGAAGAACTTTTGTAAGGTAGCGTAGTGGCCCTTTCTTTCTTTGGACTTGACAATCGTGTCATCCACATACACTTCAACCTCTTTGTGGATCATGTCATGCAGTATTGTGGTCGCGGCCCGTTGATATGTAGCTCCAGCGTTCTTCAACCCAAATGTCATCACTCTGTAGAAGTATGTCCCCCATGGGGTGGTGAAAGCAGTCTTCTCCCGGTCTTCGGGTGCCATTACTATCTGATTATAGCCTGAGAAGCCATCCATAAACGAAAGCAAAGCATGCCCCGCTGTGAAATCCACCAAATCATCAATGTGTGGCAAGGGAAAGTCATTCTTCGGACTAGCTCTGTTCAAATCCCTGAAGTCCATGCATACCCGGATCCTGCCATCTTTCTTTGGCACCGGAACAATGTTGGCCAACCAAGTCGGGTATTCGGATACCAGCAGGAAGCCTGCATCGATTTGCTTGGTGACCTCTTCCTTAATCTTGATGGCCCAGTCAGGGCGGATCCTTCTGAGTTTCTGCTTGACAGGTCGGGCCTCGGGGTCAAGAAGGATCCGGTGCTGTACAATCTCAGGATCGATCCCAGGCATGTCTTCGTAGGACCACGCGAAAACATCTTTGAAATCTTTTAATAAAGCGACTAAGCGCTCGCGTTCCTCTGAAGACAACGTAGACCCGATCTGGACCAGCCACGGGGTCTTTCTCAGTACTGATGTTCACGGTAGTGATTTCATCCACTAAGGGTTTGACAAAGCTTTCCTGCTCTTGATCAATTAAACGTTGCAAAACCGGAGGAATTTCTTCCTCGTCGTTTTTATCAAAATTTTGAAAGTCCTGATTCAAGCAATAAATCAAAGGCACAAAGAAGTACTCAGAAACCACATTCACCTCATTCTCATTAAGTGCTTCCAAACCGTCCAATTCTTCTGTTACAACAGACTCAAAGGAGAAAGAAAAAGACGACCTGGACAGGACTGTGGCATCTGGGTTATCACCCCCAGGAATACCAGACTCAGACTTCGGTCGGTGGAACTGATTCCGACTCACAAGACTTCGGTGGAATCGATTCGACTCACTACTGACCGGTGTTGCTCGGCGAAATCCTCTTCGTACTGCCAAACGAGAGAGGGCATGATGGATGCATCCAAAATAGTTGATGGTAGGCCCACAGCCGTCTCATTCCTGATCATGGACACCGAGAAGTTATCCCCCAAGAACAGCTAGTCGATTGAATGATCTGAAAGTAGACATGCCAGTGTTACCCCCATTTAAAGTTTGGTGTCCTCAGACTCTATTTCCTTACCATGCTCAGCCTCAACTGTCGGGTCTGTCTGCTCTTCAGCAACTTCATCCCCAAATAACTGTAGGTCAAAGAAAATTTCGAACCCCGGCACGCGCTTCCTCTCTGCGTTCAACCACGGCACCGGAAAGCCACAGAATGGAAAGTCCTCCCCCTGCCGGACAAAACGTCCGTTTAAGGTACCCTGAATGGGCCGGTGCATTAAGTCAAAAGGTCTCCCCATTTGTTTCGCTCTGGCTCTTCCAGCTATTTCCTTTCCCTTCCTTACCTAATCCTCCTTGGTGGGTAGATAACCCAAGCCGAAGGTATAGGGGTTGTGTGGCACTTCGGCCAATGCTGCGACGCCCTTCCGGCTGCTCCTTCCTAATCCCATCCCGGGGATGTGTTGGAACTTGTTCATAAGATACACTGCTTGAGAACTGACATATATCCCCTCGTTAGCAACCATGACGTTCTGTACAACCCGAGCCTCAGCCAGGGTAAAACCTGATATGAACACGTCCTCCATGCCGTGCTCAATTTCTAAGACTGGTGTAGATACCTCCGGAGGTGGATGGATCAATGAATTTCCGAAAACAATGGCTACTACCTTTCCATAGGGGTATTTCACCACCTGATGCAGAGTGGATGAGACGGCCTTCACCTGATGCAGCCACGGCTTTCCCAAAAGCAGGTTAAAAGTTGCCGGAACTTCTAAGACATAGAAATCTATCTCATGCTATCCTGGCCCAACTTTAGTCTGAATTTTCACCGTTCCCATGACCTCTCTACTTGTGTTGTCGTATGCCCGAATTACCTGGGCTGTTGGTAAAAAGTCCGCAGTTTTCAGACCGATCTCATACGCCGTCCTTGTCGGGCAGACGTTGATAGCGGATCCTATATCAACAAGAATCACCGGTATCCATTTATTCCTACACTCCACAGAGACGTAGAGTGGTTTGTTATGGTCTGCCCCCTCGGGTGGCAGTTCCTTGTCGAAAAAAGTTAGCATCGGGGTAGCCCCTCCTAGAAAGACCAATCCTACCAACTGTTCTGGCGTGGTTTCTATTGAAGGCTTTGCCTTGTCCATGGCTGATAAGACAGCCCGTCTATGCACTCGTGATGCCATAAGCAGTCCCCAGATGGAGATGTTTGCTTGTAACTTCTTTAACTGTTTGAGCACAACCTCCTCTTCAAGTTGTTTCTCCTTTTTCTTCTCAGCCTCTCTATCCTTTCCAGAAGCCTCTGGTTGATCTAGGTGTGGGGGTTTGAAGTACTGCCCGCTCCGTGTCATATGGTCGACTTCTCCAAGGTACCAGGTGTCATCGGGTTGGTTGTTCCCCCAATCTTTGTCCGTATTGGCAAGACATAAATCCTCGTCCTCCCACCACATTCCATTAGCAGCCGACAGACACCTGTCCGGCTCTGGTATGACTATCCTAGTACTCGCGGTACCTCCCATCCCTATGCCTGCAGCATTCTCTGTTTCTGTGCTTATAGTAGTTTCAGTCCCCACATGGGCCTTTGCCTTCCTGATTCTCTCAGAATTTTCAAATCTTTTCTGTTCCGACTGTATGAACACAGCTAGTTACTCAATAATTCCTGTATTTGAAATGCTCCGATCCTGAGCGAAACTCTTGACACCGGCGCTCTACGGCGATGTACTCTGTTCTTCGACCCTTCCGGTCGCTGCTAAAATTCTTGCTCCTGTCGGGCCCTGTTCTGGTTGGAGCACTTCCACCACATCCGGTTGATCATCCAACTACCCAATAGCCTCTGCCGATTCCTTATAATCAAACCAGTTGACCGCTGCGTCCCCTGGATCTTGGTCACTGTAAAACTGGAGATTGGCAAGGTCTTCTTCCATAGCCGTCAAACCGTTCGTCCTCTGTTCCAAACCATCCCCTTGGATCACACACAGCTCTGTCTCTGTTGGCCATCCCACATCTAGCCCATTCTGGCCTATTGGCGAAACGTAGTCACTTGGACTATATACTCTCTCAACAGAACTCTCAGACTTCTCAAGCTCTGGCTTAACAACCCTCTTTTCCTCTAAAATCTCATCCCTTTTGTCCTTGACTGTCACCACCACTAGCTTAGGTTGGGTTATGGAGATATCCATCATACATAAGTCGGTACAATCAGGAAGGAATACCTCCGGCTTAGGTAGGTGAGAAGGAGTGATATAGATACTAGGATCATAAGACACGACCCCAGTTTGGATAAAGTTGATTCTTTTTGGAGGTGGAGCTTGGTTATGTGTAGGGAGAGGGTTTGTTGTAACATTGGGTTTCTCGGGAGGCAGAATCACCCCATTATTGATGAGATCTTGAATCTCATGATGTAATCGGAAGCCTTGGTCGGTGTCATGACCGTCTTTGTTAGTGAAATGCTGATGTTGGGTGGGTTGTGGGCAAGGGGAAGTTTTTCCGGTAATGGCCGCGGCTCTAGGGGCTTCAAGTGCACTTTTCTGATTAAAACCCCCAAAGCTTTGGATAAGGGCATATACAGTGGAGCGAAGGTTCTTGTGTTTTTGGGTGGGTACTTGGCTGTTTGAGTATGGCTTCCGGATATGTCGGAGAATGGCGTAGCTGCCATGGTTTTTGGTGGGGGGTTGGTGGTGATCATGCTCACTTCGGAGGCTCTTGTAGTCGTAGCGCCGCTCGGGCCTGCATTGCTGCTGCGATTGAAAGTTCTTTGGGGTTGCTCCCGGTAATTATCAATTAAGCATTGCTTCAAGGCGTCCTCAATCTGTACCCCATTTCATGTAGATCAGAAAGGTAGGGAAGGGGAGTACAATCATTTTCTGCATCAATTTCGGCTAAAGACTGTGCACAATCATCCGAATCTGATCCTTGTCTGTGGGCCTTAAGGTCATCATCGAAGCCTTGGCCCTCCATCTAGTCACAAATTCCGAGAAGCTCTCTTTAGGCTCTTGCCTTGTCGTCTCGAGATCACGGGTCATAATCTCGATCTGTGTATTGTATGAATATTGTGCAATGAAGGCCTCAGCCATCTCATCCCAATTTCTTTTGACGTCATCTTCTAATTTGGCATACCATATGGCCGCCACCCCCGATAGGGTCCGGCCGAACAGAGATAGCTTCTGCAGCTTGGTGAGGCCCATTGGTCTTAAAATATCCGAAAACAACCTCAAGTGCACCATGGGGTCCCCGGACCCATCAAATCGGTCGATATGAGGCATTTTGAATCTGTCAGGCAACGTCACAGCTGCATCAGCCTATCCATCTTCAATGTCAGGGATGGTCTTGACTCCCTGGGATCTCTTGAACAGCTTTTCAAGCTTGCTCAGCTTCAGTGCTGTGGGATCTATCTCGAACTCAAAGGGAGAGTCCGGTAGGTTGGTGGGAGTTTTAGACAACTGGGGTTGGATTTGGGGTAGGACCGGGGGTGGAAGGGGTCCTGTGGGAATGTTTGTATCATTCTGAACATTAGCTGTTTCCCTAAGGGTTGGAACTCCTGGTGGGGGAGGAGCTTGCTGCGAAGCAGATGCTTCGATTTGCTGTTGTAACCTCACGATTAACTCTGCTTATTCATTCATAACCGTGGCTTGCTGCTTGGCGAACTTCGCCTGTCGGACAACATCCTGTTGCATCATTTTCATATTCTCTTGGAGTTGACGCATCATTTCCCCCAAGCTAGCCACACTGTTCTATTCTGATTGGATTACTGGTAAATATTCCCTCTCTGCAGGTGAAACAGAACCCTGATCCGTATTGTACTCAGGTGGGGTAGATAAGGCCCTCTGAATTGACTACTGAACTGATCCCCTCTACTTAACTGTCCTCCGTCTAATAACCGGGGGTAGAGAGTGGTACACTGGTTGTCCGTCTACCAGATCCTCAGATCGATGGAGTCGACGACCTCTGATCCAGAGTGCTTGGGAAATATCTGCTTGGTCTGAAGCAATTGTGCTAAACTACCCTAGCAAAAGATAAATAAAACAATAATAAGGAAATAAACGAGCAGACAAACGGAGAGCATAACGGCTTAAAATAAGTACACAACACATAGTTGGGCATCACAATACACTGCCAAAAATACTGTTCTCAAACACTGGCCATTATCCACGAATCATCATTCTGGCAAAATCAATCGATACTGCAGATAAGCGATTCTCAAACCTCGGCTTGGTGCCTGCAGGCCTGATGCCCAAAACTTGCAAGCTAATACATGTACCCTGTAGAGACACACTCTGACAGCACATAACAGATAATTGAGAGCCAAAACACCCCTATGGAGGGGTAAGGTTTCCCTGTCCTATTTTGTCAGGAGCTAGGGTTTCACTACGCACGCAGCGGTTTCAAACAACTTATCATCGGGTAAGCAACCTGTCCTAGTTTGGAATAGTCACTATGGATTCCGATATGCACTAGGTCGAATGGTCAAAAGGGTGCCTTGGTAAAATCGGGGTTTGTGTTCCCGTCGTGGCAGTGCCCGCAACCAGTCAGCCTTATGGCACGCTTCTCAAGGTGAGCCTCCGGCAAACCGTTCAAGAATAGCATACGGAAAACATGGTGTCCTGGGCACACCAATGCAAATGCAATGCAAAGAGGCACATTAGTGTGAACAAAACAAGATATCATGAGTTCGAGTCAAGTTCTCTAAATCCCTAGCAGAGTCGCCAGAAACTGTAACAAGCCCGCGAGGGACCTCAGTGGTGTTACAGTTCGAACTCGATTTGTCACGGTTCTTAGTCTTGAACCAAAGAGTCCAAATCCGGCAAATCGTTTTGAGAAAAATAGATTTTTCGAAAGAAGTGCCAAACATAGACTGCTTTGCCAGATACAGAGTTGCCACCTAAATATTTTATAATGGGGAAATTTAGGAAACCCTGACTCGGTGCCAAAGGCCACGTGTCCATCATCACCAAGGTTGCCACGGCTCGGGAACTTGGGGACGATTAGTAGAAGGTCAGCTATAAGCACCCCCTCTCGCCTGATCCGAAGATCGGCCTCTACTAACCATGATATCTCGTTTTTGAAAATACATGCGTTCTTATTCCGATTAATTAGCTAGAATTACTATGTGATGCGCACAGCAAAACAAGTATAGACTAGATCGCCTAATTTGGAACAAAGCATTGCATATCCGTTTGTTTGGAAATGTTTTAAGATTTGCTACTCGCAAGTAGGCTAAAACACGGATTTCAACAAGTTGTTCCAACTCAAATAATCCAACCTTCACCCACAGGCATTCAGGCAGTTATATCACATAAGCATATAGCCACATGGTAAGCATGTAGTCATGTTAACATTCACACTTATGTGAGATGCTAAAGTATAAATACTTACAGTGTACTCCATCTCAAAACAGAAAACTTGTTAGCAAACATGCACGATCCAAGTTCATGTTGAGTGCCTAATGCATCGCATACAAAATGTAATCTAGAATAGGCTCGGCTAATCTAAGATGGCATATGAAATGTGACAAGTAACGCGTATTTCAAGTTAGATTTGGAATCCTTATGCAGTTAGTATGATGCTAAATTGAACATGTCCTAATACTAACCATCAAAAGCTAGTAAATAAAAGGGAAGAAAGACGTGAGGTTGGAAGACATACACACTCACGCACACTTATTACAACATTGGCCCTCACTTGGAGGGTTCGAATAAATAATACAAGCCACCTAATTAACTAACTCACGAGCTAATTAAATATTACAAAACCAAATAAATAACTAGCTATAACTAATTATTACACAACTTAATTAACGAATCAATGAACTAATTAATGGAGGATAGCAAGCAAATAGGGAAAGCGGTAAATGATGCTATTCCAGCTCTATTTGAAGAAGGGAGGAATGCATGCTCGCTTCGGTTCCTCACTTTGGAAGGCCTTCCAGTTGCTCTTTAGAGGCTCTGTTTGCAGGGTGTCTTCCAGTGCTTGTTGCTGCAACTTACCAAAACATTGCAGGGGAAGCTACCATTGGTCTGCCGGCCATAGAGAGAGGTCTGCTGGCCAGAGATGGCCTATTGCCGGCCATCAATGGCAGGCTGCCAGCCATTGGTGTGCTGTGACACCAAACTGCAACGAAGCACAAAATAGAGAAAAAGGAGAGTCTCCCAAGGGCATGTGCGCACCATGGCACTCCAAATCACCTCAAAACATCAAGGGAGAGGCCAAATCGAATCCCCGACCATCAATCACGTATCCCGATGCGTGATGGCCAAAGATCCAACTTGTGCAAATCAATATGAAAATGAATGCACAAATAAAGCAAGTAAAGCCTAGAACTCTATCATGAATCATCAATAGCTTCAGCGACCGAGAATTGAGACACGTTCCATCACTTGAAGTATGAAACGCCCCTTGTTCCTCGTGCTCAGATTAACACTTAATCCGAGCAATGCAACATATAAGCATGGCAAACATGCAATGCGAACAACCTAACAAGGCTAATGACATGCAACAAGCACATAAGCACGAAGTGAGGTGACAACCTTGGACAACATGACGAAATGCAACATGAAAATGTGAACATGCAAGGCATGTAAAGCAAATAAGTATGCAACAACATACTACATGTAACAAGAATGCGACAACATGGTAAAATGGGCTTACACCAAAGATGGACAACTCTCAACTAGGTCCAAATCAGTAGCCAAAGCGATGAATTAAGCCATACAGCAAACTCAAGCATGCAAAATGCGAAAGGTTTGACAAAGGGGGCCTAAAAGGGGAACTCTCAAAAGTGCCTAAGAAGTGAAAAATGTGCAAGCGTAACAACACTATATGCACTGAAATAAGATGATAAATGATGCCAAATCATTTAAACGACACAAGTAAAGCATGCGAAGGTCCTAAGTCACGAAAGCTAGTAAAGAGCAATACAAAGGAGGCATGCAATACATGGCACGAACACATGAACTAAGCATGGGTAGAGCATACTTAAGCCTAAAAAAGGACTTAAACATGCTGGAATGAAGGCTCGAACACCTAGACACGCAAGCATACAAGCTAAGCCTTAAACTAGGCAATAATGCGCGACATTCAAAGACACTTGAAGCATGAATGAAGTGGGAATGTAGCAATGGTACATGCTCTGAAATGAAGTATTAAATGATGCCAAATCATCTAAATATCTCAAAGATAGCATGCATGAATCACCAAAACACAAAGCTCGCAAAGCCAATTACACTACAGCTGTACAAAGCATGCATTATTTGACTATGAAGCATAAAGACAGAGCCAATGCAGTCCCAAAACATGAACATTTCTAGTTCAAGGCATGGCCAAAAGGTGCTCACATGAAGGACTAAGGCAACATGCGAGGTTGGCTAGTAAGCATAAGTTGTATGGCATGTATATGAGGCATATGAAATCTCACCAAACCAGCCAAAATCAGTGATCAAAACATGCCAAAATATGCCCAAATAATCATGGAAATGCAGCCAATGCATGCCAAAATGAGGGGCTTCTTTGGAGGGCCTTACAAGGGATTATTAGGCACATGCAAGATGGACATTCAACAAGGCCAAACCAACTCTGGAAATGGCTTAAGAGGGTCCCAAAACCCATTGAAAAGAGCCTGGGACATGGCCTAGAAGCATGCAAAATGGGGTCTCTTTATGGAAGGCCAAAAAGACCACCAAACAGGACAAGGAGAGAGGGGGGGTCACCCCCCTCTAATTTTGGCCTTCAAGAACACAACAAGGCCACTAAAAATCTACTAGATTTCAGTGGCTAATAGGCCAAAACAAGGCCAATGCAAATACTCACATGTATGGCTCTAAACATGAAGATATAAAGCTTGCATGGGGGAAGATGACCCCAAACAAAAATAGGACTTCAACCAAACTTGAAGAGGATGTCAAAACAAGACTTCTTCTAGTTTATATCAAATCTTGAAAACAATCACAAGTAGGGCTAATCTATTATGCAAAAATGGCCCTAAAAGGAGAGATAAAGCACAAGGGATAGTAGATGGCCTCAAACAGAGAAAATCCCTTCAACAAAGTTGAAGAGGGGCTCAAAAAAATGCACTTTACAGTTTGGATCGAAGCCCAGAAGTGCTCACAAATGAGGCTAATATATTATGCAAAATAGGCCTACAAAGAGGGATAAAGCATGCAAAGGGGTGCAAAGAGGCCTCAAACAGCAAAGAGTTCTTAATCAAACATGTAGAGAAGCTCAAAATATGATCTTTTTCAGTGCATGACAAAGTGCAGAAATGCTTGCAAGTGAGGATAGTCAATGGAGCAAAGAAAGTGCAAGTTTAAGGGAAATTGGCACTTACCCTTGAAGAGCAGCTTTCCAGCAGCTTTCGGTCCAAGATTCTAAGCTTTCAACCTTTGAAAATGGCCTCCAAGGTGCTGGAATGGAGGATGGAGCTGTATATCTAGGTGTTGTAATGCAAAAGTGCAAGGAAATCCAACTTCAAAGCCTAAGACACACACAATATAGAGAGAAAGAGAGGTTTTTCCCTTCAAAAGCTCTGAACCTGGTATAAGGAAGAAGCCTCTTCCTTATATAGAAGAATGAAAAGCCAAAGCTTCTTGAACAAGCTTTTCAAGGTTTTCATCCCTCCATACACGTGTATGGAGGGGAGCAAACAAATATCCAGCTGGCTCAAAAGATCTGCCTCGAAACGAGCTAAGATAGGGTGTCTTAGGCCATCGATGTGCCGACAATTGCCACACCATTGGCAGCGAGGCATCACCAAGGGCCGGCATGGTCAAGGCCATGGTCGGTAGTGCACCACAGGGTCCACTCTGACAGGGCCTAGTCAAGGTCTGAAATGAGGCGAGAAAGGATCTGGTCGAGAAGCTTGAACCGTGGCGATTACGCGCGCGATAGTTGAGTGCTCGACGAGCAATCGAACCAGTTGTTGGGTGTACCTACTAGCACAACCAAGTCTTGAGGACGGTCAAAAATGGGGTGTCTACACCCTCGAACTAGGGGCAAAAAATGTCAGATGTGCTCAAAGAGTCAAAAATGAGGTCATTGCTCAAGCTAATGAAGATCGGCAAGAAAGCCAAATCCCAGAAGGGAGGAAAAAAGAAAATATTGCTAAAGGATAACCGAGTTCCTATCCACAACACTAGGGGCAAATTTAGCCCCCCATTGGATGGACTCCTACATCGTCAGCGAACAACAGCCATTCTCCTGGATTCAGATGACTTCAGGATCTCAAAACAAATTTTGACATGGACAAAGCTACACTTTTACCCTTGAGAGGCTCACTGGGCCGAAAACCTGGAAGGACGACCCAGGCAAAAGTTAGACCAAGAAAAAGAACAAAAAAAAGAAAAATGCAAAGAATGAAAAAAAGAAAAGAAGAAAAATGAAGAAAATGAAAAGAAAAGATGAAAAAGAAAAGAAAAATGAAAAATTAAGAAAATTAAGGTTACTACCCAAGTGTACCTTAACCCGAAACTACGAAGGCTTGATTCCCATCTTTGGGATCGTAGGCAACTTCATTAAAGTCCAAAAAACACTTCAAATTCATTTGTGTCCATGTGATGGATTCGGTCATCTTTGTCTTCTATATCCGAGAATTTGGTTGTAATTGTCCTTTGTGAGAATTTGCCACGTCGCGGTGCGATTGAGACTAGAGCAACTTTTCGTTGCCGCATGCGATTGATGCTATTCGGACTAAGGGCAACCTTTAGTTGCCATGTGGTGCCGTTCAGACAAGGGGCAATTTTCCATTTGTTTTGGATCTGAGGTTGTGCATCTCAAGAGTAAATCCTGCGTTGGTCGAGCATTGGCCATTCGCAAAAACAGTTTTTGAGAATTTTTACTGAGGTTGACTAATTCTCTCGAAAATTATTCCATTTTTCCAAAACTGAACCATTTTCTTGGACCCAAAAAGGAAAATTTTCAGTGCTCATAACCTGACTTGCATGATTTCAAATCAGAAAATCGAACAAGCATGTTAATCTAACTCTCATGTTGGTCAAAATTGTTTTAGTAGAACGTCAAAAACAAACAAAAAATGGTCAAAATGATGAACTAGGAGGCACAGTTGAGTCAGGTTTTCTGTCTTTTCCCCTTTATCAGCCCACTTGCCAGAAAGGGCATCATACCTGCCAGAAAAGGGCACCACTGAAGCTAACCACAAAAGGGCAAAAAGTTCTCACATCCTCCGAGCAACGAGGTATCAAGCCAAGTGCAAAGCACGAACCGGAATGGGGCAAGATATTCCACTCCCTCATCTGGACGAGATCTGATCATGTCTAAACTCCCCAGCAGAGCATCGTCAATCGATGTCAGTTGCAGATTTGCTACACACCCAGTTACAGCGCAGCCTCTCTGTGGGAGAAACTCACTGTTGTGAACAAGAATAAGAATCTGGTAGAATACCAGGGGCAAGAGCCCACAACTTCCTGCTTATCCATCAACCACCCAGAGGAGGGATAAAAAAATAAGAGATTGAAGAATAGGGAGACGTGCGCTGAGAGAAAAAAAGTGAGGAAAAAGGGCTTTTTTAGAAGAACAGAGCCTGAGGGCCAAGTGATGTGAGAATCACAAATGAGAAAGGGTGGGAAACAATACCCGAAGAAACTGGCTCCTCACGAACTGAGAGGTCTCTCGCCATTGGAACACGTCTAAGTGTCGTGTCTCTTGTTTTTGTTTGTCTCGATTCTTGTTTTGAGTCGTTTCAAGTGTCTGTGTTTGTGTTTAGGTTGTTTACCTTTTGTTTTTCTTTGTTGAGTCATAGTGCGCTGTGTTCAGTCGTAGGCTCAATGCTCCGGTCAAGAACTCATCTCTCAATTTCAAAATGATTTGTTTTGTGCTCCGAGTGCTGTGCCATTCTCTACATTTGTGCAAAACAGGATTCGTTCTTTCATAAAACTGCAGCGTTCAACCCAAGTCATATGAGAACAGTGAAACCAAGACCTATCTGAAGTTGTATAGGTTCTAGGCTACGAAGCAAAAGAAAAGAGACAAAGTTGGAGCATCTGTTTTGTTTCAACTTCTGCAAGTTCCATCACTACATCCAGTATATTCAGAATGAGCTGTGTGTTCAGAATGAGCAGTGTGCTGTATGAGCTGTGTGCCGAATAAACCAAGTACTATGTTTTGGGTTGAGTATTCAGAATGGGCAGTGTGCTGTATGAGCTGTATGTTCAGAATGAGTAATGTCCTGTAGGAGTCGTGTGTTCAAAATGAACAGAGTGCTATGTTATTGGTTGTATACTCAGAATGAGCAGTGTGCTGTATGAGCTGTGTGTCCATAGTAAACAGAATATTGTGTTAACTGTTTCAAAGCCTGAATGGCAATCAAATGTGCTCTCCCTGAGTACCATTCCCCGTCAGAGTTGCCTTCGCTTTGCAATGAGGGAAAGTTGTGAGTATGGTCAGGCAGAAAAGCGGCATCCGTGGTTTCCCCAACAGATGTTGCTCCTCATCAATATTTCAAAGCCTTTGTACTGCTAGTTGAAGGTAAGTGTTCGAGGAACACAGAGGGGGGGATCCTTGTCACAGTAGAGTGGTTTGTCACCACTGACCCAGTGAGGTGCTTTCTAAAGCACCGCTATGCTTATTTATTGCATTCCTTTAATGTCATGCATTGTTTTGCATTGTACATGTTTAGATTCTTTCTCATTTTTGCATAGTATTGTATGTACTGTTCATTTATAGGCGTTCCGGTTCAGTTTAACTGATGCCTTACTCCTCTCGTGTTTGGCGCACTTTTGGTTGCCCTTCTCCTCTCGTGTTTGGTTACTCCCTTTCCTCTCGTGTTTGGCGCGTGTTTGGTTACCCTCTTTCCTCTCGCGTTTGGCGTGTGTTTGGATACCTTTCTCCTTTCGCGTTTGCATACCCTCTTTTCCTTTTGCATTTGTCGCACGTTTGGTTCCCTCTTTCCTTTCGCGTTTAGCGCGCGTTTGGTTACTCCCTTTCCTCTCACGTTTGGCACACTTTTGGCGCGTGTTTGGATACCTTTCTCCTCTCGCATTTGGCGCGCGTTTGGATACCCTTTTCCTTTCGCGTTTGGCGCGCGTTTGGTTACACCCTTTCCTCTCGCGTTTGGCACGCATTTGGTTACACCCTTTCCTCTCGCGTTTGGATACCTTTCTCCTCTCACGTTTGGCACGCGTTTGGATACCCTCTTTTCCTTTCGCGTTTGCCGCGCGTTTGGTTACTCCCTTTCCTCTCACGTTTGGCTTGCATTTGGATACCCTTTTCCTTTCGCGTTTGGCGCACGTTTGGTTACTCCCTTTCCTCTCGCATTTGGCGTGCGTTTGGATACCATTTTCCTTTCGCGTTTGGCGCAGGTTTGGTTCCCTCTTTCCTTTCGTGTTTGGTGCGCGTTTGGTTACTCCCTTTCCTCTCGTATTTGGCGCGCGTTTGGTTACTCTCTTTCCTCTCATGTTTGGCGTGCGTTTGGATATCTTTCTCCTCTTGCGTTTGGCGCACGTTTGGATACCTTTCTCCTCTTGCGTTTGGCGCACGTTTGGATACCCTTTTCCTTTTGCGTTTGGCACGCGTTTGGTTACTCCCTTTCCTCTCACATTTGGCGCACGTTTGGATACCTTTCTCCTCTCGCGTTTGGCGCACGTTTGGATACCCTCTTTTCCTTTTGCGTTTGGTGCGCGTTTGGTTTTCCCCCTCTTTTCCTTTCGCGTTTGGTGCGCGTTTGGTTACCCTCTTTCCTATCCCATTTGGAGCGCATTTGGATACCTTTCTCCTCTCGCGTTTGGCGTGCGTTTGGATATCCTCTTTGCTTTTGCATTTGGTGCGCGTTTGGTTTTCCCCCTCTTTTCCTTCCGTGTTTGGCGCGCGTTTGGTTACCATCTTTCCTCTCGCGTTTGGCACGCGTTTGGATACCATTCTCCTCTCGCGTTTGGTGCATGTTTGGATACCCTCTTTTCCTTTTGCGTTTGGGGCGCATTTGGTTTTCCCCCTCTTTTCCTTTCGCGTTTGGCGCGCGTTTGGTTACTCCCTTTCCTCTCGCATTTGGCGCCGTTTGGATACCTTTCTCCTCTCGCATTTGGCGCGCGTTTGGATACCCTCTTTCCTTTCGCGTTTGGCGCACGTTTGGTTTTCCCCCATTTCCATTTGCGTTTGGCGCACGTTTGGTTTTTCCCCTCTTTTCCTTTCGCGTTTGGCGCCCGTTTGGTTACCCTCTTTCCTCTCGTGTTTGGCGCTCGTTTGGATACCTTTCTCCTCTCGCGTTTGGCGCGCATTTGGATACCCGCTTTTCCTTTCGCATTCGGCGCGCGTTTGGTTTTCCCCCATTTCCTTTCGCATTTGGCGCGCGTTTGGTTACGTTCTTTTCCTTTCGCGTTTGGCGTGCATTTGGACGCTCCCTTTTTCTCTCGCGTTTGGTGCATGTTTGGATACCCTTCTCCTCTCGCGTTTGGCGCGTGTTTGGTTACCTTCTTTTCCTTTCGCGTTTGGCGCGCATTTGGATGCTCCCTTTTCCTCTCACATTTGGCGCGCGTTTGGATACCCTTCTCCTCTTACATTTGGCGCGCTTTTGGTTACCTTTTCCTCTCTGATGTGTGATACGCTGAGAGGTTATCCCTTTCCTTTCTTGCGTGTGCTATGCTGAGAGATTTTCCCCTTTCCTCACACGATTTCAACGTGTTTGGATTTTTTGTTTTGGACCCTCTCTCACGATTTCAACGTGGTTTGAGTGTCCATTTCCTCACATGATTTCAGCGTGTTTGGAATTTTGTTTCGGACCTCCTCTCACGATTTCAGCATGGTTTGAGTGTCCCTTTTCCTCACACGATTTTAGCGTGTTTGGAATTTATCTCAGGTTGTGTTTTGAACACGCCTGGGCGGGTTGTTTTGGACCTCTTCTCACGATTTCAGCGTGGTTTAAATGTCCTTTTCCTCACATGATTTCAGCGTGTTTGGAATTTATCTCAGGTTGCATGAAACGAACTCCTGATTGTTTTTCTTTGTTCTTCCTCCTCTCACGATCCCAGCGTGGTTGGAGTGCGTTACCCCTTTTGTATCTACTGTACTATCTGTTACGTCGCATCTATTATCTATTGCATCACATCTGTTATATCTACTACATTACACACAGAATATATCGCATGCATCCATTGCATCATATCTGTTTTATTGTCTGGTCTAGGAGACCTTAAATCCTCTAAAGGTGCAATTCCTTTGGTGTTTGTCGTGCCCAAACGACTTCCGGTGGTCTGGTATAGGTACCTGCCTATGTTTGCGGTGAGTTCCTAGGAGATCAACTGAGACGGTGGAAACTAGAGTTCAAATGGCTCATGCCTAGAATGCAAAGGTTCGGGATTTCCGAGACTAAAGTCTGGTTTAAATACCCAGGGGTATATCCTCGGCTAGAAATCTGTATGGCAGCCCCATAGATTGAGATAGCATGTGTATGCACCTCAATTCTGGATACTGAACCAACCTAGTCTGTCACCCTGTTGGAGAATAGAGAAAGCTACGACCATAGTCAAGGAGAAAAGTAGTACCTACGGTTCAACCGAGAAGAATGGGAAGGTCCCTAGTAGCATGAGGTAGGTCATTGCCAATTGCCCCTATAAGGTACTTTCGCTTCTTAACTACTACATCATCTAGTATGTCTATTGCATTGCATATAGCATATATTGCATGCATTTACTGCACATCCATTGTATTGCCTGCATGCTTTCCATGTTAAACTTAGTCTGGCATGTGTCCATACTTTTCGCGTTAAAGTATGGTTATGTGATTATGTGTACGCGCCTATTCCACTAAGGGAATTGTTGTTTGAGTGTGACGGCACCATTTCTGTGTTAGATGTGGTTTGTTTGTGTCCATGCTTTTTCTAGGCAAAATGTGGTTTGGCCGCGCGCCTTGTTCACTTCATCCATTGCATCTATTGTATTGTACTTTACTTTGTTGTATGCAGCATTTAGGATCACGATCTTTCCTCAGCAGATCATTCCTCACTTATATCATGCCACTCAATTACTAGTACTTTTGGTCTCTTTGTGAAACACATAGTTTTGCATGTGCTCGCACCCCTTTCACGTCGAAACATGATTTTGTTATGTGTAAGCATCCATGATGGGTTGTGGCCAGTACTAGGATGTAGGCACTTAGCTTGTGTTAGGCGTCGTTCGGCTCGTGCCCACTACCTTTTCTATGTTAAAAGTAGTTTGATTTTGCATCTCCATCCCTTTATGATATTTGTGTGGTTTTGTACTGCTTGTGGTTTGATTATTTCATTGCATTGTATATCATTACATTGTTTCGTAATATTGCATAGCATATCGCGCTATCTTGCGCACATCATTCGCACTGTTTTGTGCATTGCATATCATATTGCACTATCTTGCGCACCTCGTTCGCACTATTTTGTGCATTGCATCAATCGCGCTATCTTGTGCACTTTACTTGCACTTACATCCCTTCCGCATTGTTATGCGTCACACTTAGGTTGCATTGTCATGCACCCCTCCACTTGCATTGTTGCGCACGTTTCATTGGTATTATCATGCTTCACACATTGCATGCGTTGTCGCGTATGCTTTACTTACATGTGTTCAATTTCTACTGCACACATTGCATGCATTGTCGCGTATGCTTTACTTACATGTGTTCAATTTCTGTTGCACGCATTGCACGGGTTGTCGTGTATGCTTTACTTACATATGTCTACATCTTGCTTCGCACATTGTATGTGTTGTCGCGTGTACTTCACTTACATGTGTTTATGCCTCAATTGCATTGTTATGCACTCCTCACCTACGTTGTTGCATACATCTTACTTGCATTATCATGCTTGTTTCAATCGCATTGTTATGCACACTCTACCTACATTGTCACGCACCCTTCCTGCATTGTTATGCACATCTCGCTCGCATTGTTATGCGTCATAATTAGGTCACATTGTCATGCACCTCTTCATATGCGTAACGTACTTTTCATTTGCATTGTTATGCACGTTTCTAACAATATTGTACCTGTTAAGTTTTCTTTCTTTTTCTGGTACGATATTGTATATACGGTTCATTTGAAGCTGGCACAACCAGACGAACCAGACAAGTATTGTATCCTCCGCGTGAGACGTAGTGAGAATTGTATAATTGTCTTACACCCTTTCTGCATGAGATGTAGTTAGATTTGTGTATGATTGCTTAAAAATTTTGCATGATATGCCTCGTTACAGCTTTCTTTGCATGATCATAAGTTATGTCCGGCTTTGTGCATGTCTTTTGCATTTTGCCCCTACCTGCGGGCACATTTCTTTGATTATCTCACTTGTTTGTCTAAGTCTTCGGCCTTGTCAAAATTAGGTCGTCTCTGGGCTTTGACATTCACTCCCGTCATTGTTATGACTTTCGAGTTCTGTCAAAGATGGGCAACTGTAGACACCCCATTTTTGACCGACCTTAAGACTCATACGCCATCAATTGAGCGCTCGGTGATGGTGCATGTTGTGCTCGTTCTGAGGTTTCAGAGTTTAGGCTGAAAGCCTTACCCCCGGACCTCAGGACCCTTGTATGCTTTGCCTCAGTTTGCGGACAAGGTCTTGCTTTCTATTTCTGAAAGGAGGGAGGGAGAGGTCTTGTAGACCATCTCTCAGTGGCCATAGGCTACTTTTCGTGGTCGTAGGCCACTGTTCCCGTTTGGAGACTAGTTTCCGGTTTTTGGGGCCATCGGCCGTGAGCCTCGGCTCGGGACCACTTAACATTCTTCATTTGCTCCGATTTTTGGCACACACCTTGTTTCCTCTATCTGGAGGGACACTGTGGCCCGGGAGACCACCTTTGTGGTCACACGCCACTTTTGATGATTATGACTGTTTGGGGCACCCGGCTGTGCGTTTTGACCCCCGAACCCTTGTTTTGCATCCGTCTTGGTTCATTTTTGGCATGGATCTTGTTTTCATTGTTTGGAAGGTAGTACAAGGGTGGGAGACCACCTTTTCTCTTGGAGACCACCTTTTCTCCCGCCAGCCGGTTTTGTTGTCAGGAAGCTGGCCCCTTGGTTTTTGAGCCACATTTGCTGGTCTCCCACCACACCACTAGCTTGCATTCAATGTGGAGACCATCAAATGGGGCTGCCGACCACGACCCTTTGATGGTCGGCCGACAGGAAATGGTGGCCGACCACAGGCGGTCGGCCTACTCCCTCTAGTTTTGTCTCTCTGAGTTGTTCCCAACTGTGCCAGTTGGAAGGCACAGACTGGATCCTCCATACACATGTATGGAGGATCTTCAACCTTGTTTTTTAGCTTCTTTGAGAAGCTTTGGCCTCCTTTGCCTATGAAGGAAGGCCTCCCTCTCCATATACCAGGTTCAGATTTTGGCTAAGGCAAAAATATACCACTCTCTCTATATCTCTACATTTTGGGTTCAAAGGTGCCTTGTTCTTAGCCTATTGCACAACACCTCCTAGCCTAACACTTCCACCATCAACCCAAGGTTCTTGGAGGTCACTTTCAAAGGTTGAAGGTTTGGTTTTTGGTCCCAAAACCTGCTGGTTTTTGCTGAGCTCCAAGGGTAACTCATTTTTCATCTTTTAAAGCTCTTTCTTGATCATTCTCTTAGCTATACCTCCATGCATATTTGAGCTTTGTTGTCAACTGAAAAAAGTCTTGTTTTGAGGTCCTTTTGATGTTTGTTTAAGGCCCTTTTGTTGTTGGGGGTCATCTACCCCCTTGCATGCTTCATTTTGCCCTGTTTTGAGCCATGCCCTGAGGCCTTTGTGTTGACCTTTGCTTGGCCTTTTAACCACTGAAATCCAGTGGATTTTCAGTGGTTAACATGTGTTTTTGAGAGCCAAAATTAGAGAGGGGTGACCCCATCCCTCCTTGTCTTGTTCACTAGCTTTTTTGGCCTTACAAAGGAGCTTTCATTTGCACACCTCCAAGCCTTGTTTCAGGCCCTTTTCAGTGGCGTTTAGGGCCTGCCTAGGCTCTATCCAGAATTGGTTTTGTCACCTTGTGTGTGTCTCTTGCATGTGTAGAATAACCCCTCTTATAGCCTATCAAAGGAGCATGTCATTCTTGCATGCATTGATCATGATTCAACGGGTTTTTGGGCTTTATTTGGCATCTCATGTCTCTGACTTTTGCTGGTTTAGTGGCCTCTCGAATGCTTCATATGCTTGTAGTGTAATCCATGCTCACTAGCTCATATTGCATGTTGTTTTGGCCATTGATTCTAGCATATTTTGGCCATGTTCTAAACTGACTTTGTTCATGATTTGGGCTGCCTTAGCTCTATTTTGAGGTCACATGGTCGAATGATGCTTTCCATGCATGCTTGTAGTGTAATACCCTTGCCTAGCTTCGAGTTTTGAAGCCTCTTGCATGCTTAACTTGAGTTGTTTTCATGTTTTGGCATCATTGAACATGTTATTTTAGAGCCTATACGTGTGCCATGTTCCCATGTTTTCTACTCTTTAAATGCGTTGGAGAGTTGTGCTTGTATACCTCATTTATGGGCCATTGCATGAGCTTCACTTTTGTGCCTTTCAAGCAACCATCCCAACCCATTTTGCTATTGTTTTGGGCCTGCATAGGGTCTGTTTGGGGTTGGTTTCATCATTTGAGCATCGCCTTGCATGCCTCTAGTGTAATGTGCTTCACTAGCTTCGGTACTTAAGCCTTTCAACATGCATTGTGTGAGTTGTTTGCACGATTCGAAGCCATTTTGTATGTCATTTCAGAGCTGGAATATATGCCATTGTGTCCCTGTAGACGTCCCTGAACGTCCCGGGATGGAATCTCCCGTTTTGTTCATTTGGGCTCACTACAGTTCAGGACTCAATGTCATGGTCCTGTATCTAATCTCGCAGAGTGCACTGCAAGACCGATGAATCATCAAAGAGTCAAAATCCGGCAAATCGTTTTGAAAAACAGATTTTAGAAATAAGTGCCAAACATGGATTGCTTTGCCAGATATAGAGTCGCCACCTAAATATTTATTTTGGGGGCATTTAGGAAACCCTGACTCGTTGACTAAGGCCACGTGTCCGTCATCACCAAAGTTGCCTCGGCTCGGGAACTTGGGTACGATTGGGGAAGGTCACTTCGTGAGCACCCCCGCTCGCTCGATCAAAGATCGGCCTCTACTAACCATGATATCGAGTTTTGAAAACATTATGTGTTCTTATTCCGGTTATTAGCCTAGAATTACTATGTGATGCACACAACATACAAGTATAGACTGGATCGCCTGAGTTGGAATAGAACATTTTATGTTTATTTTTGAAAGCGGTTTGCTACTCGCAAGTAGGCTAAAATGCGGATTTTGCCACCCTCAAGTGGGCTTAGAAAACATAGTGATTTGCCACTATCTAGTGGGCTTAAAACTCACAATCAATGAATTGTTCCAATTTAGATAATCCAACCTCCACCCACAGGCATTCAGGCAGTTATATCACATAAGCACATGGCCTCATGGTAAGTATGCTATCATGGCAGTCGCTCACACACATGCAAGGATGCTAAAACATAAACACTTACCGAGTACTCTAAGTCAAAACAGAAGCTATGTTAGAAATCCATGCATGATCCTAACTATGCTGAAATGCCTAATGCAACACATGCAGGAATGCAACTACAATAGGCTCGGCTACTCTAAACATGGCATATAAGATGCTCTGACTAACATGTATTCAACTTGGAATTGAAATACAATGCGATTAGTATGATCTGGCGAGCCGGTGCATGCAAGATTGATCAATGGATGCAAACATGCGAGCATAAGTATGCTAATTGAAACATGCCCTAAACTAACCATCATAAGCTGGTAAATAAAAAGGAGAAAGTCGTGGGGTTGGAAGACATACATCACACACACGCACACTTATTACACAATTGCCCTCGCTCGGAGAATCCGAATAAATAATGCAGTCCGAATAAATAATTATAGTCCGAATAAACAAATGTTACAGAACCCTAATTAATTAGAAAATTAACTAGGAAAGCAAGTAAATTAGCATGCAAGCTAAATGGACCACCTTAGCTCTGTTCCGAATGATGAAAGATGCATGCATGCTCGAGTCGCCTCGTCGGGAAATTCCTCGCAATGCCCCGATTTGCCTCTATTTGCAATTAATCTCGGAATGTTGTGCAAAGCTCTAGAAATTCTTGATTTACGGTTTCTTTGCAGCGAGAGAGCAAGAAAGGGGCATGGCAGAGTATTTTCACATATGTATGCACACCTCGATCCTCGTGCCACCAATAACGCATCTCGATGCATGATGGTCGAGGAGTCGAATTGTACGACTCGATGTGAAATGAATGCACATGACAACACAACAAGGCCTAGACTCCATCATGGGTAGTCCGGAGTGTCGTGAGAATTGAGACCGCACTTCGAGATGCACGTCCCTCGTTTCCCGTGTTTGGGCTAACTCCTATCCCAAACACAATGCAATGAGATGGCATACACAATGCGACTAACATGCAACCTAGCATATGCAATGCTATGGACTAAAATGGCATACACAATGCTCTAATATGCAACCTAGAATACACAATGCACGATGGACTTACACTAATATGAGTGGACCTCAGCCACACTCACATCAGTGGCCATATGATGAAAATGAGACAAGTGAAATACATGCAAATATGCACGAATGCAATAGACCGACCCTAAGGCACAACATGCAACTCTGACAAGGCATGGCAAGTAATGAAATATGGCATAGGATGGCGCATGATGCAGCTCTGAAATGGCATAAAATATGGTCCTGAAACATGCAAATATGGCGCACAATGCAAGCTAGGGGGCCCGGGTACCGAAACTAGTGAAGTGCGTTACACTAGAGGTACCCAAAGCAATGCACCAAAGGCAAAACCAACCCCAAAAAGACCCTAGGCAGGTCTAAAACAGTGGGGAAATGGCCTAAAATGATGGCTCGGAATGCAACGAAATGGAGCTCATTCAACGGTCCGAAAACAAGGCATACAAGTCCAACTCTCAAACACATTTAAAGTGTATAAAACATGGCAATATGGCATTCAAACAAGCTCTGAAATATAATGTATAATGAGCCCAAAACATGAACACACCTCAGTATATGCATGAATGAACCTCAAAACTCAAAGTTAAGCATGGGTATTGAACTACAAGCATGCAAAACCAACATCATTCAACCATGAGACCCAAAAACAGAGCTAGGGCAGTCCAAAATAAGCACAATATCAGTTTAAGGCATCGCCAAAAAGTGTTAAAATCAAGGGTCAACAAAGCATGCAAAGAAAGCTAGTGAACCATGATTTACACTACGATATCTGAAGCATATGAAGGCTCACCAAACCAGCCAAAAATAGAAGTATGCCATGCCAAAATATGAGCAAATAACCACCGAAACTCAGTCAATGAATGCAAAAATGATGGGCTCCTTTGAAAGGTCAATAAGAGGGTTGTTCGACACATGCATGATGGACACACACAATGGCAAAACCGGCTCTAGAAAGAGGTTCTGAGGGTCCTAAAACCCACTAAAAGGAGCCTAAAATGGGTCTAGGGAACATGAAAACAAAGGCTCCTTTGAAAGGCCTTGAATGGGATTGTTCTACATATGCATCAAAGACACAAAATGTGGCCAAAGGGACTCTGGACAAAGTCAAGGCAAACCTAAAAACTCACAAATAATGGCTTGAAATGAGACTTCAAAGCATGCAAAATGGGGGTCCTTTGGAAAGCCAAAAGGGCCAACAAACAAGATAAGGAGAGAGCGGGTCACCCCCCTCTGATTTTGGCTCTCAAAACAGTATGCTAGCCACTAATAATCCATTGGATTTTAGTGGCTAGAAGGCCAAACAAAGCATGAAACAAAGGCCTAGATGCAAGGCTCAAAACAAGATGCGAACAAGCATACAAGGGGTAGATGACCCCAACCAGAAAAGAGTCCTTAAACAAACATGTTTATAAGATTAAAACAAGACTTTTTCCAGTTTACGACAAATCTCAAAAATGCTTGCAAGCAAGGCTAAGATAGGAAGCAAAATAAGCCTACAAAGAGGGATAGAGCATACAAGGAGGTAGGTGACCTCAAATAGAAAAGCGTCCTTAATAAAACTTTAAAAGGAGCTCAAAATAAGACACTTTTCAATTTATATCGAAGTCCAGAAATGTTTGCAAATAAGGCTAAACAATGGAGCAAAATAATGCAAGAAAAGGGGAAATAGAGACTTACCCTTGTAGAGAAGACCTCCAGCAACTTCTGGACCAAGAAAGGAGTTCTTCAACCCCTGAAAATCAGCTCCAAGATGCTTGGATGGATGGTGGAGGTGGTAGACTTTGAGGTGTAGTGCAAATGGTGCAAGAATATTAGGGTTTGGAGCTTGGAATAGTAAGCTATGGAGGGAAGTCTTTGTATGCCTTAAACAAAAGGTTCAACCCTTGTAATGGAAGAGGAGGGCCTCTCTTATAGAGAAGAGATGCCAAAGCTTCTCTAAGAAGCTTCAAATATCCTCCATACACGTGTATGGAGGATGCATAAATATTTGGTAGCACATGTATGTTGCATTCAAAGAGAGCAAAAACCAGATGGCAGGCTGACTAGTTAAGGTGGTCGGCCAGCCACTCCCCCTGGTCGGCCGACCAGGAGTCAAAAGGTTCAAGGTGAAATGTTGGTCGGCCATACCAGAAAGGTGGCCTCCCAGACGAGTAGAATACAACTGTATGGTGGAAAACTAGAAAATGTGACCCACGAGAGGGAAAAACCAGCTTTCTAGCAAGGTTCAAAAGGGTCAAGGAGAAATATTGGTCAGCCTACCCATATTGGTGGCCTCCCAGATGAGCACAACACACTGGTGATATAAAAAACCAGAAATTATGGCCCAAAAGTGAGAAAAAACAACTTTTTGTCAAGAAAACCGGCTGGAGAAGAGAGAAAATGGTTTTCAAAAGAATTGATGGTCTCCCACCATCCTACCACCTTCCGAACAATGAAACAAAGGTCCATACCAAAAATGAATCCAAACCGATGCAAAACGAAGGTTCGGGGCCAAAGCAGCCATTGGGGCCTCGCCAGGCATTAGGCAGGAGGTGGCGTCGACCACGAAGGTGGTCTCAGACCTGATGTCCCTCTAATCGGAGAAACAAGGTGTGTGCCAAAAACCGAGCAAGCGGAGGTAGTTAAGCGATCCGAACCGAGGCACCAGCGACTCAAAAATCAAAAGCTGGCCTCCAAATGGGAAAAATGGCTGCGACCATGAAACATAGCCTCGGCCCCGAGAGATGGTCTACGAGCACTCTCCCTCCCTTCAAGAACAGAAAACAGAGAAAACAGGACCTGGTTCGCAAACCGAGGCAAAGCACAAAAAGTGCCTCGAAGTCTAGAGACAAGTCTCGCAGCCGAGACTCTGAAACCTCAAAATGAGCACAATATGTAACATCACCGTGCGCTCAATTGGTGACGTCTGAGTCTTAAGGTCGGTCAAAAATGGGGTGTCTACAGTTGCCCCTCTTTGACAGAACTCGAAAGTCGTAATTGACGGGAGTGAATGTCAAAGCCCAAAGACGACCCATTTTTGACAAGGCCGAAGACTTAGACAAACAGGCGAGATAAACAAAGATGTGCCCATGAGCATGCCCATGAACATGGGGCAAGATGTAAAACAATATGCACAAAGCCAAATGTAACTCATGATCATGCAAAGCAACAAGCTGTAATGAAGCAAATATTCACAATAGATGCAACAGTTTTAAGCAAGAATGCAAAGCAACAACTACATTTCATGCAGTTTAAGAATGCGGAGAATTATTCAATTCTCGCCACGTCTCACACGGAGATGATCACGATACTGCCGCGATTAAATGCGGTTGCACCAACCTCAAATGAACCGTACATACAATATCGTGCTGTAAAGAGAAACATAACAAGTACAACATAGTTAGTAACATATGTTCAGCGCTATATCGAGCCTTGAGACAAACATGGTGCCGATGGGAAAGTGCATCACAATGCGAGGAGAAATGTGCGTGACAGCGCAAGTTAAACGTGGGGGTGTGACAATACCCGTGAAACGTGCACAACAATGCAAGTGGTATGCATGAGAATGCAAGTGACGTGCATAACAATGCAGGATAAGTGCAAACTCAAATGCATGTTTGACACGAAACAACGTGCAAAGAAATGCAAGTTTCGAGGAGTATGACTCAATCGCGACCTCCGGTTTACCTGCCGAAAGGGTCACAACCTATTCAAAAAGGATACACCTTGCTCTTGACGAGTGACGATGAAACACGCATCGAAAGTTGGAGTTGAAGTTCCCGCGGAGGGATTTCACGACAAAAAGTGCACTTTTCTTGTACTTTTTCGGGTGCCGGGGACTCCGATCACTACCAAATTTTGCAGGGAGCTCAAAGAAGCATTGGAGACCAAAGGGGAGGGCCACCGACCAGGTTAGAGGGCCACTGACCAGGGGTAGTGCAAGGTGGTGGTTGGCCTACCAGAAAAGGTGGTCGGCCGACCACCTAGCCCAAAACAGGGGCAGTTTTGTCCTTTCACCCTTGTTTCTTTAAATATACATTGCCAAACACTTTTTGGCTCATACCATCAAATGTGAAATCATCTCCCCTTGCTTCATAGACCATTTTCTCTCTCAGATCTGCGCTTTATACACGTTTTCCAACGCCCCACGCCAAGTTGTTTCGCGAAAACTTTCAGTTCTCTTCACTTTGGACCGATTAAAATTTGATTTCGGAGCTTCTTTTCTCATTTTCACCACTTGAGGTAAGTTTGTCTCAATATTTGGAACATTTTCTCGGGAGTTGACTTTTGTTGACTTTTTCATTTCCCGAGAGTTGACTTTTTCCAATTTTGGCTCATTTCGCTCATTTTTGCTCCTTTTTACAGATTTCTTGAGATGGCGGGTCATTATCCCCATGGCGGAGGTTCTCCAGGTACCGGAGGTGATCCAGACATCATGTCTTTACCTCCGAGGATTCGGCCATTCTTTCTCGAGAGGTATGACCCTTTGACACACATCCTTCCTCGGGTAGTTTTCTATCATTTTACCGACTTTGATGCTCGAGCACCTGTGGATCTGCTATTGCGGGAGCCGAAGTCCCACCTCTCTCATCAGGCACGAGAGGTATGTACTTCACTTTTTACATTTCTTGCCTTATATTTTGCATTTTCCGTGCATTTCATGCTTTCGCTATGCTTATTTGCTCGTTCTGAACACATTCGCATGCCGTACTTCTGCTCATTCTAGCACACAGCTTGTTCTGAATGCTTAATCTATAACATAGTATTCTGTTTGTATCTTGAACACACAGCTCAATCACTTGAATTTCTGAACTCGCAGCCCATATTTGATTGTGAACACGCAGCACACACTTGTCGAGAGTTGAACACACAGCTCATATTTGATTGTGAACACGCAGCACACACTTGTTGAGAGTTGAACACGCAGCTCAAAATTTGAATTTCTGAACACGCAGCTCATATTTGATTGTGAACACGCAGCCCAAACTTTGAATTTCTGAACACGCAACTCATATTTGATTGTGAATACGCAGCACACACTATTTCTGAACTCTGAACACACAGCCCAAATTTGTTTGTGAACACGCAACACACACTTGTCGAGAGTTAAACACGCAGCCCAAACTTTGAATTTCTGAACACGCAACTCATATTTGATTGTGAATATGCAGCACATGCTATTTCTAAAATCTGAACACACAGCCCAAATTTGTTTGTGAACACGCAGCCCAAACTCTGAATTTCTGAACATGCAGCCCATATTTGATTGTGAACACGCAGCACACACTATTTCTGAAATCTGAACACACAGCCCAAATTTGTTTCTGAACATGCAGCACACACTTGTATTTGCACGCAGCTCATACACTTCCATTCTGAACACACAGCTCATATACTTTATGTTGAACACATAGCTCACAGCATTATGTCTGATTTGTTTTGCACGCAGCTTATTCATTTTAGTCTGAAACTGAATACATGTGTCAATTATGAATGCAGGTGTCTTCCCGCGTTACACAAGGATATGGCTCCATCGTTGCGAAGGAGTGGTACACAGAGCTCCCGGAGGCCGTTCGTGATTGGGTTGACCAGGCAGGGTTCGAACCCTTCTGCACTGGGATATCTCGCTATCCTGCTAGTAGGACATTGATGGGGGCACTTGTGGAGAGATGGTGGGACACCACCAACTCCTTCTATTTCTCTGCTACCGGGGACATGACTATGACCCGTTAAACTTCTTGTCTTGTGACAGCCTTGGCGTAGAAAGGTGGCGATCTCTTATGATAAGGACATGGGCGAGTGGGAGGCGCTGGATTTATCTGTTGGGGCTCGCCCACCGGTTGATAGATCCTCGGTAGTCGGTATACTTGGTTTCTTCACATTTGAGAGAGGGCCGAGACTCAGGAGATAGCCTGATACAGGGGTTTTGGTGTTCCTCTTGGGACCACTGTTTCCCGATAGGGGAACAGATTGAGCTATATCTGGCGAGTGCTGATATACCTCTCGAAGTTCAGTCAGTATGACTAGGATGGCGCTAAGCAGCTACCCTCTATTGCTACATGGCGCAACCTCCGCGGATGAGGAACATAGTTGGCGACTCTTGGAGAGCACAGGAGGTACTACGCCTGTTGATTTACATTTCTGCTTTTGATTATCTGTACACTGCACACATGGTACACTTTACATTCTGTATTCACATTTTGCACTCGGCGATACGTATTCTACGCTTCGGCGATACGTATTACGATGGCTTTTGCCCGTTTTCACGATTATAGGTTTTGCATACTTCCCGACGCTAGCCCCAGAGCTCGAGGTGGAGGTGCCCCTCATGACCCCCTACTCACTCGTTTTTGAGGGCGATGTCGGCGAGACCGAAGACTCTCTACCTATGGCGGTTTTTAAACCGGTGTGGCAACAGAGGTAATTTAGAACTCTTAGTTCTCTATGTTTTCATCTTTGATTTAACTTGCACATTTTCGATTTCTATCGGCTTATGCATTAGCTATCCATGAATCACATGGCGTACAGGTGCCTTTGGGTGGAGACATTTGATTTCAGTTTGCTGGAGGATGGGCCGCATCTTGGTACATGATCTTGTTTTAGGGACCAGCTGGTAGGGCCTAGTTCCTGGGGAACCGCTTCATGCGCCAGACCATGGGCTTCCCCGAGCAGAGTATTTCCTCAGCACCTCTGGATGATATGCAATCGGCTGATAGGCTCACTCCTCAGGGTGTCGATAGCGCCATGTTGGGTACCGATGTATTGCTACATTTGGAGGATGGAGAGTACGTGACCTACCGTCATACATACTTGATGCCTCCATTGACAGGTGTCGGTACTCCTGCGAGGAGGTCTGCTAGCATGCCATCCTCAAGTCGCACCTGAGCTAGAGACATTTCTTGACGTCTGGTGGTACATCTAGAGGTGAAATTTTGGTGGTCCCCGATTCCCCCAACTTATCATCACGTCGGATGGCCAAATATCCCGACTGAGTTGACGGGATGGCGATATGGGACTTCCAACCCGATTCCGATATAGCCTCCTATGCCTGGTCACCCATATGTCTGTGATCTTAACTCACCACTGGTATGTTCCACTGTTTTTCATTTATCACTCAAATACTTAGGCATTCATTTATTCATTGATGATTTGAGCTTGTATCTACAGCCACCCAAAGAGTACATGGAGGGGATGCTCGGATTGGTGGCCTCACTTGAGGCATGGTCTTCTGAGACGGAGGCACGTTGTCCATCGGTGTCCCGGTACTCTTTAGTTTTGTTGCGTTTATCATACTTCTGATGACATGCTGAACTTGAACATTTCACTGCATTGATTGACAGTATGTGTAGAGCACATCTGACACACACCACATTCATGTACTATATCTGCATATACTCACTCTATGTAGTTTCCTTGCATCTGCATCTGATATACATACTTTGGCTAATGCATTCAAATTGCACTCTTTCTTTTCAGATGCCCCCGCTGTATACTGAGCCACAGACTGGGCCATCTGGGCCTTCCCGAGGAGCTGGGCCATCTAGGCCTTCTCGAGGAGCTGGAAGAGGGGAGGCGTCTCGCGGACGAGGCAGGCGCAGAGCACATATCATAGAGGAGGAGTCTAGCGAGGAGGAGGAGTCTGCGCATCCTCAGTTAGAGACATCTGCCGGCAGAGAGAATGACTCTGATGCAGTTACGAGGCGGAGGTGATGCCGAGGAGGATTCCGAGGACAGCAACTCCGATTCAGATGATGCTGTCGGTGGAGATAGTGCAGGGACTTCTCAGCCGAAGAGGACGAAGAGGGCCTCTTATTCTTGCACTTGAGAGCACAGATGTTCCTGCTTTATTTGCCTTTTTTACTAGTAGTTGTAGCACATTGTACATTATTAGGCAGTTTCATTTTCTGTAAAACTTGTACCCTTGTTGTAAAATGTTGTAACAAAGGAAGCATGATGGAATGAAATAGCTTTTGCTCCAAAAAGTGTTGTATTTTATGTTCTTAGCATCGCATCGCATCATTTTGCACAAAAATTAGATTGAATGGAAATCGTGCATTGAAAAATTGCCAAGTCAGGTAGTGAACCGACGCAACAAAAAAAACAACTTAACTTGCTAAGAAAGAACAGAACCTTAGCAAGTTTACAACTCGATAAGCAAGACACAACAATGTTGATTAAACTTACAACTCGATAAGCAAGACACAACAATGTTGATTAAACAAAGAGTAACAACTCGATATACAAAACTCGTCAACTCAACAAAACTTAACAACTCGATAAATTAAACAACTCGGTAAACAAAACAACTCAATAAGCAAAATAACAACTCGAAAAATAGGATTTAACAACAACTCGATAAACAAATGCATATTGGACGATCTGGGTGATGGAACGCATCCGAAACAGAGGAAAACACGCACCTTCAACACTCCCAATGCATGGAAATGCTAGGAACTTTCTTCTAAAAGCTAGAACAAGACCAAAGCCACATTCCTCTCCATGGCCGACCACCTAGGGGGGCTGGCCGACCAGCTTTTTTCATTGGAGAGGAGAGGGGTGGTCAGCCTACTAGAAAAGGTGGTCGGCCGACCACCTGGCTTGGTAACCACCAAATTCTTGACACGTGTCCCTCGAACAGTGCCTTATCCTCTTTAAAAGCTCTAGGCTTGTGGTTCATTCATTTCATCTCAGTTTTGCATCAAAATGGTGGCGTGCCTCATCCAAAATCTCACAGCTTGGATTGCTTCTCTAGATGGTTCAGAAAAGTTGAACTTCCGAGGCTTTGACTTGAATGCACTATTCACGCTGGGCCGTACTCCGCTGCATCTTCCTTTCCTCCATGCCGCGGCAAGGTTTTGGAACCCAGTAACACATGTCTTTAGCTTTAGCGGGCAAGAGATGTGTCCTACTTTCGAGGATTTCCAAGCTTTGATGGAGTCCGATCGCAACGAGGAAATCTTGCCTCAACTCCAATTTGGCCACGTCCAAGCCTTAGGACAAATGTGTGGCCACACTTTGCACGACGCTTGATCATTGATTCACGACGGGGAGCTGGACATCCCAATCTTGGTTTACCGGTTTTCTAATGCTGGTAACCGCGGCGACCATCATTGGCAGGGCTATCGGCGACACTCGCTTTGCCTATGCTTGTTATCTCATTTCTTACTTGCCTCAGGTTCCAGAGGATCTAATGTCCGATTGATCGAGGTTGCCCAAGGTTTGAAGGAGGGCAAGAGCTACATTGCCATGACATTGCCTGAGACATTGATGGGCTTAGACGCTTTTCATTGCCAGGAGACGGCTAGGCTTGTGGGGAGCCCACTACTATTGCAGGTAATGTTTCCCACCCAATCTCACATATGTATTGCTCACATCACTCAACCCTCAGGCTCGGTTTTTCTCAAAAAACCCTTTTCTTACTTTTCTCTCATCGTACACCTCTCTATTCTTTATTCTCTCATTTTTCATCCCTCTCTAAGTGTGGTTGATAGACAAGTTACAGATTGTGGAGTCTTGCCCAGCATACTCAGCTTGCGGTTACGTTTTCCGACAACGCCTGCTCGATGCCCTGGATGAGGGGTGGTGGTACAACTGGATGTGCAGTTTGTCCACAGACCGCATCGCTTGGCGCTGCCCTTGGCTCAATCTGCTGGCAATGAGTTAAAACATGACCCGTTAACCCGGGATTCAATTGATTGGCATGACACATTGTGTCTTCTACTTTCCGTTCCGGTTCCAACGCCAGTTCGGGCATGATAAGACTTGCCCGCCAGAGGGGATAGAGTACCCTGCTACATTCCCAGCCCGAGGCGCCTGACTTGCTCGGTATGCCACAGCGTAGAGGACTAGAGAGCTCCTGGCCCCCGCTTCCACTTTCAGTTGCACTTTGTTTGATGAGTGCTTGGATTGGCTCAATGAAGAGGCACATGAAGGGCCCACTTTGGCATCAGAAACTTCAACCAGCTCTGGGAGGGAGCGCAGGAACACCTGACTTATCTATGCCCCAAATTTATTACTTTATTAGTACTTTCAAGTTTTCTTTATGATTGTAATAAAAAGCAACTTCAATTTGTATGCAAGAGCAGGAGAACTCTGTATTGAAATCAATGAAATTGAAGGTCGTGGGTACTGAAAATTTTCTGCTTTGGTCACAAAAATGGTCTAAGTTGTAAAAGATTAATTTTGAACGAAGTCCACTTTTATTAAAACTTCTCAAAACCATTTTCGATATGGATCAGAACTGGACACGCCTAAAATCTGTCACTGAGATGCACAACCTCGAATCCTAGCAACTGGAAAGTTGCCCCTAGTCTGAATAGTACCGCAGCATTGCACAATAACGGAAAGTTGCCCCTAGTCTGAATAGCACTGCACCGGAGATCATAACCGAACTCTTGAATGCTGAATAGACAAAGATGACCGAGATGATCAAATAGACAAAGTTGATCGAGGAAAAGTTTATGGCTGAACTTCAAGATAAAGTTGCCTACGTATCCCAAAGATGGGAATCAAGCCTTACGTAGTTCAGGCTCAGGTTCACTCGAGTATTTTGACTCTCCTTTTACGCTCTAACTTTTGCCAAGGCCGCCCTTTGCGGGTTTTCAACCGTGCGAGCTCAGTTTTTATCATTCCAAAATTTTTTGTGCCCTAACTTTTATCTAAGTCGCCCTTTCGGGTTTTCGGCCTAGCAAGCCTCTCAAGGCTAATATTTCTTCAACTTGTCCATATTAATCGGTTGGGAGAACTCTAGGCCATCTAGGTCCATCACAACCACAGCTCTACCTGACCAGATAGACTTAATGATGTAGGGACCAGTCCAATTGGGTTTGAACTTGTCCCTTGGGTCATGGATGGGAGCTCGGTTGTCCTTGAGCACCAAATCTGCTTCTTTTATATTCCTGGACTTAACTTTCTTGTTGAAAGCCCTGGCAATTCTGTGCTGATAACCTTGAACATGGTACAGTGCTTTCAGTCTGCGCTCGTCAAAGAGCATGAGTTCCTCAAATCTGCTCTGCTGCCAATCTGCTTCGGCTATTTGACACTCAGCCAGTACTCGTAAAGACGGAACTTCAATCTCGATAGGTAGAATGGCCTCCATCCCATAAACTAATGAATATGGAGTCTCCCCAGTAGAAGTCCTATTTGAGGTCCGGTAGCCCCACAGAGCAAATGGCAGCTTATCTGGCCAATCTCGGTAGGTTTCCACCATCTTCTGCAGTATGTGTTTGATATTCTTGTTGGCGACCTCGATCGCTCCATTGGTTTGCAGCCGATAGGTGGACGACTTATGAAAAGCCACATTGTATTTTTCCAACAAGTCAATCACTTCCTTCTTGAAGTGGGAACCATTATCTGAAATGACCTCGTTTGGGGCCCCATAACAACAGATGATGTTGTTTCTGATAAATTTTGCAACATGCGACGCCTTCAACCCCACATAAGATTGGGCCTCAGCCCACTTTGTGAAATAATCTATTGCGACCAGGATGAACTCATGCCCATTCGACGCCTTCGGAGTGACAGCCCCGATCACATCGATTCCCCAAACTAAAAATGGCCATGGCGAAGTCATGTTGTACAGCTTCGACGGCGAGATGTTCATGCGGTTTGCATGGATCTGACATTTGTGGCATCGCCGAACAAAGCCGAGACAATCCTCCTCCATGGTGGACCAGTAGTAACCCTGTCTAAGGATCTTCTAAGCTAACATTACCCCGTTTATATGCGCACCGCATTCCCCTTCATGGATGGCCTCCATCAGGCGTTTTCATTCTTCAGCTTCAACGCACAGCTTATGCATTCCCAGACGACCTCTCTTATACAATTTACCTCCGCAGATGATGAACTGAATGGCCATTCTTCTGATTTCCCTTTTGTCCTTGGCATTTACCCCTGGTGGATATGCTTCCTTTTTCCAAGAAATTCCAAATATCGTAATACCAGGGGTTCTCATCTTGAACCTCATCTATAGTGGCAATCGACTCATAAGCCGGCACAAATCTTTGGTCGATAATATTTGGGCCATCCAGACTCCAAACGGGAAGCCTATGATGGAAGATAGAGTTGCTAGTGAATCTGCAAACCTGATGTTCTCACTTAACAGATAAGTAAAGTTTAACTTCACAAACCGAGGAATTAATAAGTCCAAGGTCTAGTCATACATAATCATCTTTTCTTTTTTGACTTTCCAATCTCCTTTAAGCTTGAGATACAACAAAGTTCGAGTCGAGATGGCGTCCAACCGTTTTGCCCTAATTGGGGCTTCTAGACGGCAATGCATGCCTCATATTACGCCGTTGTTCGAGACTTTGAACAGAGTTTGAATGCTAAAGGGATCGGAATTGTTGGGTGCTATCAGCAACACTCCTATCCTATACCCATACTGGTTTGACGCTCCGTCAAAGTACATCGTCCAAAATTCATCGTCGATATGAAGAATGGCCTCATCTGGGAATAAGTACTCAATTGCTTCACCTCCTTCGACTGGATGATCGGCTAAGAATTCTGCTACTGCTCTTCCCTTGACTGACTTGCGCGTCATATATTTTAGATCGAATTCGGAAAGCAACAGTAACCAACGAGCTAGCCTACCCATAAGCGCTGATTTCTCAAATAGATATTTGATGGGATTTAATCTTGAAACCAACATTACAGAGTGAGCTAACAGGTAGTGCCGCAGCTTCCTGGTAGCCCATACCAAGGCTAAGCAAGCCTTTTCCAACGGTATATAGCGAGTCTCATACTCCAGCATCTTCTTGCTCAGGCAGTAGATAGCTCTCTCCACTTTGTCCCCTGATTCTTGCGTGAGCATGCAGCCCATTGTCGTCTTAGTTACTGAAAGATACAAAATCAACGGTCTCCCCGGCTCTGGTGGAGACAACAGGCGGAGTTCTGTAAGTATTCCTTGATCTGTTCCATGACTTCACATCCGCCGTCCATTTGAATTTCTTTCCTTTCTTCAGGAGACCAAAAAGTGGTTCACAAGTTGAGGTTAATTTTGAGATAAACCGTCTTATGAATTGCACTTTACCCAGAAAGCCTCGCACCTCCTTTTCAGTCCTTGGTGGTGGCATTTCTAAGATGGCCTTGATTTTGGAAGGGTCGACTTGATACCTCTGTGTGTCGAAACCCTAGCATTTTATCTGCTGTAACACCAAACGTACACTTCTGAGGATTTAGCTGCAACCAAATTTCTCTGATCCTTTGAAAGAACTTTTGCAAGGCAGTGTAGTGGCCCTCTCTTTCTTTGGACTTGACAATCATGTCGTCCACGTACACCTCAACCTCTTTGTGGATCATATCATGTAATATTGTGGTCGCAGCCCGTTGATATGTAGCTCCAGCATTCTTTAGCCCAAACGGCATCACTCTGTAGCAGTAGGTCTCCTACGGGGTGGTGAAAGCGGTCTTCTCCCGGTCCTCGGGTGCCACCACTATCTGATTATAGCCTGAGAAGCCATCCATAAACGAAAGCAAAGCATGCCCGCTGTGAAATCCACCAACTCATCGATATGCGACAAGGGAAAATCGTCCTTCGGACTAGCTCTGTTCAAATCCCTGAAATCCACGCATACTCGGATCCTACCATCCTTCTTCGGCACTGGAACAATATTGGCCAACCAAGTCGGGTATTCGGATACCAGCAGGAACCCCTGCATCAATTTGCTTGGTGACCTCTTCCTTAATCTTGAGAGCCCAATCCAGGCGGATCCTTCTGAGTTTCTGTTTGACGAGTCGGGCCTCGGGGTCAAGAGGGATCCGGTGCTGTATGATCTCAGGATCGATTCCAGGCATGTCTTCGTAGGACCACATGAAAACATCTTTAAAATCTTTTAATAAAGCGACTAAGCGCTCGCGTTCCTCCGAAGACAACGTGGACCCGATCTGGACCAGCCGCGGGTCCTCCTCAGTACCAATATTCACGGTAGTGATTTCATCCATTAAGGGTTTAACAAATCTTTCCTGCTCTTGTTCAATTAAGCATTGCAAAACCGGAGGAATTTCTTCCTCGTCGTTTTCATCAAAATTTTGAAAGTCTAAGTTAATGCAAAAAATCAAGGGCACAGAAAAGTACTCAGAAACCACAGCCACATCATTCTCATTAAGCACATCCAAATCGTCCGATTCTTCGGTTACAACAGACTCAAATGAGAAAGAAAAAGACGACCTAGACAGGACTGTGGTATCCAGGTTATCACCCCGAGAATCTGGGACTCGGACTCGGTTAATTTGGAACGATTATGACTCATGATTAGAGGAATCGATTTTGGCTCACTACTGGCCGTCTGCTTGACAAAAATCCGTCTTCATACTACCAAATGAGAGAGGGTGCGATAGATGCATCAAAATGTTTCTTTGGTAGGCGCGACCATTTCATTCCCGATCACACATACCAAGAAGTTATCCCCTATGCACTTCTATTCGATCGGAGGATCTGAAAGTAGACATGCCAGTGCTACCCCCATTTCACTTTCGACATCCTCAGACTCCACTTTCTTGCTCTGCTTAGCCTCAGCTAATGGGTCCGTCTACTCTTCGGCAACTTCATCCCCAGATAACTATAGGTCAAAGAAAATCTCAAAACCTGGCATGCACTCCCTCTCTGCGTTCAGCCACGGCTCTGGGAAACTGTAAAATGGAAAGTCCTCCCCCTCCCGGACGAAGCGTCTGTTTAGGGTAACCTGAATGGGTCTATGCATTAGCTCAAAAGGCTTCCCCGCCTGCTTCGCTCTGGCTCTCCCAGCCATCTCCTTACCTTTCCTTACCCAATCCTCTTTGGTGGGCAGATAACCCAAGCCAAAAGTATGTTGGTTGTGTGGCACTTCGGCCAATGCTGCAACGCCCTTCCGGCCGCTCTTTTCCAATCCCATCCCGGGGATGTGTTGAAGCTTGTTCATGAGGTATCTTGATTGAGCAACGACATACACCCCTTATTAATGACCATGATGTTCTACGACCGGGCCTCGGCAGGTAAAACGAATAAGAACACATCCTCCATACCGTGCTCAATTTCCAAAACTGGCGTAGATACTTCTGGCGGTGGATGGATCAATGAATTCCCAAAAACAATGGCTACTCCTTTCCCATGGGGTATTTCACCATCTGATGCAAGGTGGGCCAGCGCCTTCACAGTGTAGCCTCTGACGCCCCAAGAGCATATTGAAAGTTACAGGAACTTCTAAGACGTGGAAGTCTATTTCATGTTGTCCCGGCCCAACCTTGGTCTGAATTTTCACTGTCCCCATGACTTCTCTGCTTGTGTTGTCATATGCCCAAATCACTTGGGCTGTCGGCGCAAAGTCTGCGGTTTTTAAACCGATTGCATATGCAGTTCTTGCAGGGCACACATTGATGGCGGACCCTGTGTCGACGAGTACCACGAGTATCCATTTGTTTCTACACTCCACAAAGATGTAGAGTGGCTTGTTATGGTTCACACCCTCAGGTGGCAGTTCTTTGTCGAAGAAAGTCAACATCGGGGTAGCCCCTCCCGGAAAAACTAAGCCCACCAGTTGTTTGGGCGTGGTGTCTATTGAGAGCTTGGCCTTGTCCATGGCGATAAGGCCTTTTGTCGATGCACTTGCGATGCCATAAGCAGTCCCCAGATGGAAATGTCTGCTTGTATCTTTTTCAACTGCTTCAGTACAGCTTTTTCTTCGAGTCGCTTCTCTTTCTGTTTCTCTGCCTTCTTATCTTTCCCAAACGCCTCTGGCTAATCTAGATGTGGGGGCTTAAAATACCGCTCGCTTCGAGTCATATGATCGACTTCACCGATGTACCCGGTATCGTCTGGATGGTTGCTCCCCAATCCTCATCCGTATGGGCCAGACATAGATCATCGTCCTCCCACCACATTCCGTCGGCAACCAACAGACACCTGTCTGGCTCTGGTACAATTGTACTCGCAGTACTTTCCGTTCACATGCTCGCAACATTCTCTATCCTTGTGCACACAACACCTTCGATCCCCACGAGGGCCTTAGCTTTCCTGATTCTCTTAGAATCCCCGAATCTTTCTTGTTCCAACTGCGTCAGTACAACTGGCTGTTCAACACTTCCTGCATCCACAATACCCAAGTCCTGAGCAAAATTCTTAGCACTGGTGCTCTCCGGCGATTCATTCTGATTTTCGGCCCTTCTGGCCACAACTGATGTTCTTGCCCTTGCCGAGCCCCGTTCCAACTGAGCTTTGTCGACAACATCTGGTAGGTCATCAAGCCACCTGGTGACCTCTGTTGACTCCTCAAAATCTGACCAGTTGACTACCATGCCCTCTGGCTCTTGTTCATTGAAAAATTGGAGGTTAGCAAAGTCCTCTTCCACAGCTGCCAAGTCATCTGTCCTCTGACCAGATTCATCCCCCTGTATCATATAAAGCTCTGCCCCTGCCGGCAATTCCACATCTGATCTAGCCTGGCCTACTGATAGAATGTAGTCACTCGGACTGTATACCCCCTCAGCAAAACTCTCAGATTTCTCAGATTCTGGCTCGATAATCCCATTCTCCCCTGAAATCTCCCCTGTTCTGTCTTTGACAGTCACCACCAGTGGTTCGGGTTGGGTTCTGGAGATGTCCAACATGCACAAGTCAGTGCAGTCAGGAAGGAGTACCTCTGGCTTGGGTAGGTGGGAAGGAGTGATATAGATGCTAGGATCGTAAGACACGACCCCAGTCTGGATAAAGTTGATTCTTTTAGGAGGTGGAGCTTGGTTGTGTGGTGGGAGAGGGTTTGTTGTGACATTGGGTTTTTCTGGAGGCACAATCACCTGCTTGTCAACGAGATCTTGAATCTCATGACGCAATCTAAAACATTGGTCAGTGTCGTGACCATGTTGTTGGTGATATGCACAGTATTTTGTTGGGTTGTGAGAGAGAGGGAGTGGATTTGGCAATGGCCTCGGCTCCAGGGGCTTTAAGTGCCCTTTTCTGATTAATACCCCTAGAGCCTTGGACAGGGGCATGTATAAAGGCGTGAAGGTTCTTTGGCGTTTGGGTTGGAATTTGGTGGTTTGTGTGTTGCTTCCGGACGTGCCGGAGAAAAGTGTAGCTGCCATGGGTCTTAGAGGGGGGATGGTGGTGACCATGCTTACCTCTGAAGCTCTAGCATTTGCGGCATTGCTGGTGCCTGTATTATTGTTGCAGTTGAAGGTTCTTCTAGGTTACTCTCTATCTTGGTCAATCAGACCTTGTTTCATAGCATCCTCAATTTGTACCCCCATCCCGTGCAAATCTGAAAAGGTAGGGACGGAGAGCACAATCATTTTCTGCATCAGTTTTGGCTAGATGCGCACAATCATCCGGATTTGATCTTTATCTGTAGGCCTTGACCCTCCACCAGTCCACAAAATCCGAAAAGCTCTCCTTAGGCTCCTACCTTGTTGTCTCAAGATCTCGGGTTGTAATCTCAATTTAAGTGTTATAGGAGTACTGTGCAATGAAAGCCTCGGCCATCTCATCCCAGTTTTGCTTAACATCATCTTCTAATTTTGCATACCAGATAGCGGCCACACCTGACAAGGTTCGGCCGAATAGTGAAAGCTTCTACAGTCTGGTGAGGCCCATTGGTCGCAGTATATCTGAGAACAACCGAAGATGGACCATGGGATCCCCAGATCCATCGAAGCGGTCAATTTGTGGCATTTTGAACCTATCTGGCAACGTCACAGCCACATCGGTATATCTGTCCTCGATGTCTGGGATGGACTTGACCCCTTGGGATTTCTTTAACAACTTCTCAAGCTTGCTCAATTTTAACGTTGTATGGTCCACCTTGAACTCAAAGGGAGAGTCCGGTTGATTGACAGGCGTAGGTGCCTTAGATAGTTGAGGTAGAATTGGGGGCAGAGCCGGCCCCGTTGGGATGTCCGTATCTCCCTGGACATTTGGTGCCTCCCCAGGTGCTGGAACTCCTAACGGGGGAGGAGCTGGGTGTGAAGCAGATGCCCCAGCTTGTTGTTGTAGCCTGGTAATTAACTCTGCCTGCTGGGCCATGATCTCGGCCTGTTGTTTGGCAAACTCAACCCGGCGAATAGCGTCCTGCTGCATCGCTCTCATGGTCTCCTGTATCTGATGCATCATTTCCTCAACTCTTGGCGTTCCTGCCATACTGCCCTGATCTGTCTGAACTGCTGGCAGGTCTATCTCTATAGCAACAATTGAGACCTCAGTCCGACTGTCCACTGATGGGGTAATTCACTGCTCTGCTAACCTCTGCACGGATTCACTGCGTCTTCTCAACCTTCGTCTAATAACCAGGGGTAGGGAATGATACACTGGTTGTCCGTCGACCAGATCCTTAGATCGGTAGAATCGACGACCTCTTATTCAGAGTGCTTGGGGAATATCTGCTTGGTCTGAAGCAATTGTGCTAAACTATCCCCTAGCAAAAAGATAAATAAAGCAATAATAAGGAAATACACAACCAGATAAACGGACAGCATAATAGCGTAAATAAAGACAACACACAGTCGGGTATAATCAACACGCAGTTGATAAGCTGAAATACACTGTTCTCATACGCTGATCATTGTTCCCAAATCACTGCCTCCAAAAACTGAATCGGATACCCGCAGATAACTGATTCCCAAAATACTGACCTCGGATTACTGTACAAAACTCCAAAAGACTGCCGATTTCTGATTTGCTGCAACAGAGAGCAAGAAAGGGGCACGACAAAGTATTCTCACATATGTATGCACACTCGATCCTCGTGCCACCAATGCATGCAAAAAAAAGTGAATAAAACATGTCAAAATATGCCCAAATAATCACTGAAATGCAGCCAATGCATGCAAAAATGATGAGCTCCTTTAGAGGGCCATATGAGGGGTTATTAAGCACATATATGATGGACACTTAGCAAGACCAAACCAACTCTGGAAATGGGCTATGAAAGCCCTGAAACCCACCAAATAGGCCCCAGAATCAGTCTCGGAAACATGCAAAGAAAGGCCTCTTTGAAAGGCCTTGAATGGGATTTCTCTACACATGCATCATAGACATAAAATACGGAAAAAAGGGCCCTGGACAAAGCCAAGGCAGACGCCGAAACTCTCAGAATGAGGCCTAAAACATGACTTCAATGCATGCAAAATAGGGTCCCTTTGAAAGGCCAAAAAGACCACCAAACAAGACAAGGAGAGAGGAGGGTCACCCCTCTCTGATTTTGGCCCTCAAAAATGCTTCTAAGCCACTGAAAATCCACTAGATTTCAGTGGCTAAGAGGCCAAACCATAGCCAATGCAAGTGCTCTAATGCATAGCCCTAATCATGAAGAGATGAAGCATGAATAGGGGGAAGATGACTCCAAAAAAAAAATGGGACCTTAACCAAACTTGAAGAGGATGTCAAAAAAAGACTTTTTCCAGTTTATAGAAAATCTCAAAAATGTTCACAAGTAAGGCTAAAATATGATGCAAAAATAGCCCTAAAAGAGAGATAAAGGGTAAGCGGAAGTTGATGGCCTCAAACAGCAAAGTGCCCTTAAACAAGGTTGAAGAGGAGCTCAAAATAAGACACTTTTCAGTTTAGCTCGAAGCCCAAAAATGCAAGGAAAAGGGAATAAGATATGGACCAAAAGAATGCAAGAAAAGGGGAAATGAAGACTAACCCTTGTAGAGCCAACCTCCAGCAGCTTCTGGACCAAGTTGGTGAGCTTTCAACCTCTGCAAATGACCTCCAAGGTGCTGGAATGGATGATGGAGGTGGTAGGCTATGAGGTGTAGGGTAAAATGGCCAAGAATATGGGTGTTTGGGGGCTTGAAGTATAGATATAGAGGGTTGTATGTATATGCACCAGCCAAAATCTTCTAACCCTTGCAAATGGTGGTGAAGGGTTGATTATATAGGGGGAGAAGGCTATGGCTTCTTGGAGAAGCCAAAAGGGGGGCTCAAAGCTTCTAAAGGAAGCTTGACCAAAGGGGTCAAACTTCTTGTGGAAGCTAGACCAAAAGGGTCAAGCTTCCTCAAGAAGCCTAACCAAAAGGGCCAATTCCACCTTGAAACCAAGCAAAGGGGTGAAAGCCACCTTAAAAGGACCAAAACAAGGACAAACCCGTCAGACAGTGGGTCAAGTGAAAAACAGTTGCCACAGCTGGAATGTCACGACCCGCACTTGCCCCTAGAAGTTTGGGCATGACCTAAGCAGAAAAAGACACTTAACCTGATTTCATATAGGGGCCTGACCGGAAGCTGTAAATATAAGTGATATAAAACCATAAAATATGCCATCCATTGAGCTACTAAGTTACGCCAGGATCGTAAAACATCTCATAGGACAAGTACATCAAAAGCCAAAGTACATTTGAGAGTTAGTTATTTACATGCATATAGAAAACCAACCCCGAGGTGGGCTATATAACAAAAATATTAAGTACATAACAACCTAAGCCAGTAGCAAAAGAGTAAGTCATCATCTAACAAACTCCACAAAAGTAGGGTTCCGACCCCAAGCTTGGATGTGCCTAGGCTGACAAAAGTATGACGATGCCGAGTTAAGGTCGACCTCCTGATTGGTTACCTACAGAAACAGACATAACATGGAGTAAGCTAAGCTCAATGAATAATAGTACTTGCATGCATGTAAAATATAATGAATGCCATAATTATGTAGCTAGTCCGTTTCTGTATAGCTTTGTTGGACAGCTTGGTCGATTCAAAAGTTCATAATTTGGCCTTCGGCCCGAGGAGTTCACACATTCACAAAAAAATCATCGGATTCATAAACTTACAAGCTATCACGTTGGCTTTGGCCCTTCTTGTTTCACAAGTTCACACTTCATGAATTCATATTTCACACAGCGGCCCATGGCCTGATAGTTTCGTTATTCACAAATAGCCCTTGGCCACATTGATCCTTGGTTAACAAATGACCCTTGGCCACACAGTTTCTCATATGGCTTTTGGCCACCTTGGTTCGCAAATGGCTCTTAGCCATATCAGTTCACAACTTCACAATTTCTTTAATACACTCCATAATTCATAAGATTTCACACATAGCGTGCATAACTTCACAACCTTTTTCAATGTTTCCACAATTTTGTAATAATTCACTTATAGTGTATATATATAATTTATGCCAACACAAGTCTTATAACCAAGTTCATAACGTCAACGTATAATGCCAATACATAACATGATAATACTTACAACGAGGATCACAACGTCAATAAGAATCAATATTGAGTAGAGGTACATTGAAGTACTATTACTCACTGTGTTGTGGCGGTGCACTAGTTCCTCTTGAAGTGTTTCCGATACACATGAAAATCACATTAGTCCCTTCTTCCTTGCTAAATCACTTTTGGTTCACTTACTTTGACTAAATTAACGAACATTAAAATGATATAAATTGCAGGTTTTGACAACATTAGAGGATCCAGCACGCAAAACGAAGCATTCCATCTTTTCCAGCTTGGGCCGCACATGCGGCTAGGATCCCCGCACGTGCGGCAAACCTCCCGCACGTGCGGCAATGAGGCCCCGCACGTGCTTTTTTTACAGTGTCCAACGCCCAAAATTCACCAATTCTCCGCACGTGCGGCCATGACTCCCGCATGTGCGGCTGGGGGTTCCCGCACGTGCGGCCTTAGGCTACTGCGTCGCGGCGGTCTATATAAAAGTCTGAAATTTTTGCACAATTTCCTCCTCTTGTAGACATGTTTAGGGCCTCAATAATCTATCTTTAAATTACTATTATATAAGCTCAAAGCATATGAATACATGGGATCAAGGATCAAATTACATATTTCATTTGAGTAAAAATCAAATCATGAATCCACAACTTAAATTCATTCCAATTCATAAGATTCCTACTTGTTCTCACATCTCAATACATAAACATAAGATCATACCACATACTTGAATTCAAACAAGTTAATTGAAGAAATAGAGTAAAGCCTCTCATAGGTACTTGAAATTGAGTCAAAACATGCAAAGTATGGTCATCCTGCTAATTTACTTCTCATACTCACAACACCACAATCCCAACTCTTAGGTACATGATTATAGAAACATCCTCACATAAATTATGACAAGAAGGGTTGTGGATGAAAATTAGACAAACATTTACATACCTTAAGCCCAAATCTCAACCTTCTTGAGGACCTTTTCTCTCTACCCTCCAATTCTTAAGTTTAGGATTATGAATTCCTTGGTTTGTCAAATAACCAAGAACACACATATATATTTCCATTAAGAGAGAATAAGACGAAAATCAATCGTTTACACACCCGAAAATTGAAATTTCACAAACATGCTTAATATTACCTAAGAATTATGTTGAGTCCAAATATATAATCAATTTTAACTTATTAAACCTCGAAGGCCCTCAATTTCTGCTTTGTCGTTCTCTTAGTAACAGATTCATTTCTTTCCTAACAGATACAATTCATTCCATAAGGCATTAAAACTTAGTTACGTGAACTCATTTCTTGTACAATTTCACATTAGGCATTTGACAGCACAGAATAAAGGACTAACATATATCACAAGCACATATAAGGGTCGGGTTGTTACACTCTCCCCCCCTTAAAAAGTTTGGTCCCCCAAACTTGCTTTTACCTCAAAACGGAAATAGATACGGATACTGTTGTTGCATATCCTCTTCTTTTTTCCAAGTAGCTTCAGTTCCATAATGTTGTTGCCACTCTACCTTTACCATTGGAATTTCCCGATTGCGCAATTGCTTTACTTGTCGCTCCAAAATTCGAAGTGGTCGTTCTTCATAGCTTAATTTATCATCTAGCACTATTTGATGATAGTCTATGACATGAGATGGATCTGATAGGTATCCTCAATGCATGGAAACATGGAACACATTATGTACTTGACTCATACTCAGTGGAAGAGCCACTCGGTAAGCTACCGGACCTACTCTTTCTAGAATTTGGAAAGGGCCAACATACCGGGGTGTTAATTTACCCTTTTTCCCAAATCTTGGATGTCCCTTCAACGGGGTGACTTTCACGAACACATAACTACTCACGTCAAATTCCAAATCCCTTCGTCTGTTATCTGCATAGCTCTTCTGCTTGCTCTGTGCCATTTTCAACCTCTCCTGGATAATTTTAACCTTTTTAGTTGTTAATTGCACAATTTTAGGACCTAACAATGCCCTATCCCTAACTTCAGCCCAACATACAGGGGAACGACACGGTCTTCCATATAAAGCTTCATAAGGTGCCATCTCGATGCTCGAATGGTAACTATTATTGTAGGCGAACTCTATCAATGGTAGATGGGTTTCCCAACTTTCTTGAAAATCCAATACACACAATTGGAGCATATCTTCTAAAGTTTGTATTGTTCTCTCGGATTGACCATCAGTTTGAGGGTGAAAAGCTATGATGAACTTAAGTTCGGTACCCATAGCCTTCTGTAGACTTTGCCAAAATCTTGAAACAAATTTGGGATCTCTATCTGACACAATTGATACTGGAACACCGTGAAGCCTTACAATTTCATTCATATACAGTACTGCAAGCTTATCCGCATTATATTGAGTCTTTACAGGCAAGAAGTGAGCAGACTTGGTTAATCGGTCCACAACGACCCAAATCGAATTCATACCTCGAGGAGTCCTCGGTAACCCCACAACAAAATCCATGGTTAAATGCTTCCATTTCCATTCCGAGATTGGAAGGGGTTGTAATAACCCTGCTGGTCTTTGATGTTCCGCTTTTACTTGTTGACATCGTAGACACTTAGAAACAAATTCTGCGATCTCCTTTTTCATATTTGGCCACCAAAAATTTTGCTTTAAGTTTTGGTACATTTTAGTACTTCCCGAGTGTATTGATAATCTTGAGGCATGTGCTTCTTCTAGCAACTTCCGTTTGAGCTCCAACATATTGGGAACACATATTCGACTTTGAAACTTTAGTACCGAATCTATGTAACTGAACCCCGATTTTGGTTTTGCTTCTAATTCGTCATAGATTTTCCTTAAAGTCTCATCTTTCAGTTGATGTAACTTGATCTCTTCCAGCAAGATGGGTTGAGCTCTTACTGCTGCTAGTATGGCCTCCTGCTTACGTACCACAAGATCCATATTCATTTTATCCAATTCGATCCTCAACTCTTTTCTTTCCACCAACAGATTTGCCAAGTCCCCCATAGTCTTCCGACTAAGTGCATCTGCCACCGTGTTAGCTTTACCAGGATGATATTGGATCTGCAAATCATAATCCTTAATCAACTCAAGCCATCGCCGTTGTCGCATATTCAACTCTTTTTGGGTAAACAGGAACTTAAGACTTTTATGATTAGTGTAAACTTCGCAAGTTGTACCATAAAGATAATGCCGCCATATCTTCAAAGCAAAAACTACTGCCGCCAATTCAAGATCGTGTGTGGGATAATTCTTTTCGTGGGGTTTTAGTTGTCGAGAAGCATAGGCAATAACTCTTCCGTTTTGCATTAGTACACAACCAAGCCCCTTGTGCGAAGCATCACTGTAAATTATGAATCCTTCAGTACCGGATGGCAAGGCCAGAACTGGTGCTGTAGTTAGTCTTGTTTTTAATTCTTGGAAAGCAGATTCCCGCTCCTTTGACCATTCAAATGTAACTCCTTTTCGTGTCAGTTGGGTAAGTGGCACAGCGATTTTGGAGAAATTTTGAACAAACCTCCTGTAATAACCAGCCAACCCCATGAAACTTCGCACCTCAGTTACATTAGTAGGAGTTGGCCAATTCACAATTGCTTCAATTTTGTGTGGATCAACAGAGACTCCTTCCTTGGTCACCACATGCCCCAGAAATGCCACATCTTGTAGCCAGAATTCACATTTCTTTAGCTTTGCGTACAGTTTCTTCTCCCGGAGTGTTTGAAGGATTAAGCGGAGATGATCTTCATGAGCCTCTACACTCTTTGAGTATATAAGAATGTCATCGATAAAAACCACCACAAACTCGTCCAAGTAGGGCTTGAAAACACGATTCATTAGATCCATAAATGCTGCTAGCGCATTTGTAACTCCGAAGGGCATGACCAAAAATTCATAATGACCGTACCGGGTTCGAAAAGCTGTCTTCTCCACATCATCGGCTTTAACTTTCAATTGATGATAGCCAGACCGTAAATCAATTTTTGAGAACACTTGTGCCCCTTGTAACTGATCAAATAAGTCGTCAATCTGTGGTAAGGGGTACTTATTTTTAATTGTCACCTTATTCAGTTCCCTATAGTCGATACATAATCGAAGTGTTCCGTCCTTTTTCACAAACAATACCGGCGCACCCCAAGGAGATACACTCGGGCGGATAAATCCCTTGTCAAGCAGATCTTGTAATTGAATCTTTAACTCTTTCATTTCAGCTGGTGACATCCTATAGGGTGTCTTAGAAATGGGTTGGGTTCCAGGTGCCACGTCAATTATAAACTCGATTTCTCGGTCTATTAGCTGGCCCGGCAATTCTTCGGGAAAAACATCCGGAAATTCACGGACCACTGGAATCACATCAATGCCCCCATTCATCCCTTGCCCTTCCAAAACACTAGATAAATACCCCTGACAGCCTTTTCGAATTAGGTTACAAGCCTTCACGGTAGATATCAGATAACGTGGCGAAATCACTTCCTGCCCTTGAACCATAGATTCTGATTGCCCCGGAAGATAGAAATTAATTTGCTTCGTCACACAGTTTATAGTTGCACCATAATCACTTAGTCAATCCATCCCCAGAATAACATCAAAATAGGTCATGTCGAGAGGCATTAAATTAGCATACACCCGAATATCCCCAAGTTGAAGTTCACAAGCTAAGTATACAGTAGCACATATCATAGACTCTCCCAAGGGGGAGGACACACACAACATGTAAGACAGGTTTTCTTCAGTTTTGTCTAAATTAGGAGCGAAGAGTTTTGACACAAAAGAGTGAGTGGAGCCAGAATCAAACAATACATGCGCAGAGTGACTATAAACAGTAAATGTACCTGACACCACTGTTGCTGTATTTTACACATCACCTAGAACCAAAGCGAACACTCTACCTTGTCTTGCGGTTTCTTTGTTATTACTAGGTTTGGGAGCCGCCTTCGCATTGGGGGTTGGTGTAGACCCCGCAGAGCTTGTAGCAGATCTATTGCCTTTTTGTTGAGCCCATTATGGGCAATCTCTTACCAAATGTCCCGTTTTTCCACATTTAAAACATGCTCCAGTCTTCCAGTGACAAATTCCTCGATGTTGCCGTCCACAGTCTGGACACACCGGAGTGGAATTTTGAGTAGGAGTAGTGGTGCTGAAGTTCCCTGAATTGTGCTTCTTAGCGGGTGGAGTAACGGATCCCTTTGACCATTGGTTGTTTTGTCTCTTCCCTTTCCACTTGGAAATCCGATTCTGGGCCGCGAGGTTTCCTTCTGCGATAACAGCCCTTTCTAACACCTCAACATATGTGGGTAGTTTTAGCATATTGACCCGGTCTAAAATAGCACCCCGCAATCCCCCTTCAAATTTTCGTGCCTTCTTATAGTCTGTATCTACCATATGAGGCGCGAACCGAGCCAGTTCTGCAAATTGAGCTTCGTATTCTGCAACGGACTTACTTCCTTGTCTAAGGGTTTCAAATTCTGTCACTTTCTTGTCTCTCATGCTTTGGGGAAAATATTTCTCATAAAACAATTCAAGAAACCTATCCCAAGTTAATTCTGGATGTACGGTCCTTGTAAGCATCCACCATCTTCGCGCCTCATCCTCGAGAGTGAACGCAGCTAATTGCACCTTCTGGGCTTCTGTACAAGGAAAGAATTCAAATAACTTCTCAATTCCCAATACCCATGCCTCCGCTTTCATCAGTTCTATCCCTCCCTTGAAGACTGGTGGTTTCATCTTTTTAAACTCTTTCGTAAGGGTAATGGTCCGGTCTTCAGCATGGTAATCTGGTACTACCGGTGGAGGTATTGGTGGCGGTGGCGGTTGTTCTCGTGGCTGTTGTTACTGTCGTAGGGTCTCAGCCATCTCCATAATCATTCTCTTCATCCAATCCAACCGCGCAGATGTAGCATCTTCCGGCTCATCTGTCCTTGTTCTCACCATCCATGCATAACAATCAATTATAGGCCAAAGACATAATTCAAATTGTTAACACTATCCGAGGACACTTAACGTTGCCATCACTCTTTCAGGATGTCATGCAAAATGCCTAAAGCTTTTCTAGACACCCTCAGGCTCAATGGACCCGTGTGTGAGATAGCAACTCGTGCTCTGATACCACTTGTCACGACCCGCACTTGCCCCTAGAAGTTTGGGCATGACCTAAGCAGAAAAAGACACTTAACCTGATTTCATATAGGGGCCTGACCAGAAGCTGTAAATATAAGTGATATAAAACCAGAAAATATGCCATCCATTGAGCTACTAAGTTATGCCAGGATCGTAAAACATCTCATAGGACAAGTACATCAAAAGCCAAAGTACATTTGAGAGTTAGTTATTTACATGCATATACAAAACCAACCCCGAAGTGGGGTATATAACAAAAATATTAAGTACTTAACAACCTAAGCCAGTAGCAAAAGAGTAAGTCATCATCTAACAAACTCCACAAAAGTAGGGTTCCAACCCCAAGCTTGGATGTGCCTAGGCTGACAAAAGTATGACGATGCCGAGTTAAGGTCGACCTCCTGATTGGTTACCTACAGAAACAGACATAACATGGAGTGAGCTAAGCTCAATGAATAATAGTACTCGTATGCACGTAAAATATAATGAATGCCATAATTATGTAGCTAGTCCGTTTCTGTATAGCTTTGTTGGACAGCTTGGTCGATTCACAAGTTCATAATTTGGCCTTTGGCCTGAGGAGTTCACACATTCACAAAAGAATCATCGGATTCATAAACTTACAAGCTATCATGTTGGCTTTGGCCCTTCTTGTTTCACAAGTTCACACTTCATGAATTCATATTTCACACAGCGTCCCATGGCCTGATAGTTTCGTTATTCACAAATAGCCCTTGGCCACATTGATCCTTGGTTCACAAATGACCCTTGGCCACACAGTTTCTCACATGGCTTTTGGCCACCTTGGTTCACAAATGGCTCTTAGCCATATCAGTTCACAACTTCATAATTTCTTTGATACACTCCATAATTCATAAGATTTCACACATAGCGTGCATAACTTCACAACCTTTTTCAATGTTTCCACAATTTTGTAATGATTCACTTATAGTGTATATATATAATTTATGCCAACACAAGTCTTATAACCAAGTTCATAACGTCAATGTATAATGCCAATACATAACATGATAATACTTACAACGAGGATCACAACGTCAATAAGAATCAATATTGAGTAGAGGTACATTGAAGTACTATTACTCACTGTGTTGTGGCGGTGCACTAGTTCCTCTTGAAGTGTTTCCTACACACATGAAAATCACATTAGTCCCTTCTTCCTTGCTAAATCACATTTGGTTCACTTACTTTGATTAAATTAACGAACATTAAAATGATATAAATTGCAGGTTTTGACAACATTAGAGTATCCAGCACGCAAGACAGAGCATTCCGTCTTTTCCTGCTTGGGCCGCACGTGCGGCTAGGATCCCCGCACGTGCGGCAAACCTCCCGCACGTGCGGCATTGAGGCGCCGCACGTGCTTTTTTTACAGTGTCCAACGCCCAAAATTCACCAATTCTCCGCACGTGCGGCCATGACTCTCGCACGTGCGGCTGGGGGTTCCCGCACGTGCGGCCTTGGGCCCCGCACGTGCGGCGATTCTGCACAAAAAGTCTGAAATTTTTGCACAATTTCCTCCTCTTGTAGACATGTTTAGGGCCTCAATAATCTAACTTTAAATTACTATTATATAAGCTCAAAGCATATGAATACATGTGATCAAGGATCAAATTACATATTTCATTTGAGTAAAAATCAAATCATGAATCCACAACTTAAATTCATTCCAATTCATAAGATTCCTACTTGTTCTCACATCTCAATACATAAACATAAGATCATACCACATACTTGAATTCAAACAAGTCAATTGAAGAAATAGAGTAAAGCCTCTCATAGGTACTTCAAATTGAGTCAAAACATGCAAAGTAAGGTCATCCTGCTAATTTACTTCTCATACTCACAACACCACAATCCCAGCTCTTAGGTACATGATTATAGAAACATCCTCACATAAATTATGACAAGAAGGGTTGTGGATGAAAATTAGACAAACATTTACATACCTTAAGCCCAAATCTCAACCTTCTTGAGGACCTTTTCTCTCTACCCTCCAATTCTTAAGTTTAGGATTATGAATTCCTTGGTTTGTCAAATAACCAAGAACACACATATATATTTCCATTAAGAGAGAATAAGACGAAAATCAATCGTTTACACACCCGAAAATTGAAATTTCACAAACATGCTTAATATTACCTAAGAATTATGTTGAATCCAAATATATAATCAATTTTAACTTATTAAGCCTCGAAGGCCCTCAATTTCTGCTTTGTCGTTCTCTTAGTAACATATTCATTTCTTTCCTAACAGATACCATTCATTCCATAAGGCATTAAAACTTAGTTACGTGAACTCATTTCTTGTACAATTTCACATTAGGCATTTGACAGCACAGAATGAAGGACTAACATATATCACAATCACATATGAGGGTTGGGTTGTTACATGGAATACACTCACGGAGACAAAAATGGCCGACCAGTTTAAAACGGCCAAGGTGGTCGACCAACCAGGCAAGGTGGTAGGCCGAGCAGTTTAAGTGGTCGGCCGACCAGGGGTCAAAAGGTTCAAGCCCTAAAGCTAGTATTCCATGTAGCCCTTGAAGTTAGCTTTCCAATGCCGCAAACCTTGCATTAAAATTCCTCCTGTGGAAAAAGTTATGCCAGTTTTGGTGAAGCCGCGCAGATTCGGTCCAACCGGATTGATCCCGTACTTCAACCAACCATATCTCCCCCGTCCAGACTTGTCCTTAGGAGATTCTTAAGTGTAAAATGAAGCTCCAGAAGTAAAATTTCCAACGGTGGTGGCCTCATATCTTAATTCCTCCTATGCAAAGAGTTATGCCCGTTTCGGTGAAGCCACGCAGATGTTTTCCTCCATGTCGGATGCAAAACGAAGGTTCAGGGCCCAAAACACGCCGTTCGGGGCCCCGAAAACAGATTGTTAGGCACCGGAAGTGGCGTTCGACCACGAAAGTGGTCCCCCGGGCCACAGTGTCTCTCAAAAGAGAGGAGACAAGGTGTGTGCCAAAAATCGGAGCAAACGGAGGTAGTTAAGCGGTCCCAAACTGAGGCGCATGGCCGACGGCTCCAAAAATCGGGAACTGGGCTCCAAACAGGAAAAATGGCCTACGACCACGAAACGTAGCCTACGGCCACTGAGAGATGGTCTACGAGGCCTCTCCCTCCCTTCAGGAAGAGAAAACAAAGAAAACAGGGCCTGGTTCGCAAACCAAGGCAAAGCACAAAAGAGTCTGGAAGTCCGGAGGCAAGGCTGGCAGCCGAAACTCCGCAACCTCAGAACGAGCACAATATGCAACATCACCAAATGCTCAATCGGTGACGTCTGAGTCTTAAGATTGGTCAAAAATGGGGTGTCTACAGTTGCTCCTCTTTGACCGAACTCGGAAGTCAAGAAGTGACGGGAGTGAATGTCAAATCCCAGAGACAACCCATTTTTGACAAGGCCGAAGACTTAGACAAACTGGCGAGATAAACAAAGATGTGCCCACAGGCAAGGGGCAAGATGCAAAATGATATGCAGGAAGATTTTGATAATTGGACTTATACGCTACGCGAAGCCGATTTGAAAATTGAACTGATATGCTACGCGAAGCCAGTTTGAAAATTCGACTTATACGCTACGTGAAGCTAGTTTGATGATTGGACTTATACGCTACGCGAAACCGGTTTGAAAATTGGACTTATACACTACACAGAGCCGGTTTGGGGATTTATGCAATGCACTATAATGTAGTGGCTAGAATGCAATGTAATAGCTAAGAGGCGAAGGTACCTTACAGGGGCAATTGGCAATGACTTACCTCATGCTACTGGGGATCTTTCGCTTCTTCTTGGTTGAACTGTAGGTACTAATTTTCTCCCTGACTATGGTCGCAGCTTTCCCTATTCTCCAATAGGGTGACAGACTGGATTGATTCAGTATCCAGAATTGAGGCGCACACATATGCTATCTCAATCTATGGGGCTGCCATACAGATTTCAAGCCGAGGATATACCCCTGGGTATTTAAACCAGACTTTAGTCTCGGAAATCCCAAACCTTTGTGTTCTAGGCATGAGCCATTCAAACTCTAGTTTCTACCGTCTCAGTTGGTCTCCTAGGAACTCACTGCTAACATAGGCAGGTGGCTATACCAGACCACTAGAAGTCGTTCGGGCATGACAAACACCAAAGTAATTGCACCTTTAGAGGATTTAAGGTCTCCTAGACCAGGGAGTGCACAAGACAGTGCGAATAAAGATGCAAAATTTAAGGTCTCCTTAGACTGGAGGATTTAAGGTCTCCTAGACCAGACAGTAAAACAGATACGATGTAATGGATGTAATAGATGTGATGCAATAGATAATAGATGCGATGCAACAAAGAGTACAATAGATGCAAAGGGTGAACACACGCCAACCACGATGGACTTGTGCGTGGAGGAAGAACAAAGAAAATCAATCAGGAGCGCGTTCCATGCAACCTAAGATAAATTCCAAACACGTTGAAATCGCGTGAGGAAGGGGAGGCTCCAATCACGCTGAAATCGTGAGAAGAGGTTCGAAAACAACCGCTCAAGTGCGCGCACAACGCAACCTGAGATAAGATCCAAACACGCTGAAATCGTGTGAGGAACGGGACACTCAAACCACGCTGAAACCGTGAGAGGAGTTCCAAAAAAAATCCGCCCAATACGTCTACAATGCAACCTGGGATAAATTCCAAACACACTGAAATCGTGTGAGGAAAAGAACACTCTAACCACACTGAAATCGTGAGAAGAGGTCCGAAAACAACCGCTCAAGTGCGCGCACAACGCAACCTGAGATAAAATCCAAACACGCTGAAATCGTGAGAGGAACGGGACACTCAAACCACGCAGAAATCGTGAGAGGAGGTCCAAAAATAGCCCGCCCAGCGCATCTACAATGCAACCTGGGATAAATTCCAAACACGCTGAAATCGTGTGAGGAAAAGAACATTCTAACCACGCTGAAATCATAAGAAGAGTTCCGAAAACAACCGCTCAAGTGCGCGCACAACGCAACCTGAGATAAAATCCAAACACGCTGAAATCGTGTGAGGAATAGGACACTCAAACCACATTGAAATCGTGTGAGGAAAAGAACAGTCTAACCACGCTAAAATCGTGAGAAGAGGTCCGCTCACGTGCGCGCACAACGCAACCTAAGATAAAATCCAAACACGCTGAAATCGTGTGAGGAGAAAAACACTCTAACCACGCTGAAATCGTAAGAAGAGGTCTGAAAACAACCGCTCAAGTGCGCGCACAACACTACCTGAGATAAAATCCAAACATGCCGAAATCGTGTGAGGAACAGGACACTCAAACCACGCTGAAATCGTGAGAGGATGTCCAAAAACAACTCGCCCAGGTGCGCGCACAACGCAACCTGAGATAAATTCCAAACATGCTGAAATCGTGTGAGGAAAAGAACGCTCTAACCACGTCGAAATCATGAGAAGAGGTAAACAACTCGGGAGCGCGTTCCATGCAACCTAAGTTAAGTCCCGGGGGACAATGATCCTAAACGCTGCTCAGCGCAAAAGGATAAACAATAAGAGATAACACAAGATGCAAATAAATGCAATAAGTGCGATGATACGATACATGTTGCAAGCAATGCGGAGCGTGATGTTTAAGGAATGCAATAAACAAACAAAGCGGCACTTTGGAAAGCACCTCATGGAGTGAGTGGCGGTAAACCGCTTTACTCTCGTGGGGAATGATACTCAGGGAGAGCACTTCTGATCACCATTCTGGCTTGAAACAGTGAAACAGTCAACACAGTATTCTGTTCACTTTGAACACACAGCTCGTATCGGCATACTGCTTATTCTGAACACGTAACTCATAACACAATATTTTGCTTATTTTGGAACATATGGCTTACGCAGGACACTGCTGATTCTGAACACACGGTCCGTTTTGAACACAACTCATTCTGAACTCACAGCCCATAACACAGTATTTTGTTTATTCGGCACACAGCTCATACAAGACACTGCTCATTCTGAACATACAAGATGCAATGACGGAACTTGCAGAAGTTGAAACAATCTCAGATGCCCGACATTTTCCCTCTTTTCTTTTGCTTTGTAGCCCAGAACTTTCATAGCTTCAGATGGGTCCTAGTTTTACTGTTTTCACATGACCTGGGTTGAATCCCACGGCTTTATGAAAGAACCAATCCTGATTTCCACAAATGTGGAGAACGACACGACACTCTGAGCACAAAACGATTTTTGAAATTGAAATGAGAAAAGGGTTCTCAACCGGGTATTGAGCCTACAACTGACCACAGCCAAAACGACTCAACAATGGAAAACAAAGCTAGAACAACCTAAACATAACTCAACAAAGAGAAAATAAGGAAAAACAACCTAAACACATCTATTGACACTTAAACGACTCAAAACAAGAATCGAGACAAACAAAATACACAAACACAACACTCAACTGTGTTACGAAGACAAGTGACCTCTTGGTGCACGAGGAGCCAGTTTCTCCGGGTATTGTTTCCTACCCTTTTCTTATTTGTGATTCTCACATTACTCAGCCCCAGGCTCTGTTTTTCTGAAAAAGCCCTTTTCTCACTTTTTCTCTCAGCGCACATCTCTCTATTCTTCAATCTCTCATTTTTTATCCCTCCCCTGGGTGGTTAATGGATGAACAAGAAATTACGGGATCTTGCCCCTAGCATGCTACCAGATCCTTCTTCTTCTGCGCGCAGCTAGTGAGTTCCTCTCACAGAGGGGTTGTGCTACAACTGGGTGTGCAGCGAATTCATAGCTGACATCGGTTGATGATGCTCTGCCGAGGAGCTTGGACGCGATCAGATATGTCCAGATGAGGAAATGAAACATCTGGATCCATTCCAATTTGTGCTTCGTACTTGGCTTGATACCTCGTTGTGAGAGCTTTTCGGCCCTTTTGTTGTCGCCTTCAGTTGTGCCTTTTCTGGCAGGTAGAGTGCCCTTCTTGGCAAGTATGGTGCCCTTTCTAGCATGTTTGTTGACAATTGGGAAAAGACAGAACACCTGACTTAACTGTGCCCCTAGTTCATCATTTTGACCATTTTTTGTTTTTAGCTTTCTGTTAAAACAATTTTGACCAAAATGAGAGTTAGATTAACATGCTTGTTCAATTTTCTGATTCAAAATCATGCAAGTTAGGTTATGAGCACTGAAAATTTTCCTTTTTTGGGTCCAAGAAAAAGGTCCAGTTTTGGAAAAATTTTCCTTTTTTGGGTCCAAGATCAGTCAACCTTAGTAAAAATTCTCAAAAACTATTTTTTCAAACGGCCACTGCTCAACAAGCATAGAACCCACTCTCGAGATGCACAACCTTAGGTTCGAAGGAAAATTGCCCCTTGCTTGAAGGGAGCTGCATGGCAACGGACAGTTGCCCCTTGTTTGAACGGCACTGCAGCACATTGAATGGCAACAGAAAGTTGCCCCCTATTTGAACGGCACCACAGCGCATTGAATGGCAATGGAAAGTTGCCCCTTGTCTAAATGGCACTGCAGCGCATTGTAGTCAGTCCTTAGAGCGACGAATATAGCCAAACTCTCGGATACAGAGAAGGCAAAGATGATCAAAACCATTACATGGACACAATCGGTTTGGAAGTATTTATGGCTGGACTTCAGAATGAAGTTGCCTACTTATCCCAAAGATGGGAATCAAGCCTTACGTAGTTCGGGGTAAGGTACACTCAAGTATTAACCTCTCCTTTTGTGCTCTAACTTTTGCCAAGGCCACCCTTTGCGGGTTTTCAACCTTGCGAGCTATATTCTTCAATTCTTTTTCATTTCTTTTCTTCTTTTTTCCATCTTTTTCTTCTTTTCTTTTTTTTTTTCTTTTTTTTTTTCTTTTTTTTTTTTGCATTTTTCTCTTTTGTTCTTTTCTTTTCTCTTTTTTTCTCGCTCTAACTTTTGCCTGGGTCGCCCTTTCAGGTTTTCGGCCCAGCGAGCCTCTCAAGGGTAAAAGTGTAGATTGGTCCATGTCAAATGGTTATAAGATCTCGAATCCATCTAAATCCAAGAGAGTGACTGCTGTTCGCTGACGATGCAGAAGTCCATCCCATGGGGGCTGAATTTGCCCCTAGTGTTGTGGATAGGAACTCAGTTATTCTTCAGCAATACTTTCTTCTTTCTTCTCTTCTGGGATTTGGCATTCTTGCCAGTCTTTATTGATTTGTAGGATGATCCATCTTCGGCTCTCCGAGCACATCTGACATTTTTTTGCCCCTAGGTCAAGGGGTGTTTCTGATCTAGCTTTGCAAGCTTCATTTGATGACATCTGATCTTCTTGATCTGACTTCCCTGCCCCTAGGTCGAGGGGTGCTTCTAATCTAGCTTTGCAAGCTTCTTTTGATGACATCTGATCTTCTTGATCTGACTTCCCTGCCCCTAGTTCGAGGGGTGCTTCTAATCTGGCCACACATGCCTTATATGGTGGTTGACCGTTGAACATTCTGAATCTAAGTTCAAGGTTCGAAAGCAAGGGGTCGAGTCTTGAGGCTGAGAGCGATCCTAAGCTGCACAATCTCAAGAGTGATTCTACACAGGTCTTCACAGGACCGCGCAAAACATTTTTTGAAATCTTCTAAGAAAGCGACTAATCGCTCGCGCTGAAGACAGTGTAGAACCAATCTGGATAAAAGCTAGGGTCCTTCTCAATACTCGCACTAACAAGCATGATTTTAATTCATTAAGGGCTTAGCATGCCTCTCTTTCTCTCAATTGATCAAATTTTTGTAAATCCCAAGGAATTCTTTCCTTTTTGTTTTCATCACAGTGTTCAAAAGGTTTTGAAAAACTTAGGTCAATGCAATGAGTTCGAGGCATAGAAAAGTAGGCAAAAAGCACTGTCGTTTCATTCAGAACTTCTGGCACAACTGGCATAAGGCAGAAGCGAACACAAGAGTGTGAAAAGACAACTGTTGTTCCATTCAAATCTGATGGTGTAACTGGCTCCACGGCAGAAACAGACTCAAAAAGAAAGCAAAAAGACAAACACAAAACAAAATAGTGATATCCAAGACAACAACCCCGGAATCACCCGACCTCTGCACAACAGGACTTGACTCGATACAACAAGACAGACCTTAACAAAAAGACTGACTCAAAACAAAGAGACGGACTTAAAACAAAACCACAGAACTGACTCAACACCCAAGTCAGAAAACTACAAAACTAGCATTTGCAAATGCTCAAAATAGTGCCTGCCATTCCCACATTTGGAGTAAATCGAGCGCCACCCGCAGCTGGTTCAACCCCTGATCACATCACATTATCCCCCCACAAGTTCACTGATCAAGTGCCGATAGACTTTGCAGGACCTGGTGCAACAATGACCTCGTTGTCAAACAGATCTTGTACATCATGGCGCAAACGAAAGCAACTGTCGGTGTCATGACCGGTTTGTTGATGGTAGGCACAGTATTTAGTCTGGTCATGCTTTGTAGAGATAGGATCGGGTAGGGGCCGTTGTTCCAACGGTTTCAAATGTCCTTTCCGGAGTAAGACCTCTAAAGCCTTTGACAGAGGCATATGAAGTGGGGTGAAAACCCTCTTGACACGGGGTGGATATTCGTTTTTTTGTGAGCTACTTCCGGACGCACCGGTGAATGGGGTAGCTATTTTTGATGCAGTAGTGGTGACCATGCCCACTTCAGAAGATCTTGCAACTGCATCACCGCTGGTGGTCGCATTCGAACTGCGGGAAAACGCCCTCCTGAGCTGCTCTTTCTCCTGGTCAATGAGGCCCTACTTCATAGCATCCTCAATTTGTACCCCCATCTCATGTAAATCTGAAAAGGTGGGGAAGGGGAGAACAATCATTTTCTGCATAAGCTTGAGCTGGAGATTACGCACAATCATCCTAATCTGATCTTTGTCAGTGGGCCTAGTGGTCATCATTGAGGCCTTGGCCCTCCACCGGGTTACAAAGTCAGAAAAACTCTCCTTAGGCTCCTGCCTAGTCATCTCGAGATCACGGGTTGTGACCTCGATCTATGTATTATAGGAGTACTGAGCGACAAAAGTCTCGGCCATCTCATCCCAATTCCTCTTAACATCGTCTTCCGCTTTATGCATCAGGATGACCGCCACACTGATGTGGTCCGACCAAATAAAGAAAGCTTCTGTAGTCTAGTGAGGCCCATCAGCTGTAATATGTCTGAAAACAGTCGTAAGTACACCATGGGATCCCCGGACCCGTCAAAGCGGTCAATATGTGGCATTTTAAAGCGATCCGGCAGCATCACGGCCGCATCGGTATACCTATCCTCAATGTCCGGGATGGACTTGACACCCTGAGATTTCTTGAACAGCTTTTCAAGCTTGCTCACCTTTAATGTTGTGTGGTCCACCTCGGACTCAAAGGGAGAATCTGGCAGGTTGGTGGGTGTTTTGGATAATGGGGGTAGGATTGGGGGCGGAGCTGGTCCTGTCGGAACGTCCGTATCTCCCTGGACATTTCGTGCCTCCTCAGGTGCTGGAACTCCTGGTGGGGGAGGGGCCTGATGTGAAGCAGATGCTCCTGTTTGTTGCTGCAGCCGGGCAATTAAGTCTCCCTGCTGGGCCATGATCTCAGCCTGCTGTTTGGCAAATTCTGCTTGACGAGCAGTATCCTGCTGCATGGTTTTCATGCTCTCTTGGAGTTGACGCATCATTTCCTCCATTCCTGCCATACTGCCCTGATTTGACTGAACTACCGGTATATCTATCTCTGCAGTAAGCTCGGGAATCTCAACCCGACTGCTCTAAGACCACTGATTTGGTAGCTGATGCACTAGTGGTCTACACCTGACTAGTCTTCTCTGGCTCTGATTGCCCTTGAACTGAGTCTCTGACCTGAAAAAGTCTATCAACACAAGTTCGGTGTACCCGGGGGATATTGGAGCCCTCTGAAGCTATGGTTCCCAGACTACCTAGCAAAAAAGAAAACATGTAGCATCTCAGCCCAATTTCCCCAAAATAGATATGAGCATAATAGGATGATCGTCTTCATCAATTACGCTAAAAATTTCAGAATCGCTACCCTCAGGTAAACTGAATCCCAAAATACTGAACTGGTACCCGCAAGCCTGATGCCCAAACTTGTAAACTGATACATGCATTCTGTAGAGGCACGCTCTAAAGCACATAACCAACAAGTGAGAGCCAAAAACACCCCTATGTTGGGGTAGGGTTTCCCTATCCTATTTTGTCACGAGCTAAGGTTTCACTACGCACGCAGCGGTTTCAAACAACCTATATCAGGTAAGCAACCTGTCCTAGTTTGGAATGGTCACTACGGATTCTGAATATGCACTAGGTCGAATGGTCAAAAGGGTGCCCCGGTAAAACCGGGGTTTGTGTTTCCTTATTGGCAGAGCCCGTAACCGGTAAGCCTTATGGCACGCAGCCTCTGGCAAACCACTCAGGAATAGCAGATGGCAAACACGGTGTCCTAGGTGCACCAATGCACATGCAATGCAAAGAAACACATAAGTGTAGTCAAAACAAGATATCATGAGTTCGAGTCAAGTTCTCAAACTCCCCAGCAGAGTCGCCAGAAACTGTAGACATCTCCGAACGTCCCGAGAGGGAATCCCCCGTTTTGTTCATTTGGGCTCACTACAGTTCAGGACTCAATGTCACGGTCCTGTATCTAATCTCGTAGAATGCAATGCAAGACCGATGAAATCGTCAAAGAGTCCAAATCCGGCAAATCGTTTTTGAAAACAGATTTTTTTGAAAGAAGTGCCAAACATGGACTGCTTTGCCAAATACAGAGTCGCCACCTAAATATTTTATTTTGGGGAAATTAGGAAACCCTTACTCATTTGCCTAAGGCCACGTGTCCGTCATCACCAAAGTTGCCTCGGCTCGGGAACTTGGGTACGATTGGGAAAGGTCACTTCGTGAGCACCCCCGCTCGCCCGATCAAAGATCAGCCTCTACTAACCATGATATCTAGTTTTGAAAACATTATGCGTTCTTATTCCGGTTATTAGCCTAGATTTACTATGTGATGCACACAACATACAAGTATAGACTGGATCGCCTGAATTAGAACAAAGCATTTCATGTTCATTTTTGGAAAATGGTTTGCTACTCGTAAGTAGGCTTAAAATGCATATTTTGCCACCCTCGGGTGGGCTTACAAAAGATGGTTTTGCCACTATCTAGTGGGCTTAAAACTCACAGTCGATGATTTGTTCCAATCCTAATAACCCAACCTTCACCCACAGGCACTCAGGCAGTTATATCACATAAGCATATAGCCTCATGGTAAGCATGCTATCATGGTAGTCACTCACAAGAATGCATGGATGCTAAAGCATAAAACTTACCGAGTACTCCAAGCCAAAACAGAAGCTATGTTAGAAATCCATGCATAATCCTAACTATATAGAAATGCCTAATGCAACACGCGAAAAAATGCAACTATAGCAAGCTCGGCTATTCTAAAGATGGCATGTGAAATGCTACAACTAACAAGTATTCAACTCGGAATTGAAATACAATGCAGTTAGTAAGATGTGCCGAGCCCGGTGCATGCAAAACAGATGAATGAATGCAAACATGCTATCATACTGTATGCTAATTGAAACATGCCCTAATCTAACCATCATAAGCTGGTAAATAAAAGGAAGAAAGACGTGGGGTTGGAAGACATACATCACATGCACGCACACTTATTACAACATTGCCCTCGCTCGGAGGGTTCAAATAAATAATACAGTCCCAAATGAATAATTACAGTCCGAATAAGTACAAAACCCTAATTAATTAACAAATTAACTAGGAATGCAGTAAATTAGCATGCAAGCCTATGGACTGCCTCAGCTTTGTTCAGAATAATGAATGATGCATGCTTGAATTGGCTTGCGCGGAAATCCGTTGCGATGCCCCAATTCGCCTCTGTTTACAACTGACCTCGGATTGCTGTACAAAACTCCAAAAGACTGTCAATTTCTGATTTGCTACAACAGAGAGCAAGAAAGTGGCACGGCAAAGTATTTTCACATATGTATGCACACCTCGATCCTCGTGCTACCAATCACGCATCTCGATGCATGATGGCCGAGGAGTCGAATTGCACGACTCAATATGAAATGAATGCACATGAAAACATAATAAGACCGAGACTCCATCATGGTTAATCCAGAGTGTCGGTGACCAGGAATTGAGACACGTTCCGTCACTCGGAGTACGAAACATCCATCGTTTCCCGTGCTTGGGCTAACTTCTATCCCAAACACAATGCAATATGCATGACATGCATGAATGTAATCCTAACACGAAACCTAGCATACGCAATGCTATGAGATGGCATACACAATGCACGATGTAGCAAGGCATACACAATGCTCTAACATACAACCTAGCATACGCAATGCTATGAGATGGCATACACAATGCACGATGTAGCAAGGCATACACAATGCTCTAACATACAACCTAGCATACGCAATGCTATGAATTGAAATGGCATACACAATGCATAATGGACTTACACCAACATGAGTGGACCTCAGCCACACTCACATCAGCAGCCATAAGATGAAAATGAGACAACCGAAATGCGTGCACGCATGCACGCAAACCAAGGACGAACCTAAGGCACAACATGCAACTCGAACAAGGCATGGCAAGGATGAAGCATGGCATACAAACATGCAATTTCCAGCACTGAAATATGACGTGCAATGTTCCCGAATAATGGAAATATGGCACCCAATGCATGAAATAAGCCCCGAAACTCAAAACTAGTCCAATGCATTGAACTATAACTATGCAAAGCAAGCATTATTTGATCGTGAAGCATAAAGACAGAGCCAAGGTAGTTCCAAAACATGCACATTACTAGTTTAGGGTATGGCCAAAAAGTGCTAACATGATGGACTAAAATAGCATGCAACATTGACTAGCAAGCATGGTTTACATGGCATGTATATGAAGCGCATGAGAACTCATCAAACCAGCCAAAAACAGTGAATAAACATCTCAAAATATGTCTAAATAATCACTGAAATGCAGCCAATGCATGCAAAATGATGAGCTCCTTTAGAGGGCCATATGAGGGGTTATTAAGCACATATATGATGGACACTTAGCAAGACCAAAACAACTTTGGAAATGGGTTATGAAAGCCCTAAAGCCCACCAAATAGGCCCTGGAATTAGTCTCGGAAACATGCAAAGAAAGGCCTCTTTGAAAGGCCTTGAATGGGATTTCTCTACACATGCATCATAGACATAAAATACGGCAAAAAGGGCCTTAGGCAGAGCCAAGGCAGACCCCAAAACTCTCAGAATGAGGCCTAAAATATGATTTCAATGCATGGAAAATAGGGTCCCTTTAGAAGGCCAAAAAGACCACCAAACATGACAAGGAGAGAGGGGGGTCGCCCCCTCTGATTTTGGCGCTCAAAAATGCATCTAAGCCACTGAAAATCCACTGGATTTCAGTGGCTAAGAGGCCAAACCATGGCCAATGCAAGTGCTCTAATGCATAGCCCTAATCATGAAGAGATGAAGCATGCATAGGGGGAAGATGACCCCAAACAAAAATGGGACCTTAACCAAACTTGAAGAGGATGTCAAAATAAGACTTTTTCCATTTTATAGAAAATCTCGAAAATGCTCACAAGTAAGGCTAAAATATGATGCAAAAATAGCCCTAAAAGAGAGATAAAGGGTAAGCGGAAGTAGATGGCCTCAAAAAGCAAAGTACCCTTAAACAAGGTTGAAGAGGAGCTCAAAATAAGACACTTTTCAGTTTACCTCGAAGTCCAAAAATGCAAGAAAAGGGGGCTAAGATATGGAGCAAAAGAATGCAAGAAAAGGGGAAAAGAAGACTTACCCTTGTAGAACCGACCTCCAGAAGCTTCTGGACCAAGTTAGTGAGCTTTCAACCTCTGCAAATGACCTCCAAGGTGCTGGAATGGATGATGGAGGTGGTAGGCTATGAGGTGTAAGGTAAAATGGCCAAGAATATGGGTGTTTGGAGGCTTGAAGTACAGATATAGAGGGTTGTATGTATATGCACCAGCCAAAATCTTCTAACCCTTGCAAATGGTGGTGAAGGGTTGATTATATAGGGGGAGAATGCTATGGCTTCTTAAAGCAGCCAAAACGGGGGCCCAAAGCTTCTAAAGGAAGCTTGACCAAAGGGGTCAAGCTTCTTGGGGAAGCTAAACCAAAAGGGTCAAGCTTCCTCAAGAAGCTTGACCAAAGAGGCCAATTCCACCTCGAAACCAAGCAAAGGGGTGAAAACCACCTTAAAAGGACCAAAACAAGGACAAACCCCTCAGACAGTAGGTCAAGTGGAAAATAGCTGCCACAGCTGGAATACACTCATGGAGACAAAAATGGCCGACCAGTTCAAAAGGGCCAAGGTGGTCGGTCGACCAGGGGTCAAAAGGTTCAAGCCCTAAAGTTGGTCTTCCATGTAGCCCTTGAAGTTAGCTTTCCAATTCCGTAAACCTTGCATTAAAATTCCTCCTGTGGAAAAAGTTATGCCAGTTTTGGCGAAGCCGCGCAGATTCGGTCCAACCGGATTGATCCCCTACTTCAACCAACCATATCTCCCCCGCCCGGACTTGTCCTTAGGAGATTCTTGAGTGAAAAATGAAGCCCCAGAAGTAATATTTTTAACAGTGGTGGCCTCATATCTTAATTCCTCCTGTGCAAAGAGTTATACCCATTTCGGTGAAGCCGCGCAGATGTTTTCCTCTTTGCCGGATTCATGTTGAACCACTTTTGACCAAAAAAGCTGGTTTTTTTAGAAAAATTGCTGGTCTCCCACACTCCTACAAGCTTTCTAAAAATGAAAACAAGGTTCCTGCGAAAAATGGACCAAGACGGATGCAAAACGAAGGTTCGGGGCCCAAAACACGCAGTTCGGGGCCCCAAAAATAGACTGTTAGGCACCGGAAGTGGCGTTCGACCACGAAGGTGGTCTCCCGGTCCACAATGTCTGTCAAAAGAGAGGAGACAAGGTGTGTGCCAAAAACCAGAGCAAACGGAGGTAGTTAAGCGGTCCCAAACTGAGGCGCACGGCCGACGGCTCAAAAAATCGGGAACTGGGCTCCAAACAGGAAAAATGGCCTACGATCACGAAACGTAGCCTACGGCCACTAAGAGATGGTCTACGAGGCCTCTCCCTCCCTTCGGGAAGAGAAAACAAAGAAAACAGGGCTTGGTCCGCAAACCGAGGCAAAAGCACAAAAGAGTCCGGAAGTCCGGAGGCAAGGCTCGCAGCCGAAACTCCGCAACCTCAGAACGAGCACAATATGCAACATCACCAAGTGCTCAATTGGTGACGTCTGAGTCTTAAGGTCGGTCAAAAATGGGGTGTCTACACCTGTCCTATTTTGTCAAGAGCTAGGGTTTTACTACGCACGCAGCGGTTTCAAACAACCTATAAACGGGTAAGCAACATGTCCTAGTTTGGAATGGTCACTATGGATTTCGCATATGCACTAGGTCGAATGGTCAAAAGGGTGCCCCAGTAAAACCGGGGTTTGTGTTCCCGTCATGGCAGAGCCTGCAACCAGTCAGCCTTACAGCACGCTTCGCAAAGTGAGCCTCAGGCAAACAGTTCAGGAATAGCATACGGCAAACACGGTGTCCTAGGTGCACCAATGCAAATGCAATGCAAAGAAACACATAAGTGTAGTCAAAACCAGATATCATGAGTTCGAGTCAAGTTCTCTAACTCCCCAGCAGAGTCGCCAGAAACTGTAGACGTCCCCGAACGTCCCAGGGGGAAATCCCCCGTTTTGTTCATTTGGGCTCACTACAATTTAGGACTCAGTGTCACGGTCCTGTATCTAATCTCGCAGAGTGCACTGCAAGACCGATGAATCATCAAAGAGTCCAAATCTGGCAAATCGTTTTCAAAAACAGATTTTTGAAAGAAGTGCCAAACATTGACTGCTTTGCCAGATACAGAGTCGCCACCTAAATATTTATTTTGGGGGAATTTAGGAAACCCTGACTCGTTGCCTAAGGCCACGTGTCCGTCATCACCAAAGTTGCATCGGCTCGGGAACTTGGGTACGATTGAGGAAGGTCACTTCGTGAGCACCCCCGCTCGCCCGATCAAAGATCAACCTCTACTAACCATGATATCGAGTTTTGAAAACATTATGTGTTCTTATTCCGGTTATTAGCCTAGAATTACTACGTGATGCACATAGCATACAAGTATAGACTGGATCGCCTGAGTTGGAACAGAACATTTCATGTTTGTTTTTTAAAGCGGTTTGCTACTTGCAAGTAGGCTAAAATGCGGATTTTTCTACCCTCAAGTGGGCTTAGAAAACATGGTGCTTTGCCACTATCTAATGGGCTTAAAACCCGCAATCAATGAATTGTTCCAATTCAGATAATCCAACCTCCACCCACAGGCATTCAGGCAGTTATATCACATAAGCACATAGCCTCATGGTAAGCATGCTATCATGGCAGTCACTCACACACATGCAAGGATGCTAAAGCATAAACACTTACCGGGTACTCCAAGCCAAAACAGAAGCTATGTTAGAAATCCATGCATGATCTTAACTATGCTGAAATGCCTAATGCACCACATGCAGGAATGCAACTACAATAGACTCGGCTATTCTAAACATGGCATATGAGATGCTACAGCTAACACGTATTCAACTTGGAATTGAAATACAATGCAGTTAGTATGATGCGGCGAGCCCTGTGCATACAAGACAGATGAATGGATGCAAACATGCGAGCATAAGTATGCTAATTGAAACATGCCCTAAACTAACCATCATAAGCTGGTAAATAAAAGGGAGAAAGGCGTGGGGTTGGAAGACATACATCACACACATGCACACTTATTACACAATTGCCCTCGCTCGGAGGGTCCGAATAAATAATACAGTCCGAATAAATAAATATTACAGAACCCTAATTAATTAACAAATTAACTAGGAAAGTAAGTAAATTAGCATGCAAGCTAAATGGACCACCTCAGCTCTGTTCCAAATGATGAAAGATGCATGCATGCTCGAGTCGCCTCGTTGGGAAATTCCTCGCGATGCCCCGATTTGCCTCTGTTTGCAATGAATCCCGGAATGTTGTGCAAAGCTCTGGAAGGCTGCTGATTTCTGGTTTGCTGCAACAAAGAGCAAGAAAGGGGCATGGCAGAGTATTTTCACATATGTATGCACACCTCGATCCTCGTGCCACCAATCACGCATCTCGATGCATGATGGTCGAGGAGTCGAATTGTACGACTCGATGTGAAATGAATGCACATGACAACACAACAAGGCCTAGACTCCATCATGGGTAGTCCGGAGTGTTGGGGACTGAGAATTGAGGCACGTTCCGTCACTTTGGGTACGAAATGTCCCTCGTTTCCCGTGTTTGGGCTAAGTCCTATCTCAAACACAATGCAATGAGATGGCATACACAATGCGACTAACATGCAACCTAGCATACGCAATGCTATGGACTAAAATGGCATACACAATGCTCTAATATGCAACCTAGCATACACAGTGCTATGGATTAAAATGGCATACACAATGCACGATGGACTTACACTAATATGAGTGGACCTCAACCACACTCACATCAGTGGCCATATGATGAAAATGAGACAACCGAAATACATGCAAACATGCACGAATGCAATGGACCGACCCTAAGGCACAACATGCAACTCTAACAAGGCATGGCAAGGAATGAAATATAGCATAGGATGGCGCATGATGCAGCTCTGAAAATGGCATAAAATATGGTCCCGAAACATGCAAATATGGTGCACAATGCAAGCTAGGGGGCCCAGGTACCGAAACTAGTGAAGTGCGTTACACTAGAGGTACCCAAAGCAATGCACCAAAGGCAAAACTAACCCTAAATAGACCCTAGGCAGGTCTGAAACAGTGGGGAAATGGCTTAAAATAATGACTCGGAATGCAACGAAATGGAGCTCATTCAATGGTCCGAAAACAAGGCATACAAGTCCGACTCTCAAACACATTTAAGGAATATAAAACATAGCTGTATGGCATTCAAAAATCTCTGAAATATGATGTATAATGAGCCTAAAACATGAACACACCTCAGTATATGCATGGAATGAACCTCAAAACTCAAAGTTAAGCATGGGTATTGAACTACAAGCATGCAAAACCAACATCATTCAACCATGAGACCCAAAAATAGAGCTAGGGTAGTCCAAAATAAGCACAATATCAGTTTAGGTCATGGCCAAAAAGTGTTAAAATCAAGGGTCAACAAAGCATGCAAAGAAAGCTAGTGAACCATGATTTACACTACATGTATATGAAGCATACGAAGGCTCACCAAACCAACCAAAAATAGAAGTATGTCATGCCAAAATATGCCCAAATAACCACTGAAACTTAGTCAATGAATACAAGAATGATGGGCTCCTTTGAAAGGTCAATAAGAGGGTTGTTCTACACATGCATGATGGACACATACAATGGCAAAACTAGCTCTAGAAAGATGTTCTAAGGGTCCTAAAACCCACAAAAAGGAGCTTGAAATGGGTCTAGGAAACATGCAGACAAAGGCCTCTTTGAAAGGCCTTGAACGGGATTGTTCTACACATGCATCAAAGACACAAAATATGGCCAAAGGGGCTCTGGACAGGGTCAAGGAAGACCTAAAAACTCATAAATAATCACCTGAAATGAGACTTCAAAGCATGAAAAATGGGGGTCCTTTGGAAGGCCAAAAGGGCCAACAAACAAGACAAGGAGAGAGGGGTCACCCCCCTCTGATTTTGGCTCTCAAAATAGTATTCTAGCCACTGATAATCCACTGGATTTCAGTGTCTAGAAGGCCAAACAAAGCATGAAACAAAGGCCTAGATGCAAGGCTCAAAACAAGATGCAAACATGCATACAAGGGGGTAGATGACCCCAAATAGAAAAGAGTTTTCAAACAAACATGTTTATAAGATTAAAACAAGACTTTTTCCAGTTTATGACAAATCTCGAAAATGCTTGCAAGCAAGGCTAAGATAGGAAGCAAAATAAGCCTACAAAGAGGGATAGAGCATACAAGGAGGTAGGTGACCTCAAACAGAAAAGTGTCCTTAATAAAAATTCAAGAGGAGCTCAAAATAAGACACTTTTCAGTTTATATTGAAGTCCAAAAATGCTTTCAAATAAGGATAAACAATGGAGCAAAATAATGCAAGAAAAGGGGAAATAGAGACTTACCCTTGTAGAGAAGACATCCAGCAAATTATGGACCAAGAAAGGAGTTCTTCAACCCTTGAAAATCAGTTCCAAGATGCTTGGATGGATGGTGGAGGTGGTAGGCTATGAGGTGTAGTGCAAATGGTGCAAGAATATTAGGGTTTGGAGCTTGGAATAGTAAGCCATGGAGGGAAGTCTTTGTATGCCTTAAACAAAAGGTTGAACCCTTGTAATGAAAGAGGAGGGCCTCTCTTATAGAGAAGAGAGGCCAAAGCTTCTCTAAGAAGCTTCAAATATCCTCCATATACGTGTATGGAGAATACACCAAATGGCCCCCAGCTGGCACAACTGTGTTGCATTCAAAGAGAGCAAAAGGCAGATGGCAGGCCGACTAGTTAAGGTGGTCAGCCGGCCACTCCCCCTGGTCGGCCGACCAGGGGTCAAAAGGTTCAAGGTGAAATGCTGGTCAGCCATACCAGAAAGGTGGCCTCCTAGATAAGTAGAATACAGTTGTATGGTGGAAAACCAGAAAATGTGACCCAGGAGAGAGGAAATGTCACGCCCCTAACCTGCCCCTAAAAGGTTTGGGCATGACCTAATCAGAAACAGACAGAATGACCCATGATGAACAGCGTTTGGGGCCTGAGCGGAAGCAGTAAATTTTAAATGACAATAAACAGACACATCCATTGAGCAACTACCAAAACCAGGACCATGTCGAGATTTAACAAAAGGTAAACATGCATACAGAAGTAGGTTGCAAAACATCTACAAATCCAGCCCAGATATTAGGCACACAAAACAATAGATACATTAACCCTGACCAGCAACATGGATGCCAAAAATTACATATACAAAGAAAACTGGTCTAATATGTAAGGGTCCCCTCCTGTTCCTGGTTATCCTTAAGCTGACAAAATGCACGAGGTAATGTTAGATCAGCTCCCCAAGCTGGCTCCTACAGAATCAGACAACATATAGAATGAGACAAGCTCAGTGAATAATAGTGCGCAATAACAAAATCATAATGCACCTTAGTATATGTACCAAAATCAAATACAGAATAACAAATTGGCCTGTTGGCCCAGATAGCCTTTCGGCACAGGTAGCCTTGCGGCACCACAGATAGCCTTTCGGCACAGGTAGCCTTGCGGCGCAACAAATAGCCTTCGGCTGTGAGATAGCCTTTGACGCAATGTGTAGCCTTGCACTGTGAACAGATAGCCTTTCGGCACAACAGATAGCCTTTCGGCACAGGTAGCCTTGCGGCACAACAGATAGTTTCCACTTTTCATTTCCGGATCAATACATAATTTACAATTATGTCTTGTAGAACAGATACATAAATATATATGTAATGCACTATTACTCACAGCGTTGGGGCGGCGTACTAGTTCCTTTTGGAGTGTGCCCTGCACACAATATACTGATAAATTAGTATCCTTCCCTTTTAAATCCTTATCAGTCATTCCATATGTCACTACAGTTTTATGGATATGAATATATCACCATCATAAACTCATCAGAAAAACATTCGAATAACACCAAAGAGTCAAGCATGAAAAACTGAACAAAACAGATTTTCCTTACTGAAACAGTCCTCCGCTCGAGCGTAGCTTTGTCCGCTCGAGCGGACAGTGTAGTGCTACCAAAAATACTAGATGGTCGATTTTTACGCTCGAGCGTCTGATTCTCCACTCGGCCACAGGCGACAGGTAAATTTTTTAAAGCTGGGAGGTGCATTTTCACGCTCGAGCGGCCCTTACCTCCGCTCGAGCGGACGACTACCCAGATTCAGGGCAGCCCGATTTCAAGCCAAAATTCATCATCGAAACCCAATTTTTCATGCAATCAAGGGTAAAATTCATGCAAGCATTCCACTCAACAACACCATAACATGAAGTAAAGCTTAATCACATCAAGTTGAACCAAGTTAAAGGCTTCAACAAGCCAACACCTTCACAATTTCAATCTAACTTCAAGTTCTTTAAACATATCACCTGAAATCAACATATATGCAAGACTAGATGATACAAAATCAAGGATTTGATGTAGAGATTCATACAACACTCAAATTAGTGTCAACATGCTCAAATGGTGAGAAACCCTAATGAATCAAACATATATTATCCATGAACCCAACACAAACATGGGTTGAAATTCTTGAAGAGTTATACAAGAAATTTGAGTTACCTTAACTTAACTCTTTCAATTCTACCAATTTGATTAGCTTCCCTTGGTGTCTCACGTTTTTCCCCAATTCCTTCTTGACTCTCTCTCTTTTCTCTCCCAAAGAGTCCCACGTTTTGCTCACAAATCCCACACAAGTCTTAGACATAGGCATATATATATCTACCATAGAAAAGCAAATAAGACGAAATTGAATCGCTTTATGGTGCCGAAATAAAAATTTCACAGAAAATCCCATTATAGCTTAAAAATCATGTAGATTCCAAATATCAAATTAATTTTTGCAAATTAAATCTCTAAGGTGTCCAATTTCAGATGAAAGCAATTCAGGTGTAACAGATAATGTTTGAATTCAACAGATAAGGGTCATTATGTCTTCTTTCCATGCAACTTACCGCACTTATACATAAAATTTCATAATAGATATTCAGAGATACAGAACAAAAGCTTGAAAAGATAACAGAATCTGATACGAGGGTCGGGGTATTACAGGAAAACCAACTTTCTAGCAAGGTTCAAAAGGGTCAAGGAGAAATATTGGTCGGCCTACCCATATTGGTGGCCTCCCAGATGAGCACAACACAATGGTGATATGAAAAACTAGAAATTATGGCCCAAAAGTGAGAAAAACCAGCTTTCTGTCAAGAAAACCGGCTGGAGAAGAGAGAAAATGGTTTTCAAAAGAATTGCTAGTCTCCCACCATCCTACCACCTTCCTAACAATGAAACAAAGGTACATACCAAAAATGAACCCAAACCGATGCAAAACGAAGGTTCGGGAGCCAAAACGCGAGGCCTAGGGCCCCAAAAACAGGCTGTTAGGCACCAGAGGTGGCGTACGACCACGAAGGTGGTCTCTCGGGCCACAGTGTCCCTCTAAGGAGAGGAAACAAGGTGTGTACCAAAAACCAGAGCAAACGGAGGTAGTTAAGCGGTCCCGAACCGAGGTGCACGGCCGATGGCTCCAAAAATCAGAAACTGGCCTCCAAACAGAAAAAATGGCCTACGACCACGAAACATGGCCTACGGCCACTGAGAGATGGTCTACGAGACCACTCCTTCCCTTCGGGAAGAGAAAACAGAGAAAACAGGACCTGGTTCGCAAACCGAGGCAAAGCACAAAAAGAGCCCCGAAGTCCAGAGACAAGGCTCGCAGCCGAGACTCTGAAACCTCAGAACGAGCACAATATGCAACATCACCGAGCGCTTAGTTGGTGACGTCTAAGTCTTAAGGTCAGTCAAAAATGGGGTGTCTACAGTCCCATGTTTCATCCTTTCCATACCCTTGGAGAGTTGTATCTTGTGCCTTTGGCTTGGAGCCTTCACATTGTGTGTGCTTGTGTGTGTCTTGTTGCTTTGATTTCATCATCCATTGGCCACTGATTTGGACATGGCTGAGGCCTATCCAGCTTGGTTTAAGTCCATTTTGCATTGAGTATGCTATTATAGTTCATAGCATTGAGTATGCCATGTTGCATTATTCATCATTGCATCGCGCATGCCTTATTCATAACATTGCGTATGTTAGTGCATTGTGTATGCATGCCATATAATCCATGTGCATTGAGTATGCCATTGATTAGTTCATAGCATTGTGAATGCCATTTGCATGCTTGCATGTCATTCCGTGCATCTTTGCATTACTTAGTTGCATTGCAATTAGATCGCATGCTAGAGTTGCATTTGTCCATACATTGTTTATTGCATTGTGTTTGGAGTAGGGTTTAGTCCAAACACGGGAAACGAGGGACGTTTCGTACTCAAAGTGATGAAACGTGCCTCGATTCTTGGTCACCGACACTCTTGACTATCCATGATAGAGTTATTGGCTTTAGGTGTTTACATGTGAATTCATTTCACATTGAGTCGTGCAATTTGACTCCTCGGCCTTCATGCATCGGGATGGGTGATTGATGGCACGAGAATCGAAGACTACACTCCCTAGAGTTTATGCAATGACGGAGAGAGTGGTCAGACACACATATCTTGAAAATACTTTGCCTTCTCTCTTTCTTGCCTTTATTGTAGAAAATGCAAAAACCAGGAGAAGAAACTAGCCAACTGACCAGGTTTTCTGGCAGGCCGACCACCTTTTCTGGTTTTCACCACCAAGGGTGGTCGGTAGGTGGTCTCCAATGCCTATAGCTGGTCAGTAGCCTTCCCCTAGATTCCCAAGGTGGAGTTTCATCTCCTTGGAGCTTTGTGCAAGTTTCTGAGTTCAATTGCAAACAAAGGCGAGCCAGGACAACACAATGGATTTCCCGACAAGGCGACTCGAGCATGCATACACCCTTTATCATTCAAAGCAGAGCTGAGGCAGCCTATTTTACACAGCTTGCATGCTAATTTAGTTAATTTGTTAATTAGCTAGTGTTGTGTAATAATTAGTTAATTTGATTCTGTATTATTTATTCGGACCCTCCGAGAGAGGGCAATGTTGTAATAAGTGTGCGTGTGTGTGATGTATGTCTTACAACCCCACGTCTTTCTCCCTTTTATTTACCAACTTATGATGGTTAGCATTAGGGTATGTTTCAATTAGCATCTATATGTTCGCATGTTTGCATTCATTCATCTGTATTGCATGCACCGGGCTCTGCGCATCATGCTAACTGCATTGTATTTCAATTCCAAGTTGAATACATGTATCGATTGTTGCATCTCATATGACATCTAGAATAGCCGAGCCTATTGTAGTTGCATTTTTGCATGTGTTGCATTAGGCATTCTTAGCATAGTTAGGATTCATGCATGATTTCTAATTAGCTTCTTTTTTTGGCTCGGAGTACTCGGTAAGTGTTTATGCTTTAGCATCCTTGCATGTGTGTGAGTGACTGCCATGATAGCATGCTTACCATGAGGCTATGTGCTTATATGATATAACTGCCTAAATGCCTGTGGGTGAAGGTTGGGTTGCTTGAGTTGGAATAATTCATCAAAACCCGTGTTTTAGCCTACTTGCGAATAGCAAACTTCAATCCATTTTCAAAATAAACAGATATACGATGCTTTGTTCCAAATTAGGCAATCCAGTCTATACTTGTATGTTGTACGCATCACATAGTAATTCTAGGCTAATAAACCGAAATAAGAGCACATGTGTTTTCAAAAACTCGATATCATGCTTAGTAGTGGCCGATCTTCAATCGGGCGAGCGAGGGTGCTCATGACATGACCTTCCCCAATAGTACCCAAATTCCCGAGCCGAGGCAACTTTGGTGATGATGGACACGTGGCCTTAGGCATGAGTCAGGGTTTCCTAAATTCCCCCAAAATAAAATATTTAGGTGGCGACTCTGTATCTGGCAAAGCAGTCCATGTTTGGCACTTCTTTCTAAAAAATCAGTTTCTCAAAACGATTTGCCAGATTTGGACTCTTTGGTGATTTATCGGCCTCGCATTGCACTTTGCGAGATTAGATTCAGAACCGTGACATTGAGTCCGAACTGTAGTAAGCCCAATAAACAAAATGGGATTTTTCCCAGACGTTTGGGCACGTCTCCACTATGCAAACAGCTGTCAAAATATCTACACAAATATCTACTGATGCATTGGTGGCCGGTCGGCCATCAGTGGTGGCCGGTAGGGCCTCATTGATGGCTAGCCGGGCACATCAATGGCCGGCAGTGCTCCAAAAGCAACATGCCACAAGGACTAAAACATGGTCCAAAAATGAAATAGAACTGATGTAGGGTTTGGAAAGATCAAACATGGGGTGTTCCGCTGCGAAGTTCGAGCGCTCGACGAGCAAATAGAGTCATCACTGGATGTACCTGCGAAAACATCCAAGTCTTGAAAAAATGGGGTGTCTACACTTGCCCATGCTTATATGCCCCATATTTGTGAACAGTGTAAATTTCTCATTTTTCTTTTTTCACCTAGAAAAACCATCTTAGGATGAAATCTCAACAAGTCCTCCATTCTATTTTTCAAAGAATCGAATGATACCAATGAATAATTTGAAATATGTTTTAAGATGAAATGATATATTGGAAAAAGATAGAGAGGAACAATGTAATTGCTTCTAGGAACTTAACTGGTGGCCTAGCATGTAAATTATTGAGTTTGGAGCAACATATTATGTGATAATTGGCATGCACCAGTTTTCAAATCTCATTTGATTGTGTAAATTTCTTATTACCAATTATGTGTCAAATGTGTCTTACTTAGGTGTTCGACATAATTTTGTGTATTGAAGTTGTGGTATTGTTGCTTTCTTGAATACTTTGCAGTTTGAACTTATATTGGTTTCCATGTAACTTACCCTAACATTTTTATATGTTACTTTATTATCAAGCATTGTCTTACTAATGATACATTTCATTGTTACAAGAAATTGCACTTTTGGCGACTATTTTTGGCGACGACGTCAATTTTTCATAGCCAAAACTATATTTTTGGCGACACGGTGATCAATTTCGTTGGTAAAGGCAAACATTACCGATGCAATTTACTATTGTCGCTAAAAAAATGACATTCACTAGATGCCAAAATTATTAGTTGAAGCCAAAATTTCAAAAAAGTTAGCTACGAGGCTTATTTTTTAGCAACACAATAAGTGTCGCTACGAGTGTACTTATTTTTGGCGACGAGAAGTTGGTTGGGCAAAGAGTTGAACATTTAGCGATGATAACACTATTCGTCGGTAAAAGTTTTGCTAGTGAAATGAAGTGAATTAGTGATTTGTGTTTTTAGTATAACTTTTCAAAGAGTTTTAAATATTCTAGTTATTGAATTGTAAAATTAAAGTGAATATCGAATTAGATCACGAAATAAACTCATCAGGCCCAAGCACACTCTTAAGTTGAGATGACTAATTTGGGATAATCTAAACTTTTCCAAAGAATGTGGTTATATTATCAATTTCCATATATTTGGTTTTATTTTCAGAAATTTGCTTTAGAATTTTTTTTTCTAAAAAACTATAAAAAAAAATGGTAAAAAAAAAATACTTATTATTTTTGCATAATTTTATTTTTTAGAAGGTCATAAATAATTTTAAAAATATGTTTTTGATTTTTATAGTTCTCAAATTAGTTTTAATTTTTTCAAAAAAAAACTGAAAATTATTTTTATTGTTGTTTACTAGCTATCACTACAAAGAAATTTTTTTTTTTTTTTTAATCAAATACAAACTCTCTGCCTTCGTTGAAAATTGTATAAGTGTGCAAAATTGAAAAAGGGACGGTTTGAAAGAGAGACTTCGGCAGGGGCGAGATTTCAACTTGGAAACGGTGCTCTCTCTTCGGCGGTGAGACTGCTTGGGCGGCAGCGATGACTAATGGTTTGAGGGGAAAGGTTTCATTCTCTTCTCTTCAATCTGAAAAAATATCAATTTGATTCTTGAGGTATGTTCGGATTCCACCCTTCTCTCTCTCTCTCTCTCTTTCTCTCTCTCTCTGTCCCACTCTCTCTCACATTCACTCGATATTTGTTCGATTATTTGGTGTTTTTAACTGCAATTTCGATTATGGGTTTGGATTAAAGTTATGGGTTGTTGGAGCTATTTGAGTGTTGGGTTTGTTTGGGTGTCTACATTGAGACTCTGGTTCATCAACTGTTTCAAATGCTGCAACAGAGCCTAATCGAACTTGCTTAAAAATGAAATTAATGGTTACAAATCTATGTTTATACAAAGAAGGTTTGATATATATATGTGTGTGTGTGTGTGTGTGTGTATAATATATATACCTTTTGGACAAATCCCAAGCCTATGGAAATGGCCGTGGATGAGTCGGTTCTTTAACATCCCATGAGAATGTAGGCATTTTAGCAAAGAAAGGTCCCAGATTATTTACACTCTGTTTGGATTGATAGTTTTTGGTGAGAAAAGAAAAGAAAGGTTGGGAAAAGAAAAATCTCAATCAACTATTTGCATAATTAAGGCTTTTAAAATTTAAAAAAAAAAAAAAACACAGTTAAGGGTTGGTTTGTGAATTGATTTTTAGTAATATTTTAATTTTTTACAAAATAATATGTAAAAAAAAAGAAGAAGTAAGAAGACAGTGCACACAATCTATTGTCTTTAGAATTTGATTTATCTGTAGCAAAACCTTTTTGTTGTCGATTTCATTGCTTTGATGCTTTTGTGGTCTAACTTTCCTAAGTACCTATAAAAAAAAGATGCTTTTGTGGTCCTATTAATAGGCCAAAAATCACTGTTTTATTGGGTTGTTCATTTTCAAAATGTATCTAAAAGAAAAAGGAAAAAAAAAATGATGCTTTCCTAACTTCTTCCCAAAATTCAGAAGCAAATTGGAGTTCTAGTATATCTCCACCAACATATCTAAAAAATTACTGTTTGACTATTTACTATATGTGAATGGTATCTTGAAATTATAAATATTTTGATAATATATGTTTCTTATGCTTTTGTGGTCTTGTTAATAGGCCAAAAATCACTATTTTTATTGGGTTGTTCATCCATATTTTTGGTAGAGCTCAACCTGACTTCCAATTACAATAAAAAGTCAATCTTTCTTGTTTAGGATCACTCACACCATTTGGACGATATGTCGAAATGCTTTTGGAGTTTATATAATATTTGTGAAATCAATTACAAGTTTCTAAGTGTGACTTTCTTAAGATATTCAATCAACCCTAATTCAAGTCACACATCAGCAACAGTTTTGAGTTTCTGGGATTGAATTAGACAATTTATAGAACCACTTCCCTTTAGACCCACCTTAATTCACATAATGTTTTTAGACACCAAACATGTGTATGCATTGTGACACTTCCAGCATTATCACTATCCAACAGCCTCTGTCTTTCTTTGTTATGGAGAGAGATAACAATACATAAGTCATAGAATGTACACAACAATCATGATATTCATGATGACGGAATGAATTTGTTTCAATACTGGATTTGAATTATCATTTGTAAAAAAAAAAAAAAGAGTTAAAAAATAGTTTCTATTTAATTTTATTTTACTTTAAATTTAGAATTCAAACATAATTAAGCTATAGCAGGGTTTTAATAGCAGTATTAGTAGACAAATTAGTATTGGTGAGTTGTAGCAGTATAGAAGTTATTTAACTTGTACGAATTCTTTCAAAATCATTAATTGTGTGAACTAGTTTGTTGTTGGTTGTTTATAGAGGGCTGCTTGCTACTCTCATAGCTTTAGAAATTGTGTCATCGCTTGCCTTACTAAGTCACCAAAAGCTTACCCTTTTTCACACCTATGCAAACCCTTGAAGCACCACTTTTTGCCAATTTTACAATCATATATGGTCTATAGATGGACATTCACACCACAAATTGGTCTTCCTATCAGGCACACCTGGATCTGCATTTGTGACATTGACTTTGAATTGACACATGCTGCTTAGTTTATTGCTTATTGATGTGTTTGTTCCTGTAAATTTTTTCTCTTTTCAAAATTTAAAGCTTCCTAGATTTGAGTAAGCGGTGAATTTTAGTCTTTACTCTTGTACAGTTGCATTCTTAAAGTTCAAATGTTGTTAATTATGGTGTTTTTGTTTTGTTAGAGCTTGCAAGTTGGCCTTCTGAAATTTGACATGGTAGTTGCTGAAATTTGACATGAAACTTGTTAAAGAAATAAAAGAGAAAAAAAAAAGTATGATAAGGATTTAATCACAAAACTTAGGATAATTTTCGTTTTTATTATTAATAGGAGTTTGGTAAGGTGGTTATTTTGATGTTATTTTCTTACTGATATTGTCTCTGTGAATACGAAGTAGGGATTTTTGCTTACTTATCCTTTAGTGAACCTATCTCCCACTTTTGAATTTGTTAAGAGTTGAGAAGAAATACGACAACTACCAGCTCTTAGCTTGAGTGGTGTCTTTTTCCACTCCCTGAGAGGAAGTTATAGGGTTAAAGTTTGTAATTCAAATTCTCATCTATTTAACATATTGCTGCCTTTTGCTTAGTTTCTTTTATTCCTTTAATTTAGGTCACCATTTTTCATAGCCTATCACTGTAAAGGAACTTTGTTATAACATAAAAAATTCTCGCGTAATGGATTGCTTGATTTACATTTCATGGCATTTTTTTTTCAAATATCATAGCATTGTTTCTCATTTCTTTTCATTTAATTAGATGCCATATCTATAGTTACAAAGATGTCCAAAAACAGTAAATTATTTCTGAAGCCTGGCACCTGTGCTGATGTGCTTTTGGCCTGCTATGTTGTCGCTACTATACAAACTGTTTGGATACTAATATGCTACTATTATTCCAATTATGTAGCACTTTGTTATTTATTTTTATTTTTTTTCGTGCACGTCTCTGGCTATTTTTGGATGCTGGCTATTAGTTGTCTGTTGCAGTTTGTTGTTGTCTGCTGCTGTTAGCCAGTATATTTTTCCAGTGTGTTGCAGTCTGTTGCTATTATGGATGCTGATATGCTGATGTTTTTCCATTTCTGTAGGAGTTTGTTATTTTTCTTTTTTGGGTGCATGCTAGTCTAATGCTGATGGTTGTTGCTTGCTGCTTTGAATCCTCGGACTGATTTCAATTTTCTCTACCAATTTACAGAGACTAAAACTACAATGACAATCAACTGAAAGAGATAAAATCAAGAAAAAATAGGTCAGAGTAATTTCCTCATTACTTTTTCCCTACTTTCTTATCAGTCATATACCAGCACTTAACCCAAGATTGGAGAGGATCCCATCAACTAGCCAAAAAAGAGAAATAAAACAGTAGAAACAACATAGTACACCAAGGTAAAATAATCCCCAACGCTACAAATAAACACCCAAGGCCTAACACAGATCTGTAGCAGCAGCAGAATCAACTGGCATCAGCTCTATATCTGTAAACATTATCACATCTAGTAGCAATAGCAACTTGGTTACATTAAGAGTTTGGAGAATTAAATAATGTTGTGAATGTTAGAGTTATGTTGCAAGTGCCTTTGGTGTGGTGTATATTTCTATGATACCTTGGAGAGAGAAGAAGATTTAAAAAAATACATGTTAAATGAATGAATGTGCTTGATAATCTTATAAGATTGAGAATTGTTTAGTTTATTCCTCTTATATGGATTATGCATTTATGCTTGTAAGTCATTTTATAACTTGCTTACATAAAGAATATTTTGGGTAAATTGATGGTCATAGTCCCTTTTCTTTTCTTTCCCTTCATTAGATTTAAAGAGACTCGTAAAAAGAATTTGGAGTCGTCCTCATAGTTGAAGAAAGTATAGGACTCCTATTTTAGCTAGTGAAGCCACACTGTTTTTAGGGCCTGAATAACATAGTGGCCAAGACATGATACATGTCTGATATTTGCATGACTTCATTTTCTGGTTCTGAAATTGTTAATCATATTTACGTTGCTATATTATGATTGTGTTTATTCAAGAAAGATTCAACCATACACTGTCATCTATATTCTTTTCTGTCAGAGACAAAATGAAAATTTTCTCTGTTCACTTTTTTAACTGCTGTTATAAACTTTAAATACTTATTGCAGGGTAGTGGTTAGAAAGTTGTTGCTAGTTTTGAGGGCAACTTCCTTAACAGGATTAAACAGCTGCCTTTAGACAAACATTTTGACTCGAACAATGTCAAAAGGGTATTAATTATTGTCTATTTGAATTTTCAGTTACAATATGTAGCTTTCTTGCTATTTGGTTCTATGATGACCCTTTTAAGTTGGTTCCAGATTGTGCTTGAAGCAAATGATTATCAACCCTATCTTATTTCCCCTAAGAAAGCAATGATCGAGATCAAGAAACAGTATGTAGTGTTTGATGCCAAGATTCTCAGTAAAATTTCAAGAGGACCATTGAATGACAAGAAAAGGGTTGTTGCTGGTTTGATGGTCTCAGTAAAAGGGCCCTGCTGGTCTGATCTAATTGTGGCTGATGGCTGTTGGTTACTGGTATGTTGCAGCTGCTGCCCTAGTGGCTAATGCTTGCTGGGCTACTGCTGCTGCAATGTTGTTGTGAGACGGCTGCTAGTAGATGCTGGTCTGCTGCAAATTTGTAATAGTGGTCTGTATTTAGAGTCCTGTAAATGGTCTTTAGTGAGTTTAGCCTTTTAGGTTTTATACACTGCTTCTAAAAGCAGTATCAGCAGTGTTGTTTTTGCATGCACATTAACTTTAGGTGATTTCATATCAATGTTATTAGTTTGTAATAATGGTGCCTGAGGGATGCCTCTTGTAAACCTGTAAATCTTATAAAAAAAAATATAATTATTTTTAATTATTTTTGCCGTTGCAAATTTGTCGTTGCGAAAAAGTAAAGCTTTCTCGACAAACAACTTGTTAGTAAATGTGTTGCCAAAAGTTTATTTTTGCCCACTCATATTGTGTTGTTAGAAGTGTATTTTTTTGCCAATGCAAATTTGTCGTTGCCAAAAGTAAAGCTTCCTCGACAAAAAAATTGTCGGCAAATGGCAACATTTACCAACATAAATGTGTCGCTAAAAGTTTACTTTTGTTGACTCATATTGTGTTGCTAAAAGTATATTTTTTGCCGACGCAAATTTGTGTCGGGAAAAATGCCACACAAACATCATATTTGAACTATTTTTACCGATGCAAGGTAAATTGCCGATGATGGATGAAAGCTTTTACCAATGACTATGTTTGTCACTAAAGGCATTACTTTTACCAACGCAATGATAATTTCGTCGGCAAAAAATTTTGCCAACTCACTTTTACCTACGGGTTGCCAACGTAGCTCCATGTGTCGGCAAAACTTTTTGTCGACGAATTTTCCCTTTTAGCAACATATTTTCTTGCGTTGCGAAAAATGCAATTTCTTGTAGTGTTATATTGGTTCATTCTTCCTTACAGGAACAATCAAAAGCCAACATATTTTTTTTACTAATGATATATTTCATTGTTATATTGGTCATTCTTTCTTACAGGAACAATCAAAAGTCAACCTCACGAACAGAGAAAAGGTGAATACAAAACATAGGTGTGGTTCTAGGTCAATCCCTGTTAGAGTAGAAAAACTAGTATGTATCCTTGCACTTTAAGAATTATATTAGATTCTTAGCTTTGTTTATTGAATATTTGGTCTATCAAATTAGGCATGAGAAAAGAAGATGCTACATGATCTAGTAGAGTTTTACAATGAAACTCACTATAATGAGGAAACACATGAGTGGATCTCATGTAAACCTCAAGCTAATTATGTGAGTATATACTGCAATTTTTATTAACAAAATTTTAGAATACTATTTGTTATAATCTTATTTCATTTACTAATAATTATTTATTTTTTAAATATTTGATAGGAAAATATGATACAGACACAAGCTGAACACCTCTCACAGCTGGGATCACTCCCTTTGACTACAGAAGAGCTGTCAATCAAAGTCCTAAAGCCAAGGTCTAGCTACGTGAAGGGACTTGGCATGAGACCCTCATTCTCTATTAGGCGGACCACTACCATATCTACTGAAACAAATGATTATGTGAAGTGCCTTGAGATGCAAATAGAGACATAGAAGGAACAAATACAAATGCAAAACAATAAAATAGAAGATCTTGAAGAGGGTAGGAAGAAGCAAGGGGTGATAATGGTAGATGTTGTCAACTTTCTGAGGAGCAAAGGATTCACTAGACACTTTGGAAGAGGAGGGCACTTGTAACGACCCCAAAATCCATATCAGAAATTGCCTTTATGCTCTTGTGGGTTAATGCATTTTAATTTAATGATATCTGTTCGAATTGAGAAATTATCTGTTGAATTACGGCTTTAAAAATTGGAAGTACCGACCTTTATGGGTTCAAAAATTAAAATTGAGTATTTGGATATGTTAATGGGAATTTTTTGAACTAATTGGTGAAAATTAATTGGAAATCTAATTTGTCTAATTCGTTAATGCACGTTTGGGTGGTTAACTTGATACTGCAAATAGAAGGCCTTAGAGGCTTCAGAAACCAGAATAGAGGACATATTTAGGATTAGCACAATTTTTAGAGTCATCTGAAAAGTTTAATAGAAATTTGATTTCGTACAATTCGTAAGGCCACGTTTGGCTCTCCCTATTGTGTTAAGCTTGTGTGTGTGTGTATATTTATATAATAGATGCCTTATAAGTTGTTGAACTCATCTCTTAGAACCAAAAATATCTAGAGGAAAGGGGAAGCCATGTGAGAGAGAGAAGGGGAGAGAGTTCTAGAGAGAACTCAAAGGGAAGAAGGAAGAAAGAGTAGAAATAAAAGAAGACATCAAAGATTTGGCTTGAATTCATCATGATTATGCAAGAACAAGTGATGATAAGGGCTTAAGGTAAGATTCTCCCTCTCAATACTTGAAGATCATAAGCTAAAGAATGAGTTCTTGGGTTATCTATGATTATATGTAAGGGTTTTGTTTCTTCAAGCAATAAGATGTTGAATCCTTGTCCATAACATGAATTTATGTTACAAATTAATTTCTTGTAGGAGTTTTCTGGTTCTTAAAAAGGTTAATAAGGATCCCACCATGTAAATGAGTTTTAAACCCCAAACCATGGCTACTTTATGTTTTGTGTTCTAATTCGTAATCTTGTTCTTGTGATTGAGAAATCGAGTAGTATTTTGGAGTTATGAATTGGAATGGAAGCTAAGAATGTGAAATTTATCATGTATTAAAGGGTTTTGGGCTTTGAATTACACGAAATTGAAGTTTGGTTCTGAAAATGAGAAGTTCCAAATCAAAGAGCTATTTTCGAACTGAAAATTGCCCAAAGCTACACGTGCGGCGGGTCTTCCCCCACGTACGGCAGTCCATGCCCAAAACCAAGTTTGATTCTACTAAAAAGGCACGTGGTCCTGCACGTGCAGCCCCATTCCCGCACGTGCGGGGGACAGCTCTGTGCAGTCAACTTTGAATAAGCCTATCTTTTACATTCGGACTCCGTTTTGAGTGATTCTTGAGCCTAAAATCAAGCCCCAGAAGTCTATTTTCCAATGGTAGTGGCCTCACTCTCAAATTCTTAATATACAAAATGTTATACCCAAATTAGTAACGATTGTTCACTTTCTATTTACCGGTTTGTACCGTTTCTTCGCCTGAACCATTTTCCTATCGATTCCTCCTATTTCCTGAAGCATAGATTATAACGTATGGAGGATGAAAGAGTTTACAACCACCATGGCTATTGATTAAAGAATAAGAAAGAGATTGGTTTTATTCTTATAATCTGATATGTGCATTGTGTTTGTAGGTCAAGACGAGGACATCGTTCCACCACTGTCAGAAACCTACCACTGTGAGTAATAGTAGTCTAATGATATGTTTCACTTACTTCTTGTGATTATGATTTATGTATTGTTACTTGTGAATGGCCTATTCCATTGATATTGTGCTTTGATTAAATTAATGAATATGATTGAATAATGGCATTGACATGGACCTAAGGGCGTTCTATCCCTTCTGTCCCTATTAATAATACTGTAATGATACATTTTCTTTCTGCTAAAGGTTATTACTAATGTTCTGTTATTCGCAAGACAACTATGTCGACTTATAATAAACCATGGAGAAATCTATGTGCACTATCGTGTAATGGTATTCTTATGAATTTGGGATTATTCTGTTTTGCTAATACTGGGCCTGAGGCCATTCTGTATAATCTACTAGGCCAGAGGCCACTCTGTATAATTTGTTAGGCCAGAGGTCGCTCTGCATAATGTGTTGGGCCTAAGCCCGTTTTGTATTCTGCATGGCCTTGAGGCCAGTCTGTATGTATTATATGTGAGCCTAAGACTGTATTGAAATATAGTTATGGATAAGACCTGTATATGGTTGGTATCTGCCTATTTATTTTATCCAAGGTTTTGCTTATTCGATTAACCTCCTTGCATTGCTGTTATTCACTGAGCTTTGCTCATTTCATTTGATGTATATTTCTGTAGGTAAGCCATCGGGGATTGACACTAGAGTTGTACTGAAGTTCACCTGTCTGCCAAGTCACCTGGGTATGTCTTCACAGGGAGGCCTTAATTTGTGTTGGGAGTCATATAAATTATTAAGTCTGATGTAAGTTTATGTGAGATCAATATAAATTCTGTGATCGTACATGTATATATGGGAGTTTATTTAAGTGCTTAAATCTAATTAAGCCATCATGTACGCACAAGCTCAATGGATGTTGTCTTTTATTGATATTGTTTCCGCTTAAGGCCCCGTATGTGGTTAAATATTATTCTAAAATTCAATTTTGAGGCCTATGTACAGGCCAGTCATGGACCAAACTTTTAGGGGCGAGTTTCGGTCGTGACAGGTGGTATCAGAGCATGAGTTCAGATCTCATACATGTGTCCATTGAGCATTAGAGTGTCTAGAATGCATTTAAGTTGCATGTATCTAGTAATGAAATGAGATGATGTGCATTTTGAAAGAAGTATGTGAGCTTATTTAATCAGTTAAGTATTGAGCCTGAGAATTTGATCTCTTATGGACTTTGGAGTACTAAAAGGAGATCCATATATATTGTTTCATAGATTGAGTTTGTGACTAAGGAGGATTCGATAATTGTTATGAAAGGAGAACGAGTTTGTGTAATGAGTATGATATTGAGGCTCAAGTTATGAAAGATGTGGAATATTGATGTTCTTAGTTAAAATCGAGAAGTGTAAGCATGATTGTAGAAATGTGATGTGAATAGAGATTAAACGTAGTTTCTATATGGATTACATGTGAAATTAACCATGAGGAATTTTAGGGAAACTGACGTTATGGTTGATGAATAAAGTGTATGGAATTATGGCAATTGAGAAATGCATTGATTAATAACGAGTATGGGACTTGAGAATGGTTTGATATAAGAAGTAGAGATAAAGGAACTGCCCCACTCATATCTTTGTATACTTGTGTGTGTTATGATTAAAAATGTGAAACTATGTGTTATGGTGTAATTAATGAATGACTACTGGAAAGTGAAGAACCTTTTCAAGTGGAGGAATAGAACTTGAACTAAACGTTATGATAAGTAGAGACACTTTGACTGGTGTTTTATGTGTTTAAGCTAATTGTGAGTAAAATGTTAGTTGGAACCCTTCTGTTAATCTAAATCATCTAGCTATAGAACGAGTGGATCAGCGGGCTAATAGTATGTGTTAAGAGTTTCTTTGTTACTTAAAGGATCTATGTTATCGGAAATGTTATAAGGATTTGATTTGATGCCTTAATGTAAAATATTTTCGGACCCACCTAATTAATTATCAATGAGGTATATAAGTTGTGTGGGAACTATTATTCGAACTAATGCGGTTAAGAAATTTGTGAACCAAGGTTTATAATTGATGTTAGAGTAATGTTAGATGTTTAATCTTTCCTGAAGTTATGGAAAACAAAAGAGCTTGAGGTTGAATTGTGATTCTTGGAGTTATGTGAATTAGAACCATTGTGATTGAGGTATGTATACTGACGGAAGAAAATATTATATGAAATTTTGAACCATGGAGCTTAAATGATTTTGTATGATATTATGTACCAAGCTAAGTTGCATTTGGAGTCTTGGGGGGAAGAGAGGTGAGAATGGTGAATAGTAAGAATAAGATGTTGCTTATGTTATGACGGTGATTGTTTTGATATGAATATTTGTTTTAACTCAACCGACTGTAAAAAGAACAGTTAAGGAGTAATCAGTGACTTACCCGATGATTAGAAATGGGGTGATAAGTGAAGTTTTGTTCCTTCTTTCAATTAGGACATATCCTTTTCTGAATGGATGTGAATAAAAGGAAGGTTGTACTTTTTTTTGTGGTAGACTACCATCTGTCTGAAAGGCATAATTTTTCCTTGATATGTTTTGTTCTGAACCTACCATATTGCTACCATAAACTTATTGTTACTAATTAAGGATGAAATGTTTATATGAGAACTAATTTAAGGCTTGTTCCTTTATTGTGATATAAAAAAAATAATAATAAAAAAAATAAAAAAATAAATCATGGATATTGTTTAAGATATGCGAGAAGTACTAGGTGATATGTGATTAATTTAATATGCCTCAGTAGGTTAGTTGTGGCTTACAATGAATGAATGTTTGCCCAAAATTCTGAAATGCATTCGTGGCATCCATAGCATCATATGATATGTGTCCCTTTATGGGTCATCGGATTTGTTAGTGCTAATGGATGTACCACACATGATTCTATGCAAAATCTGAATATGAAAATGATCATAAATATGTATATGAATCTGTTTCTGATTTGAAATCCGAATAATACATTTTATGCTTAATGTTCTGAAGTTGACCTTAAGACCCTCTAAGAAGACGTTGATTTTAAGTGATTACTCTTTACTGTAATTTGGGAATTGTGACCATTAAGGTTTGATCCGTATTTGATTTTACTAATAATTTACTCTAAACATGTAATTCCTTGATAGGGGATTTGAGTTGCTATTTGGAGTCTGTTAGAAATCTGAATCGAACTGATAAGTCTAATTATGATTACTTGGGCTTTCATTGAAGCTGAGGACTTGAATCTACATTTGCTTATTTGAAACATTAGACCTCATTTATCCCATCTGCCATGAAAATAAATCGCTTGGAGATACTTCAAATTACCAAACCATTATTGTGAATCCTTAACTTATTAGTGAGCAAAGAGCCACAAAGTCGTTGATTTAGAACTTGTTTATTTATTTTGGGTTTAATTGTTGTATGATGCATGTGCCTTTGAAACACGATTAAGTAGTGAACATTTCCTTAACCTTCGAGGAATTATGATAGTTGGGGTTGTTTATGAATCTAAAGAGTTTGAATTTTGTTTGATAGCTTATGAGTCGCATGCAATCGAATACTTGAAGTGAATTCATTTCTGAACACCCTTAAGTTGTTATATTATTTGGAAGGGATGACTTGTGGATCAATAAATTGAAATGTACAAGGGTTGTGAATAATGAGATGATGATTTGATGTTATTGAGTATTATTATCAATTGGGTTACCAATTAGCCAGTAAAGATAAATTACTTGTGATTCTGGGAGCAAACTCCATTGAAATTGACTGTATAGAATTGTGAATGGCTAAATAATTGAGAAATGTTGTATATCCAAAATGAAACTTGACTTGTGGTAGGGTGAATCAAGTTTGGAGGACCAAACTTCTTAAGGTGGGGAGAATGTAACGACCCCAAAATCCACATCAAAAATTGCCTTTATGCTCTTGTGGGTTAATGCATTTTATTTTAATGATATCTGTTTGAATTGAGAAATTATCTGTTGAATTACGGCTTTAAAATTGAAAGTACCAACCTTTATGGGTTCAGAAATTAAAATTGAATATTTGAATATGTTAATGGGAATTTTTAGAACTAATTGAAGAAAATTAATTGGAAATCTAATTTGTCTGATTTGTTAATGCACGTTTGGGTGGTTAACTTGGTACTGCAAATTGAAGGCCTTAGAGGCTTCAGAAACCAGAATATAGGACATACTTAGGATCAACACAATTTTTAGAGTCATCTTAAAAGTTTAATTGAAATTTGATTTCGTACGATTTGTAAGGCCACGTTTGGCAGCCACGTGAGAGAGAGAAGGGGAGAGAGTTCTAGAGAGAACTCAAAGGGAAGAAGGAAGAAAGAGTAGAAATAAAAGAAGACATCAAAGATTTGGCTTGAATTCATCATGATTATGTAAGAACAAGTGATGATAAGGGCTTAACGTAAGATTCTCCCTCTCAATACTTAAAGATCATAAGCTAAAGAATGAGTTCTTGGGTTATCTATGATTATATGTAAGGGTTTTGTTTCTTCAAGCAATAAGATGTTGAATCCTTGTCCATAACATGAATTTATGTTACAACTTAATTTCTTGTACGAGTTTTCTGGTTCTTAAAGAGGTTAATAAGGATCCTACTATGTAAATGAGTTTTAAACCCCAAACCATGGCTACTTTATGTTTTGTGTTCTAATTCGTAATCTTGCTCATGTGATTGAGAAATCGAGTAGTATTTTGGAGTTATGAATTGGAATGGAAGCTAAGAATGTGAAATTTATCATGTATTAAAGGGTTTTGGGCTTTGAATTACATGAAATTGAAGTTTGGTTTTGAAAATGAGAAGTTCCAAATCAAAGAGCCATTTTCGAACTGAAAATTGCCCAGAGCCGCACGTACGGCGGGTCTTCCCGCACGTGCGGCAGTCCATGCCCAAAACCAAGTTTGATTCTACCAAAAAGGCACGTAGTCCCGCACGTGCAACTCTATTTCCCGCACGTGCAGGGGACAGCTCTATTCAACCAACTTTGAATAACGAGTTTAGAACTGGACTCCGTTTTGAGTGATTCTTGAGCGTAAAATCAAGCCCCGGAAGTCTAGTTTCCAATGGTAGTGGCCTCACTCTCAATTTCTAAATATAGAAAAAGTTATGCCCAAATTAGTAACGACTGGTCACTTTCTGTTTACCAGTTTGTAACGTTTCTTCATCTGAACCATTTTCCTATCGATTTCTCCTATTTCCTTAGGCATAGATTATGACCTATGGAGGACAAACGAATTTAGAACCACCATGGCTATTGATTAAAGAATAAGAAAGAGATTGGTTTTATTCTCATAATCTGCTATGTGCATTGTGTTTGTAGGTCAAGACGAGGACATCGTTCCACCGCTGTCAAAAACCTACCACTGTAAGTAATAGTAGTGTAACAATATGTTTCACTTACTTCCTGTGATTATGATTTATGTATTGTTACTTATGAATGGCCTATTCCATTGATATTGTGCTTTGATTAAATTAATGAATATGATTGAATAATGGCATTGACATAGACCAAAGGTTGTTCTGTCCTTTCTGTCCCTATTAATAATACTGTAGTGATACATTTGCCTTCTGCTAAAGGTTATTACTAATGTTCTGTTATTCGGAAGACAACTATGTCAACTTGTAATCAACCATGGGGAAATCTATGTGCACTATTGTGTAATGGTATTCTTATGAATCTGGGATTATTCTGTTTTGCTAATACTGGGCCTGAGGGCATTCTGTATAATCTGTTAGGCCAGAGGCCACTCTGTATAGTCTGTTAGGCCAAAGGCCGCTCTGTATAATCTGTTAGGCCAGAGGCCGCTCTGCATAATGTGTTGGGCCTAAGGCCGTTTTGTATTCTGCATGGGCTTGAGGCCAATCTATATGTATTATATGTGAGCCTGAGACCGTATTGAAATATAGTTATGGATAAGACTTGTATATAGTTGGTATCTGCCTATTTATTTTATCCAAGGTTTTGCTTATTCAATTAACCTCCTTGCATTGCTATTATTCACTGAGCTTTGTTCATTCCGTTTTATGTATATTTCTATAGGTGAGCCATTGGAGGTTGACACTAGAGTTGTACTAAGGTTTGCCTGTCTGCCAAGTCACCTGGGGTATGTCTCCGCGTGGAGGCCTTAATTTGTGTTGGGAGTCATATAAATTATTAAGTCTTATGTAAGTGTATGTGAGATCTATATAAATTTTGTGATCGTACATGTATATATGGGAGTGTATTTAAGTGCTTAGATCTAATTAAGCCATCATGTATGCACAAGCTCAATGGATGTTGTCTTTTATTGATATTGCTTCCACTTAGGGCCCCGTATGTGGTTAAATATTATTCTAAAATTTAGTTTTGAGGCCTATGTACAGGCTGGTTATGGACCAAACTTTTAGGGGCGAGTTTGGGTCGTGACAGCACTCATCCCCAAGTGGACATATTTCTTGGTAAAGTATATTAACTTTAATATAACAAATTTTGCAAAAGAATATATGTTTGAAGAATTAGGAAGTATTGGAAACATGCATAGGACACCTAATTTGTACAAGTGCGCGGGATGTATAAATTGTGAATTTGTCTAAAAAATAATTTTTTTTCTCCATACTTAAAGCTTCAAAAACGGCCGTCGAAAGGCTAAATTATCACACAACCGCAGATTTGTACAGGAACCAACAGAAACACCTCATGAGGGACCAATATAAATTATATGAACTTACAGCACATTAATGGGATGCACCATTTGTGAATTAGCCTTAAAATTAATTTTTTGTTCCCATAATCTCGAAAAAAGTCTGTTAGATGAATAAATTGTATAATTGATCTAATTGTAAATTGATTAGTTACTAATGTTTTTAATATTTTGTATAATTGATTAGTTACTAAAGCTTTTAATTTATTTGTTTGCAGATTGGATTGGGATGGCATTTTTGACGTGCAACAATGATCTAATTTGCTTGAATGTTCATTTTTTGTTTGATAAGGATACACATACTTTGTGGAGTTGAACTAGCTATTGTTGGATGTTTGGTGGAATTGCACTAGTTATAACTGTTGGATATTTTGTGGATATTGCACTATTTTATTGTAGTAGGATGAAATTATTTGTAATGATGAATGGATATTTTCATTTTGTTAATTCGTAAATATGTTGATTTATAGTAGGTTAAGTTAAGTTGTGATGGAATTGTTATATTAAATAGGTTTCAACATGAACAGGGTTATATTTGTTGAACTAAAATTTAGATTTTGATAAAATAGGTATATAATGTGGAAAAACATATTATGGAATTAGTGCCAAAATTTTTCATTTCCAAAGAGGTTTTTTTTTGTCCCTTTTTCGGCTTAGATGATGATTAATTGTCATGAATTCTTTATTTCGTCGCTAAATGAATTTGTCATGTTGAAAAATATTGTCATATTTTGTCACTATTACCGTCAATGTGTGACAAATTTTTTTTTTTTTTGACATTTATTCATCATTTTTAATGATGAATTTGTTTTTGTCTCTATTGGTAGCTTCTTTGACAAATTTTTTCATCTTCGTTTATATTAAATGTGACAAAATTATTTCGACTTTATTTCATATATTTATGACAAAATACTTTTTGTCTCTGATTTGTTCCTTTAATGACAAAATATTTTGTCACTAATTACTTACAAGTATGTTCCCAACATAGTGTATTGGAGACAAAAAAAAGTCGTCACAAATTTATCCTTTTCAATGACGAATTTATTTTTTTGTCTCTAAGACCTTTTAGCAACGACGCTTTGGTGACAAAATAGATGATGAAAACTTTTCGTCGTAATTAGTTTGGGTGACGAAATGTGTACATTTTGAGACAAATTTGTTTCGTCTTTTAATCCCAAATTTGTTGTAGTGAGTATTGAGTGTCATGAAAGCATTATAGTAGAGAATATAACCATAACATATGTAAATATCATACCAAGGCATGAACAAGTGATAATAAACACATTCATGAAGTTAAGAGCATGGAATCATCAGCAATAGTAAACTTTCAGATTCGGTGCACTTTAAAGATCACAATTAAAAAGACATTTTTAGATTTTTCCTGAACTTGGCCTTCCCATGATTTGTAGGGAATTTTATTTAATTTTCAAAACATATTTCAGAAGTAGGATGGTTTTTCTAATTTTTTAGTTATTTAAGAAATACTCCACGCTGTCCAGATTCATTGACTATTATGAAAATCAGATTTTTTCTCAAACCACTCACTTTTTCTATTGAAACCTTTATTGAAAGGTAACACTTTAAGGAAGATTTTGATATAAAAATGAGGTCAAGGCGATTTTTCTACATTTTTATAGAATTATTAAAGTGGGCTGAAAGGATCAGTTCTCCATGCACAAAACTTGAAACAAGAGAAAAACTAAGAAAAGATGGTAACCATAGATAATTTTTCACTTCTATTGTGATGAAAATATACTAAATAATATATTATAATCTCAGAATTTTAGATTTAAGGCGTGTCTTTGGAAATCATGTGAGATAGGAGTAGAAAAAGGTAGTTTTCATTACATTAAGAGAAAACGCAAGTAAGGATGGAATAAGGCTAAACCATTTTCTCTTTAATACAAGAATCACCATTAAAACACATCTGAAAATAATATTTAAAACCTCTAAGAACATATATTTGAAAAAGAGAATAGAATGAGGGCTAGTATTGTGGCTTACTTGGTTCCTAGTTAAGATAGTTGCATAATTATCTTCTCTTTTCCTCTCCTCCACCACCAAGCTCTCTCTCTTTCTCTGCTTTTCCCCCTCTCCCCCCCCCCCTCTCTCAGCCGTGTAGTGTGTGTGAGTGTGTGTGTGTGTGTGTGCTTCAAAAATTAGGAGGGCAGTGGTGCATTTTTAGAAAAAAAAAATGGTGAAAAGTCTAATATGCCCTTGGTTCCAATTCAATTGAATATTTTTGGATTTAATTAGGATGAAATAGACTGGTAGATGATTAGGAACCTTAATTATGTACTTAAACATGATCTAGTTAGGTTTTTCTCTTAATTAAACTATCCTACATATACATCAATATATATATAATTAGTACTTGGTCAAACTTTTTCCTAGAATCATGCAAATTTGCCCCAAAAAGAACATTACATATATATATATATATCTTTTGGGTGCATAGCAGCCATTGTTGTGCACCCCCGAACAGCAGCCACCCCAAATCCTCTATTATTCAAGCTACGGCCAGCCAATGCACTTGATTTTGAGGGATTTTTTGGGGTGCAAATTCCATATATATATAAAGATATTTTAAGTGCAAAATTATTTGTTTGAGAAAAAAAAATGGTACAAGTATATATATGTATATGATGGTTACTAACTTGGGGTCAATTTGGGAATCAAGTAAAATGTGAGGGCTAAAGCCTTAATTTATGCATTGGAATATTTATTGAAGTGTAGTATTTAATTAAATTAGGGTTTGGGAATTCAATTTGGTTAAAATTTCTTTGTTTCGAATTAAACGACAAACATAAAGAGAATACAAAATTTAGGGTTTTGAGTGACCAATCCTTAATTAGGGAATTAATTAATTGGTGCTAGGGTTTCAAAAATGATTCTTAAGTTGCTGGGTTCGATTAGGGTTCCCGTGGTTTCGATCGGGATGCGTTTTCGATTCTAGGGTTAAAATTACAAATAAACAAGAATTCGAGTGTTTTTTTTTTTTTTGTTGATGTAATTCAAAAGTAAGGGTCTAAATGGGATTACAAAAGTTAGGGGTCTCACATTAAATAATTTAATATTGAGAAATTGAGTGTACTGAATGATTTTTTTAGGTGCAAATAGAATGCCCCCAAATCCTTCTATCAAATGGCGTATAAGAAAAGATCTTTCTTATCCAAAGCCCTAGCAAAATAAAACTCTATTTGTTTATAGACCACAATAATAAATGCTGAATAAAAAATTTGAAGCCAAATCATTTGTCTCACTCTTCTTTATGCCTAAACCCAACTCCCCTTTTTAGTACATAATTAAAGTTAGAGAGACAGATCGTATTGCAAAAGGAAGGTTTGGGATAAAGAATAGAGAAGAGTGAGATGGAAGGCTGTCGCACCCTTAGATTTGACATCTCGAAACCATTAAAAAGAACAGTAACCTAATGTAACAAGTGTCAGTTTTATTGTAATTTTGGGATGTTCCTCGATCGGGGTGTACCCCTATGGATCTGATAGGTCACCCGATCTTGTTCACAAAATGTGCAATGCGAATCGAGTGACGGTCTATACTTGGAAAATTCACAGAAAATCTGCTAATCTATCGAAATTCCAAATAAATACCGTATCACACTAGATTTGGAGTTGTCACCTAATCTTTTGAAAAAAAACTAGGAAGCCCAAACTCCTACCTATATAGGCTACTACCCGTTATGACCAGAAAGCTCGGTCTAGGAGTTTACGTATGAGAAGGGAGTGTCATGAATTGAGAACCTCCAGCTTATCTGGTCAAAGACTGGCTCAACTAATTTTTGATATGAGACTTGTTGCCAAAGTATGTCCATGTTCAGATTATTAATACTAAAAAATTGAATAAATCACCTATTTTTGAAAGATTTTATCCTCTCTCTTATGAAAAATGTTTTATTAAGAGCTTCCTAGAAAAAATAAATAAATAATGAAAAACTCATGTGAGAGTGATAGAGGCGAAATGCCCTCAAATGGTTTTTTTCACAAATGGTTTTTTCATAGTCACTGAAGTCACGGTATTGCAGTACCAACTACCAATTCAACTATATAAGAAAGAACATCGAGGTCTAGAAAAAGGGTTATTCCACTTTATATCGCATTTTCCAAGGTAATCCCGTGACTTGTCTAAAACTACTAACCACATCAATCACACACAAACTTAAAAGTAAGGATATAATTCACAACAACGACTATTGATTTTAGTAAAATGATTTTCCCTTAACGCCTTTGGTTGCGCCAAGAGGGCAAGTACACTCACATCTAACTCATTTTGAAACTACCTCTATGACTAATGGTGATAAGAAACACTCTACATACAAATCTATGTTCTAAGGAAGGGAATTCGCCGATGTGATACCTACGACATCACTATAAGCCAACATCACGACAAGTTTAGAAGGTGAAAGGTTAAAAATTTCCTAAACTCCCCCAATTCAAGATTAATGCCAGCTACTCACCGGCGAGTACACGCACTTCAACTCAAAGACATTTTGCAGATCAAATTATTATTTTTTACTTATTACACAAGGTTCCCTCATCTTAAAGGTGAAACGAAAGCTAGAACGACACTCTTAATTCTCCCACTAAACAATGGATACTTCCACTAACAACTAACTCAACGTAACTTAAAATGATATCATTATTCAAAGGACAAAATAAGGGGGTTTATTTTAACTTTAGCTGCACAGATCGCATAGTCACCACTCGTACTAATCCAATTATAAACATATGAATACTTCTAACTTTTATGAAACTTATGATCCTAGTCCGAAATAATTATGAAAGACGAACATTAATCATCTTGAATGCTTCATACTAACTCAATGGTATTACTAAACCCGTATATCAACGACACGAATTTCCATCACAGTGGAATGAAAGTCACTACACAGAAATTTATGGCTATGACAATCGTAATACAAAGTAATTTGTAAGGCAAGGAAAAAGGACTTAGGTTAATCTTTATTTCAAGTGCCCAAATCACTTAGTCAAAACACACACCAAGCCTAACTCAAACACTTACCTATGACTCTATGCCTTCAAAATTTATAATTTATAGTTAAGAATAACCATAGCATTTGATATCAATTTATTTCAACAGATCAAACACAACTTCCCAAGAGATCCCAGTTCCAATTACATCCAATATTGAAAAAACTTGACACCAACTCCTATTGAGTCCTAATAATCTTACACACTAACTCCAAAATTTACATTCAAATATATATATATATGTATGTATAAGAAGGTAATTTCTCGATACACAAATCACGTAATCTTTTTTCTACTCCACTCTGACAACCAACACAAACATGACTAATTTCATATTTCCAAGAAAATTAAAAATAGTTACGAGTTCTGACACTTACATTTCACAAAATTTGCTCTTAGGGTATTCTGGTCACCACCAAGGTCCTAACCAACCATACTCACTCAGCATGTATCCTTACATCACTCTAGTTCCAAGACTTTTCACAACAATAAACCATTTACTATACAAAATAGTCTCTTCCATTTTAAGGTCACAATTACCCTCTATGAACTTACGTAGTCGATCAATCTACTGTTTTATTGCAATCTTACAATCAATCACTCACGCAATCATAACGATATACTTTACAAAAAGGTGGCACCAATAATTGAAGTCCCAAAAGTTCCCCCATTTGGGGTCACTCGAATGCCAACCTGAGACAATCATTCCAATTCACACCACATAAGCACATAGCCACATAAAAACATATGGATTATTCACCTAAGATGTTATCTCATCCCACGAACGTTCCAAGAGTTCCTATTAGAATGAACATTGATCAAGTGCCTTTCTAACAAGCCTTTTAAAAATTTCATAGGCTTAAACAACATCCTAGAAATTTAATCTCATACCCATTTAATCATATAAGCATGTTATCACATAACAGATTACGCATACAAACATCCTCCATGTGCAAAGTAAACCATTGTGGTAAAACCACGTCCGACGAGCCCAAGGTCTTCAAACCTAGATAGCTCTGATTCCAAGTTGTAGCGCTCCAATTGCTATGATTTCAATTAACATTAATTAAACTCATTATCATTCCCTTAATAGACATCCATTCAATATATATACATGCGAGAGTCAATACAATCCTCAATAATCAACAACATTCACCATAATCAAAATAAACCTCTTTTCCTTTCATTGCATCATTTTGGAATATGAGAGTTACACAACCTTCATAGCCTGAATCTATAACATATGAATAAAACTATTACAACAATATGAATAACAAGTAAATGCCCTATGCGCTTACATCTTTTAAGGTTGAAACCTTGTTACAACAAAAGAGGGTTTTCAACCCATACAATTTAGCTCAACGTTTTATAAAAATAACAACAAAATAAGAACCTTCTTGCTCTAAAATAGTCAATTATAAACCTCTAACGAGGGAAAGGCATATGATTGGCACCTAAAAATGTTTTCCACTAAGAGATGAGCATAATTGTCTAGTAGGCATAATATTACAGAGCTATATGAGTTTAGCATGTATATAATCATGATGCAATGATGCCATTTCGTGTCAAAACGTTTCCATTATTATATATGGAATAATTCAAGGCTTTTCAAAATAATCCGAGTCCAATCATTTCAAACACCCATTATTAAACCATAAATAATTTACGAGGAAATCCCTGGGCAATGTGTTTGGAAGTAGTCTATTCAAAACTACTAAAAATCTACATTTATTGGTTATTAACTAGAAAGACAATTTGACACCTGACTTCGCGCCAGTTTTTGAACTTTTACCGAGAAAGTCAAGCCAACTTAATTCAACTTTCAAACATTTTCTACACATCCCCGATTTAACCACATTATTTACTTTAATAATTCAACAGGTTTTCAAAAGGTATTCAAACAATTCCAACATCAATTCTCCAAAGTTCCATGAGTGAAAACATGAGCACGATAGTGTAATGCATGAATTGAGAATAGTTTCCATTTTCCTAAATTTTCAATCCGTTCTACAACAATCATGCAATCCTCCACCGGTTGCCAAAATAGTTACCTTTATCAAAGTAGTCATAAACGACAATACGAGAGCATAACTAACTCAATAATTCATAACTCGTAACTTTATATAATTCTCTGTATTTCATTTATTTCAGAACTTGTCAAACTTGCGAAATCTCATACTTTTTTCAATTGTCTCACTAAATTTCAATAATATCAAAATTCTCAACACAATTCTTCATTCTCCATATCAATTTCAATATACAATAAAAACCCCCAATTCCATATTCTAGGGTTTGCATAAAATTTTAGGGCTTTGTCAAGTAAACAACTAAATGTTGAAATTCAAGCAACTCTAATCATTAAAAGAGAAAACTTTGAGATTTAGAGAAAAATGGGCAAGCCCTTATTTTTGTATTTCATATATATATATATATATCAAAATTCCCCAAATTCATAACTAATCAAAATACCACATAGACACGGTGAAACAAACATACTAGAGTGAGATAATCCTTACCTCAAGTTTAAGAGTGAAAGAAAGAAACTCAAAAATCCAAAGTGATGAAAAATTGATCGCCTTCGATCAAAATGGAGCACTTGACACGATCTACAAACAAATTCAAAGGACCAAGGTGAGGAGATGACTTGAGGTGGTGTAGATCGAGAGATTTGTGAAGTTTTGTAAAGGTTTTAGAGAGTGAGAGTGAAGAACTAAGAGAAGAGAGAGAGAAGAGAGAGAGAGAGAGAGAACGAGTAAAAATGTGAGGTAAGAGAGTTAACAAGGTTTTATTTATAGTGCAAGGACAAAAAGTAGGTTTTAGGCCCACAAATCTGACAAAAAATGTGCTTTTTATGCATAGATTTTCAACAAATTGCTAGAGTGATTAAACCTATGCTAGAGCAGTGAATGCAAATTAAATGGACCGCTCGATCACTCATTCTTATGCTAGAGCGGTGAAAGAAGGCTTGTAGAATCTTAGACTTCTACAGAGTAGATCATTCGAGTGCTCATTCTTATGCTAGAGCGGTGAATTCAAGCTCTCAGTACTTGAGTCTTGAAATTTAGAACTTAAAGGTTCAAAGGACCGGTCAAGTGCTCAAAATTGCACTCAAGCGAACTGTGCTGACAACCAAAGTCCAAATGGATATAACACTCTTGTCTGAACTCCTTTTTCGACAAATCAATAGTCTAAAATGATATCTCGACAACAAGCTATCCATTAGTTCTATTCTCATATCAAAAGTCAAAGTGTAGGGAGAGAAAGGGTTAAAAGAGCAAAGGTTACTCAAGAACAATTGTTATGGTTAGTATAGTGACTTCACGGTCACCCTGTAAAAGCATACATACGATCAAATCCCAACAAGTACACAATAAACAATAAAATTATATAAATTACAAATAGTTGGAGGTTTACAGAGCAAGCCTTACAAATAAAATACACAAGTTTGACAAATAAAATAAACATTCAGGACCGCCATAAGGACTCCAAATCCCATAATATAATATTTGGGTAAAAATTTGACTTGAAGTAAGTACTATTACACGCAATTTTGTTCCATCAAGACAAACACTACATCTAAGATGTTTCCAAATTTAGAGTTCACTGTTACAAATACTACAATAAAGTTCTAGATATGAAATTTTTTAATTTTTATTTTTTTGATAACTCGATATTTGGCCCATTAGACTAACTAATCCGGAAGAGCAATCCCCCAGTTTACTTGTGGAGGTCCCAATTAAAGCCACAACAAAGCCCCCCAATAAATTGTTTATACCTAGGAAGTTTTAAACTTGAGGCTTTGGAAGGAGCACACAGGCCCAAAATCTTGACCACCAATCCAACCAATACAATCCCTTATATTCGTTGCTAGAAAAGAAAGGGTTGAACTACCTAGTCCAGTAGAATTATAATATTATACAAACCTATATGCTATGATGCATAGTAGTGTCAAGTGTACAATTAATATTTATTCATCAAACTAAAAAATAAGGGAATTTCGATATTAACAAGTAAGGCATGGGTGATACAATGTTGGCAAGTAGAATATGAATGAAATCAAATATTTTCATACATTTGTGGTTTCACAAACATATGTTCAACTATCCCACATATTAATTACGTGACAATTCCACATAGTTTTCAAATGGAGATGTAATAATTTGACTTTTCCAGTTGCTAGCCGAAAGGACTTGTTATCTCATTGGCTAAGTTTCGGGACTTTCACCGTAGAGCTCGTCACCCAAGATGCTTAATTCTACAAATCGATTCACACAATTCCTACCATACCACGTAATGCCTAATATGAAAATTGAAACCCACACTTATGTATTAAATGCAATTTCATAATGTTCATATGGAGTGATTATCAATAACCCAATACTTTTTCATTAAGAGTGATAAGAATATCTTAACATTTCATCATAAAGAGTGACAAACAATAAAATTCATGAAAATAATGTATACTTGAACAACACTCTTAACAAGCACAATATTTTCCAAAATCTTCAATAAATTCAAATTTTATCAAGATTTGGTATTTTCTCACCAAAGTACATGCTACAATGTACCTCTAATCACAAAATTAAACTAACCCATCTAAGCTCCATATGAAATAATTAAAAAGACCTAACCCTAACATGTTAAATAACAACAATGTATGTAATAGTTGGGGGAGGAAATGGAAGAGGAGGGGAAAGCTACTGGTCAAAGGTCGATATCATCACACATCGCATGAGCTGATGAATGATGGACAATGGTGACAAAACCTTAGAGAAACACAAAGAGACATTCTACTATTTTTGTGCCTAATCTCCTAGAATCAATGTCAAGTGAAGCTCTCAGACGGGGTTTTCAATGCTTCGGTAAGGTATGAGAAGTAGTCATTCTTGAAAAGATAACCAAATACTTCAACTCAAGATTTGGATGCATAAGGTATGTTATGCCAGACATGGTTGAGGAAGCAGTGCATAAATTCAATAGAGCTAAGTATTCGGACCATAGGTTGATAATCAATCTGGCCAAATTTGAAAAAGCAACTCATCGTGCAGCTCACCTTCCACCATCTTATCAGCCACATAGAAACCACTCTCCATTCACTTTAGATCTAATTAAACTAAACTAGGCCTCCTTCGTAGATGTGGTAAGAAGAACCAACTCATTAACTCTATCCACCATAAAAGTTCAAGCATATGAGGTTGGTAATGATTGGTTATACAAAAACATCGTCTTTAAAATGTCACCTCTCTCATCAGTACATTCCATTGTTGACATCCTAAAGAAGAAGGGATTTCAGAATGTTCAAGTTAGGTTTAGTTTGTTCTCACTTTCCTGTTAAAAGAAGATATGCAGAACAACATCCCAATCCTTACATATATATAAAAGTCTTCCAAATTGGTTTGATGAGATCAGAGAATGGTCATCCTTAGATTCTTACTCTTACTATAGTTGTCTGGTCTGACTAAACTCCTATGGAATCCCATTCGACCTATGGAATGCCAACACATTCACTAACATCTGTAAACATTTTGGCAAAGTTATCACAATTGATGATGCTACCTCTCAAGGTCTTTCTTTTGAGTGTGGAAAAGTTCTAATCATCACTAATCATTTCGATGTTATCAACCAGGTAATATAACTAGTATGTAATAAATTGAGCAAGGACAAAGGGAAATGAGTGGAAGGAATGAGAATTTTCTAGAAAAAACCCTATTTTCCCTGATAAAATACTGATCTGGTTGTGCAGGGAAAATTTGTCTGGCCAAACAATTTTTTGTTTGTTCGGAGTATTTTTCTATGAAACAAAGTAGTTTCACAAAATTCAGCTTTTTCTGCGAATTTCACACAAATATCTTAGATATTTTGCCTTGAAGCTTCCATGCCAGTTTCTCAAACATTTTTTTTTTACCTCAAAAATCTATACATACACCTCTCCAATTCATTTATAAAGGGTTACAAAAATTTTCAATGGCAAGAGACTTGATTAAGAGAACTACACACCTGCTTCATCTTCAACCTTCCTCTTTCTTGATTATACTACCTAAACACCATTTAACCTTGAGTTGGAGCTCCTTGATAAGGATTCTTGGACTTAATCAAGAACTTTGAGGGTGCTACGAAAAGATTTTGATAACAAGAAAGCTTATTCTCTTCTTAAGAGGTGAAGTTTTACAATTTCTCTCACTTTTTCTCCCTATTTTCTAATCATCAAGCTTTTGATCTTAGTGTTAGCATGTTGTATTCATGTGATGGGTCCTCATGGATGTGGCGGAGAACTACGATATAGCCACCCATACATTGAGTTGATAGTTCTCTTTATTTTCTTGTGAGAGACCTTTCAGTTCACAAGGAGGCCGTTTCTCCGGGTATTGTTTCCCACCCTTTCTCATTTGTGATTCTCACATCACTTTGGCGCTCAATCTCTTACTTCTCTGACAAGCCCTTTCCTCACTTTTCTCTTAGCGCACATCTCTCCATTCTTCAATCTCTCTTTCTTTTTTTATCCCTCCCTTGGGTGATTGATGGATAAATAGGAAGTTATGGGCTCTTGCCCCTAGTATTCTACTAGATTCCCTTTCTTTGCTCACAACTTGTGAACTTTCCCACAGAGGGGTTGTGATGTGACAGGATGTGCAGGAGATCTGCAACTGACATCGGTTGACGATGCTCTTGGCCAGTTTGGATGTGATCAAACTTGTCCAGACGGTTCGGTTTTGGCTCTACTACACCAAAATAGAGTTTCTCCGAGATCTTTCATCCAGCCAGCCAACAAATTCTTCACCCAGCCGGCTAACCCCTTTCCAAGCAAAACAAAGCAAAACATTGCAACTTCTGGGGGGTGATCTCCTATGTTCTTGGGGATATTTCTTGTAATTTATTTACTTTTATTTTATTACGATTTGTTAGATTCAACTTCATTTAGCTGAATCGATTTATTGTTGTAATAACTTCTCCAACCCCATATCTTTTTCTTTTTTTTTATTCATTCAGTTGTTATAATAATTCCCTCCCTCCGGGTCTTTATTTTCCATTCAATTGTTGTAATAACTTCCAACCCTACATCTTTTTATCCCTTTTATTTCTATGCTTTGTATGTATGTGTATTGCATCATGTTTTATTAATCATATCCGTACCTTGCATCCACTTTTCATGCTTACGGGTTCGGTTCATTTGCATTTATGAGATTTATCAATTAAAATGTGATTTTGTACGCCAACTCGTACCTTGAGATGATTCACATGACACATATTAGTAGTTGAATCGTTAGTTGCATTTTGTGTATGTATTGCATTAATTATTTGTATATAGGATCATGCATATGTATATAGTTGTAGACACCCCACTTTTGATTGCCCGAGAGACTTAGACACTTGATTCGATGCACTCAATGATGAAAGTTGAATTATGAATTCACAGCGATTCGAAATAAATCAGGCTCCCGAAATAACCTCAAATCTTCAACATTAACTTTGTTTGAACCTATGAGCTTTATTTTTGGACCTTTTCCCTCCATGAGCTGAGTTTGAACCACAAAATAGGGAAGGCCATCAAGGACCGACCGTGCATTGTGGATGGTCGGCCGGCCTTCGATGATATTAAACACTGTTTTAGGCAGGAGGCCGCCAACTGTCCATTTTTGGAGATATTTACCACCTCCTGAGCTCGAATTCTATAAAAGGAAGGCTCTGGGATTGTTTTGAGGGTTGGACAAAAAATCTAGAAGGGATATATACACATAGAGAGCCTTCCCTCCTCCTTCTTCCTTAGCAAGCAAGCTTCGAGCTAACCTAGCTTATTTATCTCCACCATACACACCATACACAACCTAGTTTCACCACCCTAGAGCCTTGGTTGATCTTGAGGAAGTAAAATTCAAACTAGAGAGTGCATAGGAATCAAGTTTGAAACTCCAAGAACAAGGTTGCTTCTTGAAAGGTATAAGCTTGTATTCTCCTCTCTTGTTTTCATTTCTATTACCTACTTCATTTTTCTTGCTGTTTTGTTTGGTTTTGAACTTGTTTGAAGTGTTGGAGTTGGGTTTGGAGAGTTACCAAAAGAGTAGGGAGAGCTTGCTCTCTCTACACCTTTATCCATAACTCAAACCTTCTCCTTTTCACTCTTACTCTTTGGTTTTCAAAACTAATTTTCAGAGGTTTAAAAAGGCTAAAAACCATGTTTTGAAGCTTCAAAAATGGAGGGGTTAGCCACCCCTCCTTACCTTTGTTCACTAGCTTTGATCCTCTTCTTCATTGTCAAGCTTTTAATGTGTTATTGGCCATTTTGTTTTTTACCCTTTTAGGGGCTGTTTTGGTTATTCCATGGCCTTTAAAATTATTTTATGCTTGGTTAGTTCATGTGTTGTCCCACAAGTTGGCCTATATAACTTGTTGTAATGCTTTCTTTGCTTTATTTTCATGTTAAGTGTCTCACTCTAACCAATCAACCAATCATCTATCACTTGTATTTGAGAATGACTTCAACCAATCGAGGTTGCTCAAAATATGTAAGAATGGCCTACACTTAATGGCTTAATCTCTTAGGAGATTCATTGTCAACGGTGTGGACTTTCTTTCATGTTTTAGAGAAACCTCTCATTTGACATTATTTCTTGATTAGAGTACTTAACATCACCATGGACAAATGGGCTAATGAATGGATATGACTAAAGCAAATTGGCTTAAAATTTAGTTCAACACACTTAAACAAAAATGGCTTAAATAGCTTGAACTTGGCCGGATGTTATGCCAAGCTTCTTGTGTCAAGTGCCATCATACGTCAATCCATGGCGTTTTGATGTTCTTGAAGCGTCTCAACTTCCCTTCTTTGAGTTCATTTGATGACAAAACAGGAAGGGTGGTCATTTGCATTGCATTTATTCATTTTGTCCAAGATCATATCCTAAAACATTAAGCAATCAACTACTCATTGATGTCTTTAGAAATGATTCCATTCTTCTCTTGAAGCCTTCCTATGACAGAGAAGGGATGAAGGGCAAACAGAGCTTGAAAAATGCTCTATCTGCCCTGTTTCACCTCAGAGCACAGGAACAGAGTTGTACACAAAATCAATGCACGACCGACCCTTTGTAGGCCCGGCTGGGCATCAATGATGCACGGCTGGCCCTTTGTGTTTGGTCAACAATGCAATTCTACAGAAACAGAGGCAGTGGCTAAAGGTGGAACAGAGGCAATCTAGGCAGACAGAATGACTTTCAAGTGATGTGCATGCAACCCCCTATCCATCTTCTTTGGTGCTTGTATTATTTAGGTTGTAATATTCTAATTAGTTGTAGCTAATTATTTGGAGTTGTAATAATTAATTAGCTTGGTTAGTTAATTAGTCATTACAAGTGTTGTAATATTTAGTTAATTAATCTGTTTCGTAATTAATTAGCTTAATTCAATTTGTAATGTTTAATTAGCTTAGAATAAGTTAGTTAATTTGTTTCAATTGTTGTAAATAGTTAACTAGAATTAGTTAATTAGTTTTGTGTTGTAATAGTTAGCTTAATTAGCGTAGCTAGTTAGTATATTCATTCAGATCGTCCTTTGTGAGGGCGTAATGTGGTAATAAGTGTGCGTGTATGTACGCATGTCTTCCAACCCCACGTCTTCCTCCCTTTTATTTAATCACTTTTGATGGTTAGATGAGGGACATCATTTTCAATTAGCATACCTTATACTTGCATGTTTGTATCCATTCATTTGTTTTGCATGCACCGAGGCTCGGCAGATCATTCAAACTGCATCGCAATTTCAATACTTCTTTGAATACGTGTTTGATCGCATGTTGTTCAAAATGTTTCATATGCCATATTAGTAGCGGAGCCTATTAATTGCATATTGCTTGTGTTGCATTAGTCATTTAACATAGTTAGGATCATGCATTTTTCTAACTAGTTTTTATTTTGGCTTGGAGTACTTGTTAAGTTTTATGCTTTAGCATTCTTTCATGAGTGTGATTGCCATATTTCCATGTTTCACATGCTTGCCATGAGGCTATGTGTTTAAGTGATTAATTGCATGAATGCTTGTGGATGAAGGCTTTGTTGTTTGAATTGGAACAATTCAATAAACGTGTGTTTTTCAGCCCACTTTGTTGTGGCAAAATCATGTTTTAAGCCCACTTGAGGTGGCAAATCCGTATCTTTTAAGCCCACTTGAGGGTGGCAGATTCAAACCATTTTAGCAAACAAACATGAAGTTGAATTTTTCCAAGTCTTGCGACTAGTCTATACTTGCTTGTGCGCGTCACATAATAAAGCTAGTTTAATAACTGGAATAAGAACACATAATGTTTCTAAAAAATCGTATCATGATTAGTAGAGGACGATCTTTGATCAAGCGAGCGGGGGTGCTCATTTCAGGACCTTCCCCCTCTCGTACCTAAGTTCCCGAGCCGAGGCAACTTTGGTAATGATGGACACGTGGCCTTTGGCACGAGTTAGGGTTTCCTAAATTTCTTCAAAAATAAAATATTTAGGTGGCAACTCTGTATCTGACAAAGCAGTTTAATTTTGGCATTATTTGATTTAAAATCGATTTTCCAAAATGATTTGCCGAATTTGGACTCTTTGGTGTTTATCAGTTTCACATTGCACTTGTGAGACTAGATTCAGAACCGCGGTCTGAATTGTGAGGCCTTCTTTTCAAACCTTTTCGAAAGGCAGGGCGCAGAAAAAAGGCGAGTCCACAGTTTCTGGCGACTCTGTTGAGGATTTAGAGAACTTGACTCGAACTCATGATATTTTGTTTTATCTACAGTCATGTATTTCTTTGCATTTGCATTTGCATTGGCTCGCCTAAGTCACAGTGTTTGCCATGTGCTGTTCCTGAACGGTTTACCGAAGGCTCACTTGGAAAAGCTTGCCAAAAGGCTGACCGGTTGCGGGCTCTGCCACGATGGGAACACAACCCTTGGATCTGGATTACCGTTGTACCGTTTGATCCTCCTTTCACTTCTCGGTGTTAGAAGCGAGAGGTATATTAGGTAGTCTTTCTGAGGTATCCTTTTTTACCAATCGACCTAGTTGCATATCGGAAGCCATAGAGACCATTCCAAATTAGGACAGGTTGCTCACCCGAATGCAGGAATTGTTTGAAACCATTTGTTTGCATAGCGAATCCCTAGTTCCTGACGAAATAAGGACAGGGTAACTCTACCCCCATCATAGGGGTGTTTTGGCTCTCATTTGCTTGATACGTGCTCTTAGAGTGAAACTCTGTAGGAATGTATGTATCAGTTACAAGTCTAAGTATCAGTTTGAGGGTATCCGTTTTGGGGCAAAAATCAGTGTTTGAGTACAGTTCTCCAGCTTGTGATTATGACCGCGTGTTGCTTCTATCTGAACCGAGGTACTATACGGTTTTTGATTTTTGCTTCTTTTTGCATTATTTTTCTTTTTGCAAGGTAGTGTTTCACAATTGCTTCAGACGAGGCAGTTACCCCCCAAGCACTCTGGACTCGGGTAAGGCGACTTTACCGATCTGGGGATCTTGTAAGTGGACAACCAGTGTTTTCTTTGCTACCCTTGGTTACAAGACGGAGGAGAGTCAAACATAACTCACCGGTTCAACAGTTACCTTCATTCAGCAAAGTTCAGTTTTCTACTTCCACTTCGGAAAGTGAGTACACACCAGTTCCGATAAATCAACACCCCTTAGTCAACATGGAAGAAATGCTCCGCCAACTTCAACAGACTATTGAGAATATGCAAATAGATGCTGCCCGTCAAGCGGAAGTCACCGCCCACCAAGCGGAGATTGTAGCCCAGCAGGTTGAGTAGATCAATAGGCTTCAGCAGCAACAACAACAACCACAACCACAACAAGCAGCAACTTTTGCTTCGCATCCACCCCTAGTCAGGGTTCCAATACCCGGGATTACAACTAATGTCCAGGAAAATGCGGACATTCCAGCAGAACCAGTTCCACCCCAAACTTCCAAAGCACTGGCTTGCCCAACAGAGGCACCGTTTGAGTATGAGATCGACCCTACTGCGTTGAAAGTGAGCAAGCTTGAGAGGCTCTTTAAACGAGCTCAGGGTATGAATTCGATTCCGGATATAGAGAATAGCTATACTGATGCGGCAATGAGATTGCCAGATAGGTTTAAAATGCCGCATATAGATCGCTTTGATGGCTCGGGTGATCCCATGGTCCACTTGCATTTATTTTCAGACATTCTGCGGTCGATGGGCCTGTCTAGACTCTAGAAGTTATCCCTCTTTTGCCCGACCGTATCGGGTATCGCGACCATTTGGTATGCTAAACTTGAAGATTCTATAAAGAAGAATTGGGAAGAGATGGCTGAGGCCTTTATTGCTCATTACTCCTACAACACACAAATCGAGGTCACAACTCGTGATCTCGAAGCAACCCGCCAGGAATCGAAGGAAGGCTTCTCCGATTTTGTAACTCGGTTGAGGCCCAAGGCCTCCATGATGACCACCTAACTGGCTGAAAAGAACCAGATCCGAATGGTGGTCTGTAATCCGTAACCAAGGCTGCTATAGAAGATGATAGTCTTACCTCTATCAACATTGCCGACCTCCATGAAATAGGGGTGCAAATAAAGGATGCAATGAAGCAAGGTCTGATTGACCACTAGAAAAAGCAACCCAAGAGTGCTTTCACACGCAGTTCCAATGCGATTGCTGGCAGTAGTGCAGCTACAAGGCCTTCAGATGTGAGCATGGTCACCACCACACCCAAAACCGCTAACCCCTTTGCCAGCACAACCAATACAACCCCCCAAACTTCCAGCCATCAGGCCCGAGGCCAGAGGGTTTTCATCCCACTCTACATGTCTCTATCTGCGGCCCTGAGGGCCTTGATTAGAAAAGGGCATTTGAAACCATTAGAACAACGCCCATTGCCCGATCATCTCCCTCCTAAACATAACCCGGCCAAATACTGTGCCTTCCACCAACAGCATGGTCATGATACCAACTAGCGCTTTAGACTTCATCATGAGATTCGGGATCTCATTGACAACAAAGTAATAGCGCCTCCTGAGAAGCCCAATGTCACCACAAATCCTCTCCCACAACATAATCAAACCCCTCCACCCCGGCAAACACTGGCCATCCCTTACAACCCCAGTATATACATCACCCCTTCCCACCTACCTAAGCTGGCATTGTTTATCCCGGATAGCACAAATTTGTGCATGATGAACGCGTCCACTTCCCAACCCAAACCTATGGTGGTTACCGTGGTAGATAAAGGCATGGTGTCCTTGGTGGAGAATAGGGATGTCAGTTTAGTGTCTGAGAGCTCGACAAATTTATCTGATGAGGAATACAACCCGTGCCGCTATATTGTGCCAACCAATCAGGCCAAACCAAAGTTGGAGTTACCGATAGGAATGGAAGTTAGTGTGGTCAGGGAGGATGGACCAAGCCAGGGATTGGATGACTTAACAGACCTCGAGGTGGACATCAACAATCTACAATTCTTTGATGAGTAGGATTCGGGGGATGTGCACATTAACTGGTTTGATTTGAACAGGTCAACAGATAATTCGGGATGGCTTAGTGATGAATTGGATGTGGATGAAGGATTTCAACCAAAGCTGGAACGGCTGGAAACAAGAATTGCTACAGGGGCCGAAACTGTCAGGAACAAGGGAAAGTTGCCGGAGAGTGCTGGTATTAAGAATTCTGCTCAGGAAATGGGCATCATTAGTACTGTGGACACTGAACAAGAGGCTGCACTGAAGCGGATTGAACCGGAAAAGGACGAGAATAATTAGAAAGCTGGAAAGGCCAAGCACCCTGTGGGGGATGATTGTGATGTCAGAGTAATTACAACGGGACCAGACAATTGTCCATCAGTTGCCAAGGAGTCTAGTGGGAAGATGATGATCTGCATCTTGCCCACACAGATGAGGATTGGGGTCAAAACCTGTCAGACGACACCTGGTATTCTGAGGAAGTGGATCACATGACTAGAAGCGGGCGGTACTTCAAACCCCCACACTTAGACCAACCAGAAGCATCAAGAAAGGATAAAGAGGCTAAAAAACAGAAGAATAAACAGTTAGAGGAAGAAGTTGTACTAAAGCAACTAAAGAAGATTCAAGCAGACATATCCATTTGGGGGTTGCTCATGGCTTCGCGAGTACACAAGCAAGCTGTCCTATCAGCAATGGATAAGGCTAATCTGTCTATCGACACAACTCCCGAACAACTAGTGGGACTTGTCTTCTCGGGAGGTGCTTCACCTACTTTGACCTTTTCTGATAAGGAATTGCCGCCTGAGGGCGTTGCACATAACAAACCACTGTACATCTCAGTTGAGTGTAGAGAGAAGTGGGTGCCGGTTGTATTGGTGGACACTGGGTCTGCAATTAATGTTTGTCCGTCTCGCATAGCCTATGCTATTGGCTTGAAGCCAGCAGACTTTGTACCAACGGCCCAGGTGATCCAGGCCTACGACAACACAAGTCGAGAGGTGATGGGGATAGTTCAGATCAGAACACAGGTTGGTCCGACGCAGCAGGATATTGAGTTTCACGTCCTGGATGAGGGGTTGTACATCAGTGCAAGATATCTTGGCTATCGATGAGGGGTTGCACGTCAGTGCTCAATCTATCTACCTCATGAACAAGCTGCAGCATATACCTGGGATAGGATTAGGAAAGAGCAGCCAGAAGGGCGTTACCGCACTGGCCAAAGTGCCACATAACCCTCATACCTTTGGTCTAGGTTACACGTCTACCAAAGACGACTAGGTAAGAAAATGGAAGGAAATGGCAAGAAGAGCCAAAGCTAAGCAAAGTGGGAAGCACTATGAGCTTGTGCATAGGCTAATTCAAGGAACTCATAATGGCCGCTTTGTCCGGGAGGGGGAAGACTTCCCATTTTGTGACTTTCCTAAGCCATGGTTGAACTCTGAGAAGCGGCATCTACCTAACTTTGAGATTTTCTTCGACGTACAGCTGTAAGAGGATGAAGCCACAGAAAAATAGACTAAATTAACTGCTGAGGCAGAACATGGTACCGAGGATGAGTCCAACACCAATGAACTTGAGATAGGGGCAATGCTGGCTTGTCTTCTTTCGGATTTTTAGATCAAACCAGAGAGCTGGGGGGATGACTTCACCGTTTCCATGATCGGGGCGAACCCAGGTGTGGATCCTTCTACTGGCATTCTGGATGCATCCAACGCACCCTTACTCACTTAGCAACTAGAGGAGGGCTTTTTGTCCGATAGTTCTAAATCGAGTGGTGAGTCAGAATCTGATTCCACAGAGTCTGTGGAGTCAGAATCAGATTCTAATTCCTCTGAGTCAGAGTCCGGTATTCCTAGGGTTGATAACCCGGATGCCATTGTTTTGTCCAGGTCGTCTTTTTCCTTTTCTTTTGAGTCGATTGTAACCGAGGAATTGGATGAGCAGGAACTTTTCAATGTGAATGATACCACTATAGTTTCTGAGTACTTATCTGTGCCACTTGTGTATTGCATTGATCATGACTTTCAAAATTTTGATAAAAATGACGAGAAAGGAATTCCTTTGGTTTTGAAACATTTGATTGATTAAGAGGAGGAGAGGTTTGTAAAACCCCTAGTTAAGAAAATCATTTCGATTAATGTGGGTACTGAAAAGGATCCGCGTTTGGTCCAGATCAGTTCTACGTTGTCTTCGGAGGAACACGAGCACTTAGTCACTTTATTAAAAGATTTCAAAAATGTTTTTGCGTGGTCCTACGAAGACATGTCTAGAATCGATCCTGAGATTGTACAGCATCAGATCCCTCTTGACCCCAAAGCCCAACTCGTCAAGCAGAAACTTCGGAGAATAAGCCCGAATTAGGCATTGAGGATTAAGGAAGAGGCACCAAGCAGATAGACGCAGGGTTTTTGCTAGTATCTGAGTATCCAACTTGGTTAGCTAACATTGTTCTGGTGCCGAAGAAAGATGGCAGAATTTGGATGTGTGTGGATTTCAGAGATCTGAACAAAGCCAGTCTAAAGGACGACTTTCCTCTACCGCACATCGATGAATTGGTGAACTTCACCACAGGCCATGCGTTGCTTTCCTTTATGGATGGATTTTTTGGGTATAACCAGATCTTGATGGCACCTGAGGACAAAGAGAAGACTGCCTTCACTACGTCGTGGAGAACCTACTGTTATAAGGTGATGCCGTTCAGTTTAAAAAATGTTGGGGCTACTTATCAGCAAAGTCGCAACCACTATTTTGCATGATATGATCCACAAAGAGGTTTAGGTGTACGTAGACGACATGATTGCCAAGTCCAAAAAAAGAGAGGGCCACTACACCACCTTAAAGAAAATTTTCCAATGGATCAGAGAATATCGATTGAGGCTGAATCCACAAAAATGCACTTTTGGTGTCACAACAAGGAAAATGCTGGGGTTCTTGATTACACAGAGGGGCATCGAGGTTGATCCTTCGAAGATCAAGGCCATCTTAGAAATGCCACCACCAAGGACTGAAAAGGAGGTGCGAGGCTTTTTAGGTAAAGTGCAATTCATATGATGGTTTATTGCAAAATTAACCTTGAGTTGTAAACCACTATTCGGTCTCCTGAAGAAAGGAAAGAAATTCCAATGGGATGACCGATGCCAGGTTGCTTCTGAGTAAATCAAGCAGTACCTTCAGAACTTGCCTGTGTTGTCACTGCCAGAGCTGGGAAAGCCATTGATTTTGTATCTGTCAGTTACCAACACAGCTATGGGCTGTATGCTTGCACAGGAATCTGAGGATAGAGTGAAGAAAGCCATTTATTACCTGAGCAAGAAGATGTTGGAATATGAGACCCATTACACCTCACTGGAAAAGGCTTGCTTAGCTTTGGTATGGGCCACCAGGAAGTTGAGGCACTACCTATTAGCTCACTCTGTAATTATGGTTTCAAGATTAGATCGCATCAAATATCTTTTCGAGAAACCAGCGCTTACGAGTAGGCTAGCTCGTTGGCTGCTTCTTCTCTCCAAATTCAATTTGAAGTATGTGACTCGCAAGTCCGTCAAGGGGAGAGTGGTAGCCGAATTCTTAGCAAACCACCCAATGGAAGGAGACGAAGCTGTAGAACACCTATTCCTAGATGAGGCTATTCTGCAAGTTGAGGAAGAAACCTGGACAATGTACTTTGACAGAGCGTCTAACCAGTACTATTATGAGATAGGTGTACTGCTAATAGCACCCGACAATTCCCATATACCTTTAGCCTTCAAACTCCGGTTCAAGGTATCTAACAACGAAGCAGAATACGAAGCATGTATCACTGGCTTGGAAGCCACCTTGGAACTAGGGGCAAAAAGGTTGGACATCATTAGAGACTTGAACCTGGTTATATCTCAAGCAAAAGGAGATTGGAAAGTCAAAGAAGAAAGGATGAAAATCTATCACCAAACCCTAGATGTTCTGATTCCTAGGTTTGAGAAGCTAACCTTCATGCATCTGTTAAGAGAGAACAATAGGTTCGCTGACGCTTTATCAACTCTGTCTTCTATGATAGACATCCCTTTTGGAGTCTGGATGCGTCTGATCATTATTGAATAGAGATATGCATCAGACTATGAGTTAATTGCCGTAATAGATGAAGTACAAGATCAAAACCCCTGGTATTATGATGTTTGGAACTTCTTGGAAAAAGAAGCTTATCCACTAGGGGCAAATGCCAAAGATAAGAGGGCAATACAGTGAATGGTTACTCAGTTTATCATCTGCGGGGGTAAATTGTGCAAACGAGGCCATCTGGGAATGCACAAACTGTGTGTTGTTGTAGAAGAATCGAAGCGTCTAATAGAGGCCATCTATGGGGGAGAGTGTGGAGCACACATGAGCAGAGTAATGCTAGCCCAGAAGATTCTCAGGCAGGGTTACTGTTGGTCAACCATGGAGGAGGATTGTATTTGTTTTGTTTGGCGATACCACAAATGTCGAATTCATGCAAATCGCATAAATATCCCGCCGTCGACGCTGTACAACATGACTTCACCATAGCAATTTTCAGTTTGGGGAATTGATGTTATTGGAGCAGTTACACTAAAAGGGTCAAATGTACATGAGTATATCAAAGTGGGTCGAAGCCCAATCCTATGCAGTGCTGAAAGCGTTGTATGTAGCCAAGTTCATCAGGAATAACATCATTTGTCATTATGGGGTCCCGAATGAGATCATTTCAGACAATGGCTCCCATTTTAAAAAGGAAGTGATCGACTTGTTGAAGAAATACCACGTGGCTTTTCATAAGTCATCCACATGTCGGCCGCAAACCAACGGAGTTGTTGAGGCTACCAACAAGAACATCAAGCACATTCTATACAAAATGATGGAAACTTACAGGGATTGGCTGGACAAATTGTCGTTTGCTCTCTGGGGTTATAGAACATCAATTCGAACATCTACTGGAGCAACTCCGTATTCTCTGGTTTATGGGATGGAAGTTGTTATGTCCGATTGAAATAGAAGTTCCATTGCTGTGGGTTATGGCTGAGTGCCAGATAGCAGAAGTGGATTGGCAGTAGAGAAGGTTCGAGGAACTAATGTTGTTCGATGAGAGAAGGCTGAAAGCACTGCACCATGTTCAAAGATATCAACGTAGGATTGCCAGGGCTTTTAACAAGAAAGTTAAGTCCAGGAATCTTAAGGAGGGAGATTTGGTGCTGAAAGACAACCGAGCTCCCATCCACGACCCTAGGGGCAAGTTCAGACCCAATTGGATGGGCCCTTACATCATCAAGTCAATCTGGTCGGGTGGAGCCATTATTCTTATGGACCTAGATGGCATAGAATTCTCCCAACCAATCAACATAGACAAGTTGAAGAAATACTACCCCTAAGTGGCTCGCTAGGCCGAAAACTCGGAAGGGCGACCTGGGCAAAAGTTAGAGTACAAAAAAATTGAAATAAGAAAAACTAGGCTGGCAAGGTTGAAAACCCAAAAAGGGCGGCCTTGCAAAAGTTAGAGTGCAAAAGGAGAGTGTTAGTACCCGAGTGAACCCGAACCGAACTACTAAGGCTTGATTCCCATCTTCGGGATACGTAGGCAACTTCATTCTGAAGCTCAGCCATAAACACTTCCAAATCAACTGTGTCCATGTGTTTGATTAAGGCATCCTTGTCCACTCATTATCTGAAAGATCGGTTGTGGTCCTTACCCTGAGAGAAGAGATTATTATAGTGCTGTGTAGTGTTATTTAGTCTAGGGGCAACTTTTAATTTTTCGGATTCGGGGTTGTGCATCTCGAGGATAGATTTCAAGCGTGTCTAGTTATGATCCTTATCAAAAATGGTTTTGAAAAGTTTTTATAAAAGTTGATTTTGTTCAAATTAATCTTTTTACAACTTAGACCATATTTTGGACTAAAAAGAAAATTTTCAGTGCCCACAACTTCAATTCATTGATTTCAATACAGAGTTCTCCAACTCTCGATACACATCAAAGTTGCTTTTTTATTACATTCAAAAGGAAAACTTGAAAGTACAGATCAAAGAAATAAACTTGGGGCATCGATGAGTCAGGTGTTCCTGCGTCCCCTCCCAGATCTTGTGGAAGCTTCCGATGCTAAAGTAGGCCCGGTTTGCACCTCATCCTTGAGCCAAGCTATGCATTTGCCAGAAAGAGTGCAATTAAAATTGGGAGTAGAAACTAGAAGTTCTCTTGTCCTTCATGTATTATAGTATCAAGCCAATTGTGAACCTCGGATTGGAAATGAAGTCAGGTACTTTATCTCCTCTTCTGGGAAAGTTTGGTCATGTCCGAACTGACACCTGAACCGGAATAGAAAGTAAAACACACAGTGTGTCAAGCCAATCAGCTGAACACTAGGTTGTCGAGACATGTTGTAGCTCATCTCGGGCAAATCAAACCAGGGGCAACGCCAAGCAATGTCAACAGCAAACCTGTTGCACATCCAGTGGCACCACCACCCCTTGTTCGGGAAATTAACTAGCCGTTGGTGAAAAAAATAGCTGCGTGCTGATTATGCAGGGCAAGGGTCCACTACTTTTAACCTATCCATGAACCGTATCTAGGAAGGGATGAAAAATAAGAGAGATTAAAGAATAGAGAGGTGTATGCAAAGAGAAAAAGTGAGAAAGGGTTTTGAGAGAAAAACAGAGCCTGAGTGCCAAGTGATGTGAGAAACACATATGAGACAGGGTGGGAAACATTACCTGCAAAAGTAGTGGACTTCCTGCGAATTTGGTCATCTCCTGCCTATGAAAGGCGTCTAAGCCCATCAAAGTCTCGGCCAATGCTAGGCCAATGCAGCTCTTGCCCTCTTTCAAGCCTTGAACTACTTCGATCAAGTGAATGTTAGACCCACCGGAACCTGGAGCAAGAAGAAAATGAGCCAGCATACACAAACAGAGTACATGTTACCAAAAACTCTGCCAAAGACAGTCTCCGTGGTCACCAGCATCAGAAATCAATGAATAAGGCTGGGAATATCCATTGTGAATCAAGGATCGAGCCTCATGCAAAGTGAGTCCACAAAGCCTTCCTAAAGCCTAGACGTGACCAAAACGGGACTGGGGCAAGATTTCCTCGTCGCGCCGGGATTCTATCAAAACTTGGAATTCTTCAATTGTAGGGCATATCTCTTGCCCCCTAAAGCTAAAAACATGTGTGATTGGGTTCCAACACCTAGTCGCGGCATGAAAGAACGGGAAACATAGAGAAGTCCGACTCAACGGGAATAGCGCATTTATGCCAAAGCCACGAAAATTTACTTTTTTCGAGCCATCCAAGGTGGCTATCCAATCCCCAAGCCTGTTGGTAAATAATATCTCCATTCTTGAGAGAAAAATATCAGGGATTTGTAAGTTTGCCAAAAAATCAGCATAGGAGCATTATTTATAGAGTTTGGAAAGAAGCTGGGCATGACACCTAGACAGCACTAATCGACATCACACTGATGGCCAGCCATGCATCAGTGATAGCTGGCCGTGCATCAATGAAGCCCAGCCGGGTCTTGATGGAAACTCATAACAGGGCAGTTGCAGCTAAAGCCAATCTTTGTTTGAATGGTCTTCAATTATAATTTTGAGTTTTGTTTTATTTGCACTAAATGTTTGTTAGTCATTTCGAGTTGTTTTTGTTTTGTTTTTCCATTATCGAGTTATATTTTGTGTTTTGGTCATTTTCCAATTTTCGAATCAATCCAAGTGTGATGCATTCACAGCTTTGAACATTGCAAAAGCAAAGGTAATGCAGCTCATCATTCAACAAAGGAGATCATTCAACAAATTTGGTGTAGATCATCATCCTCTCCCAACATCAACAGGTCGATTTGAGGACCATCTTGGATCTCGTAGACTACCCGCATAATCAATGGAGGAGGAAGTGGAACATTAGGGTCGACCTGGCCTCTGGTCTGGCGAATGAACTGCTCTCCTAAATAGTATGCTCTGCCAAAAGGAACCTAAAACAAAAGCCGCATAGTAAAGGCATGCCATGTATAAGATAAGCCCTCGTATTTGAGAGATACCCGCCCATGGGTGCCAGTCAATCTGTGAACAGAATGAGCAAAGCAACAGGCGTCAATGTCAAAGCTTAAACAGTGCGATAGTGTTTGCGTAAGTGTGGGAATGATAGTGGAAGAGGAGAGATACAATATGGGAACAGAAACATGAATTGCAAAGGCTAGAGTTGAGATTACCAAGTCTACAGTAACGGTGTCAAAGAAGTAATAGAAATATGTGAAATTATGATCTACGAGATGACGCCGCTCAAATTACGAGTTGTAGTGCAGAGGCGGGCACAGACAACTCGATCGGCCTCACTGGAGTCTTAGCCAATGAGATGAAATATGTATAGACCCAAAGTTGTAAATCAAAGACAGTCAGATGATATGAGAAGAAATATTAGATCCAAAAGCATGCAACAACAAGTAAAATATGAATAGATTCGAGACGTGCAACACGGGCAAACATCTCATCATAGTCAACACCTTCTACTTGTGTATAGCCTTGAGCAACTAACCTAGCTTTATTCTTAACCATTGGATCATTTTCATCAGATTTACTTTTAAATATCCATTTTGTACCTATTACATTCATATCTCTAGGTTTAGGAACAAGAGTCCAAACTTTGTTATTTTCAAATTGACCTAATTCTTCATGCATAGCATTAACCCAACTATCATCTAGTAAGGCCTCTTTTACAGTTTTAGGTTCAATTAATGAAATACAACACATATGAGATACCTCATCCCAAATTTGTTTTAGGGTTTTCATTTAGTCTAAGACACTCCCAATCACTTGTTATATCAGATGATTTAGCTTCCCTCGCTTATGGCTTACAGATAGGTCTGGTAGTGACCTAAGTAGCAGTTGTCGTGTCTCTTTGTGCACTTTTTGGATTGGGGCTTGCCATAGGACTTGGTGCTTGTTTGCCTTCAGTTTTGCCTTGTGCTTTTCCTTGTGTGATAACCCTGTCCTATGTTATGTTAATTAACTTAATTATGATTATGGTTATGCACTTAATATTATTTTGAGTGCTACTTATATGATTATGTGTGTGTTTGAATTCCTATCCGTTCACTGTAGGAAAATCTATTTGATTTTCTGCCATAGAAATTAAATTGAAGGCCGTAGAGGCGTCAGAAAGTGAAATTGACTGTATTTTTGTGCTTAACATGATTTTTAGAGTCTACGGCAAAGTTTAATTAAAAATTGACTCAAAGCAAATTAATTAGATTAAATTGATTAGCCTTAACCCATAATGATTAGACAAATATATATAAGTGACTTATTTACAGTTATGTTCACTTTTTGAGCTCATTCCTTACAACTTGGTTGAAATCACATTTAGAGAGAGAGGGGGCCGGTTCTAGAGAGAAAAGAAGGCTCAAATTGTGAATTCTAGTTCAAAGCTTGGGAAATTGGAAGCTAGACCCAAGAAATTAGCCAAATTTGGAAGGGTTAGAACTTCTAGGTGAGTAATCAACCCTTAATTCATGAGTTTGAGTTATAATTGTATGAATTCAAAGAGAGTTGGTAATTAAGAACAAAGTTTAAGCTATAAATGATGAATTTGAAGTTAATTTGCACGTGCATGTAGAGAATTGTCATGAATTTGCATAATCTAGCATGAAGCATGTTAAATATGAAGAATTGGGCACTAAAATTTACATGCATGCATAATTTGTTAAACCTCATGACTTTGATCATTATATATATATATCATTTGACGTGGAATTAGAGTCCATAAATTACATGCATGTGCCATCCTTGAAGATACGAAGTTTAGTGACTTGTGTTATGAGGTTGTCAAGAAAAATGTGAAATAATTTGGGATTTGAATTATGGTTTTGGACAAATTAGACTCAATTTGCTTATGTCCTCATGTTGTATAAAGATTTCCATGATTTTGTATCAAGAACATGGGCTTTGGACATTTGAAGATGTGTTTTGAAGCTTAGGCAGAATTTTGGAAAGCCCAGAATTCGACCTGTTCGCTTGAGCAAGGAAAGTCTCACCCGAGCGTGAATATATAGCTCCCAAAAGTTTTGCAAAGATTGCACGGTGGCTCGAGCGGCCAAATCTGCACTCGAGCGTACCTTGCTTTGCACCACTCCTCGCTCAAGTGTAAATTGCAAGCAACCAGAACTTTTGCAGACCAAAGGGGTTCGCTTTAGCAACCAAGGCTTTGCTCAAGCGGAGAGCCCTATTCCATAAATTTTGAAAATGTGTTTTATGATCTATTTTCTGTTCTCTTTCATTTCTAAGAACTCTTAGACATGCATTGAGCATTGTAAATGGACTAAGAAGATAAGAAAGTGGTCTAAGAGGAATAAATAGATTAAAGAATGGATTGAATTACTTGTGACCCAATGTGTTATGAAATATGTATGGTCAAGCGCAAGGGCAAATCATCCGGCAGATCACTGTGAGTAATATCTTAATAAAGATATGTTCAAGTACGTTACTTTCCAAATGTTACTTCTGTATGAGCCTTATGGATTTGTATTTTGAATTGTAGATAAATCATGTCTTTTGCATAAGACTAATTGAATACGAATATGATCATGATCATGGGTATGTGATACACATAAATACGAATATGAAAATAAATTCGGCCAAAGGCCGTTTGACATGAGTGATTGGGCTAAAGGCCGTTTGACATAAATAAATTAGGCCAAACGCCGTTTGACATGAGTGATTGGACCAAAGGTCGTTCGACATAAATAAATTAGGTCTAAGGCCGTTTAACATGAATGATTGGGCCAAAGGCTGTCTGACATGAATAATTAGGCCATGGGCCGTTTGACATGAATAAATGGGCCAAAGGCCGTTTGACACGAACAAATTGGGCCCAAGGCTGTTTGATAAGAACGAATTGGGCCTGAGGCCGTTTGATACATTTGGGTCTGAGGCTATTTGATGTATTAGATAGAATTATGAATGGACGTAAGACCGTTTGATATGACTGCTACAAATTTCATTCATGTACTTTATTTTGATATTATTCACTGGGCTACCGCTCACTCTCATTTATGTGTGTGTAGGTGAGTAAAGAGATGTCCAAACCCAGCCCCAGTGAAAGACATGAGAGGAGTCGAGTTTTTGTATCGTCATCCCGAATGTCTCACACATGAGACCTTGTTTTGTTTCTTTTATTTATGATTCCCTTTTGTTATCTTGGTGGATATGTTGGATTACCATGTACATAAGCTTTGCTTAGCTGATTGCATGTTTGAAAATTCCTGGACATATAAGATGTTAACTTTTGACTTCATGTGTGAGTTATTATAAACAGTTTCTAAAATGTTTTGCCCTACCATGTAAGCACAACTCGTTGGACAAAATTTTTAAGTTTGCTTCCGTTTGGCCCCTAATATATATCTGATTTTGTTTGAGGCCGTAGGTAATCTCATGATTGCTGGCCAGTTATGACCTTAATCTGTAGTGGTGGTTTTAGGTCATGACAGAGTGGTATCAGAGCACGAGTAATAACTCACACTGTAGACACCCCATTTTTGACCGACCTTAAGACTCAGACATCACCGATTGAGCGCTCGGTGATGTTGCATATTGCGTTCGTTCAAAAGTCTCAGAGTCGCGGCCGCGCGCCCTGCCTCCGGACTTCCGAACTCTCTTCTGTGCCTTGCCTCGGTTTGCGAACCATACTCGATTTTCTCTGTTTTCTTTCCTGAGGGGAGGGAGAGGTCCCGTAGACCATCTCTCAGTGGCCGTGGGCTACATTTCGTGCCCGTAGGCCATTTTGCCCATTTCGGAGCCCGATTTCCGGTTTTCGAAGCCGTCAGGCCGTGTGCCTCGGTTCGGGACCACTCAACCATCTCCGATTCCTCCGATTTTTGGCATGCATCTCATTTACTCCCTTTCGAGGGACACTGGGGTCTTAGATACCCACTTCGCAGCCAAACACCACTTTCAGTGCTTAACGGCCGGTTTTCGGGACCCCGAACTGCGTGTTTTGGCCCCCGAGCATTCGTTTTGCATCGGTTTTTGTTCATTTTTGGCAGGTACCTCTGTTTTATCATAAGGAAGGTCACTGGAGGGTGGGAGGCCAGCAATTGTCTCAAAGAACTTGGTTATGCTCCTCCAGCGCCCCCCGGGGCCCGTTTTTCTCACTTCCGGGCTAATGTTGAACACCCTAGGGCTATTTTCTTCGAGTCAAAACCACATATTTGTGTTGTACACACATGGGAGGACCCTAAAAACACATGGCCGGCCAGTAACTCTCATTGACCCTTTTGAACCCCTTCTAAAAGTGGCATGTTGTCTCTCCTGTTTCAGAGTTGCCAAATTCCAACCACAGGGTCTTGTTGTACACACATAGGAGGACACCAATCTTTGGTGGCCGGCCAGAAATTCTCAAATGACCATTTTGCCCCTAGCCGGCCGGCCACCTGCAGCAAAGGTGCCTAGCCGGCGTGCTTCCTCAAGGTGAGTTCATTCCAGCTGTATCTTGGTTTTCCCCCAAAAAATATCTGATCCGGGGGAACCTTTTGGAGGGAAATAAGAGCTCATTTCCCTCCATTTGGCCAAGGATTCCTCTCTCCCTCTCTTTTCTACATTGGTGTCCTCCCAACTCAAGAGAAGAGATTACAAGCTTTGGTTGGAGCATATACATACATACAACTCCATTTCCTTCAAGTTTTGGGGCCAATTCTTCATCATCTCCAAGCACCACCACTACTACTCCATTCCAGCAGCAAGGAGAGGCTTTCCAGCAGCTAAGAGACAACAAATTTGGTCCAAGAAGCAACCAAAGTCTTGATCTTCAAGGGTAAGTCCACTTCACCCTCTTTTGAGCTCATTTTTGCCTCATTTTCTTAGCCTATTTAATTACTGTTTTGGGCTCCGACCTTAATTGAAACTAGGTCTATTTTGAGCTATTCTCCATTTTTGTTGAAGGGCTCAACCATGTTTGAGCCCTCTATGGTGCACTTGCTTCAATATCATCTAGTATGTCAATATTTTGCATGCTTTTTCTAGCCTATTATTGATCTGTTTTCGAGCATAATGTAAACTATGAGTGGACCTATTTTGAGCCCCTATTAAACATTGAAGAAGGGCTCAACCCTATTTGGCCTCTCTATCATGCACTTGCTTCATAATCTCTCATATTTACCGTAAATTTGCATGATTTGTTTGACCTACATGTAATCTGTTTTGGAGCATGTCATGAACTGTGAGTAAGCTTATTTTGTATCCCTCTACAATATTTTATAAGGGATAAACCTTGTTGGGGGTCCCCATGTCATACTTGTCATTATACCCCTCTTTGACCCCCATTTTTGCATGCTTTTTTAAGCTTATCTAGCTTCTGTTTTCAGACATCATCAGAACTATAAATAGTCATATTTTGATCTTATTGACATATTTCATTAAGGGTCTTTTCTGGTTTGATGAATTTTTGGCCTACCTCATGTTATATCCTCTTGTGGCCTCAATCTTGCATGGCATTTTTAACATATTTTCATACTGATTTGGGGGATGTCATCTACTCTAAATGTGCATATTTTTAGTCGCTATTCACTGTTGTAGAAGGGTATTTTTCCATTTGGGCATCGCATGTATCACTTGTTTCAATACCCTTCTTGTGGAGCAATTTTTGCATTCTTGTTTAATCCTATGTGTGCTTGCTGTTTAGCCCTTTTTATGACTGAAAAATGCTTTTCTTGGGGCTGCCTTGCCACTGTATTTTCATTCCATATCCATATTGTGCATGCATTGCATAGCTGTAAGCCATTTCGGGTGCCTAAATTCATGTTTCGGGGCCATTTCATGCATCGGGTGTACTTTCGCCTCATTTCGGGACTGTTTTCCCCCATATCTCAGTGCTGAAATTCCATTGGCATGTTTTCATATCATTCTCTATGTCATTTCATGCCTTGATGCCATTGCCTCGGTTTTGCGTGCATTGCACGATTTCGAGGCACTTCATTTTCATCCATCGGCCTCTTACGTGAGTGTGGCTGAGGCTCACTCATGTTAGTATAAGTCCATGTTGCATCCTGTATGCCATTTTAGTTTCATTGCATTCCGTATGCCATTGCCTCGATTTGCGTGCCTGTGCACGCATTTCGAGACACTTCATTTTCATCCGATGGCCTCTTATGTGAGTGTGGCTGAGGCTCACTCATGTTAGTGTAAGTCCAATTTGCATCCTGTATGCCATTTTAGTCTCATTGCATTCCGTATGCCATTGCCTCGGTTTGCGTGCCCGTGTGCACGCATTTCGAGGCACTTCATTTTCATCCATCGGCCTCTTACGTGAGTGTGGCTGAGGCTCACTCATGTTAGTATAAGTCCATTTTGCATTCTGTATATCTTTTTTAGTCCTATTGCATTAGTATGCCATTTTCTCGATTTATGCGTGTAAGCACGATTTCAGACATCTCATTTTAGTCCCACTATATATCACATTTCGTGCCGTTTCATGCCTTTATGCCATTGCCTCGATTTGCGTCTGTGCACGCATTTCGAGGCACTTCACTTTCATCCATCGGCCTCCTATGTGAGTGTGGCTGAGGCTCTCTCATGATTAGTGTAAGTCCAATTGCATTGCATATACCATTTTATGCCTTAGGATCATCGCCTCGGTACGCGTGCCCGCGTGTACGCATTTCGAGGCATCTCATTTTCATAGCATTGTGCATGCTAGGATTGTATTTTAGTTGCATTCATGCATATCATGCCTATTGCATCGTGTTCGGGATAGGAGTTAGCCCGGGCACGGGAAACGAGGCACGTTCCGTACTCCGAGTGACGGAACGGGTCTCAATTCCCAAGTCACCGACACTCCGGATTATCCATGATGGAGTTAGGTTTTGTTGTAGCATTCATATGCATTCATCCTATATTGAGTTGTGCAATTCGGCTCCTCGGCCATCATGCATCGAGATGCGTGCTTGGTGGCACGAGGATCGAGGCATGCATATATTTGTGAAATACATTGCTATGCCCCTCTCCTGCTCTCTGTTGCAGCAAAATGAAGGATTAGCAACTTTTGGAGTCTGGCACGCATTTCGAGAAATCTTGCAAACAGAGGCTCATTGGGGCATCCCAGTGGATTTCCGCGCCAAAGCTGCCCGGCATACATCTTTCATCAATAGCAAGGCAGCCCCTGGCTTGTATGCCAGTTTACAGCTTTCTTAGTCAACCTGTTAATTAATTAGGAATTTGTATATTTATTTCGGACTGTATTATTCTTTCATTCGGGACTGTATTATTTATTCGGACCCTCTGCGCAAAGGCATAATTGTAATAAGTGTGGGTGAGTGTGATGTATGTCTTCCAACCCCACGTCTTTCTTCCCTTTTATTTACCCGCTTATGATGGTTAGATATAGGGCATATTTCAATTAGCATAATAGTATGACAGCATGTTTGCACCATTCATCTATTTTGCACGCACCCGGCTCAGCGCATCATACAAACTGCATTTGTATTTCAATTCCAAATTAAATACGTGTTAGTTGTAGCATTTCACATGCCATGTTTAGAATAACCGAGCCTGCTATAATTTGCATCTTTGCATGTGTTGCATTAGACATTTCAGTATACTTAGGATCATGCATGATTTCTAATGAGTTTCTGTTTTGGCTTGGAGTACTCGGTAAGTTTTATGCTTTAGCACCCTTGCATGCGTGTGAGTGTTGCCATGGATAGCATGCTTACCATGAGGTTAAATGCTTATGTGATATAACTGCCTTGAATGCCTGTGGGTGGAGGTTGAGTTACTTGAATTGGGACAATCCATCAAATGTTTGTTTTAAGCCCACTAGATAGTGGCAAAATCATATTTTCTTAAGCCCACCCGAGGGTGGCAAATCCATGTCTTAGCCTACCTGCGGGTAGCACCATCAAACCATTTTCAAACAAGCAAACATGAAATGTTTTGTTCCGATTCAGGCGATTCAGTCTATACTTGTATGCTGTGCGCATCACATAGTAACCTAGGCTAATAACCGGAATAAGAATGCACAATGTTTTCAAAATAAGATATCATGGTTAGTAGAGGCCGGTCTTTGACCGGGCGAGCGGGGGTGCTCACGAAGTGACCTTCCCCAATCGTACCCAAGTTCCCGAGCCGAGGCAACTTTGGTGATGACGGACACGTGGCCTTTGGCACTGAGTCAGGATTTCCTAAATTTTCCAAAAATAAAATATTTAGGTGGCGACTCTGTATCTAGCGAAGTAGTCCATGATTGGCACTTCTTTCAAAAAATCAGCTTTCTCAAAACGATTTGCCAGATTTGGACTCTTTGGTTCATGATTAAGAACCGTGACATTTGAGTCCTTCGAACTGTAGTAGACCCAATATCGAACCCGAACGGGAGGGACTCGCACTCCCTTTCCCTTGGGATGCGTTCGGGGACATCTACACACACACTTGTCCAAATGAGCAATAAGCATCTAGAAAATATCAAAGATGCATTCATGTGATAAGTATGAACTTGAAGACATCGAGAATATGCTTAAATGTTTCGAAACGAATGACTGTGTGCTATATGTTTTGTGATACTTGCATTGTGAATTATTTGAATATGCATGCTCTTTTGTATATGCGTACTTATGGATATTTCTATATAAAGAATAATGCAAGTTTAATCAAATAATGGTGAGAACAAGAGGCGATGAATTAGAGGAGTCCTCTACTGCCAGAATGGATAAGATGGAAAGGTTGATACAGGATATGGCAGAAACATTGAGACAACAACAACAATGGCAACAACAATGGCAATAGCCACACCCTTCACCTCCACCTCCAAAGACCACCGTGTCAAACCTCTGAATGATAAGCGAAGAATAGCTCTCACCAAAGAGTTTAAGACAATGAAACCACCACAGTTTCATGGGGGATTGGATCCATTAAAAGCTGAAGCATGGGTCCTCGGCATAGAGAAACTGTTTGAGGTATTTCCTTGTCTAGAAACCCAGAAGGTGTTGCTAGCCACCTTTACTCTTGAATATGAGGCAAGAAGATGGTGGATGTTAATGCATGAAAGCAATAAAGATATTGGTTGGGCACGATTTTTGGAGATTTTCTATAACAAATACTTTCCACAATGTGTCCGTGACAGGAAAGTGTCAGAATTCATGGGACTTAAGCAAGATAGCATGACCGTAGCTGAGTATGAGGCCAAGTTTATTGAATTGGCTAGATTTGCACCACATATGGTCGATATTGACTATAAGAAAGCAAGACATTTTGAAGGAGGGCTTTGAGATGATATCTTAGAGAAGGTAAGTGTAGCTGGAAACCTATATCGAAGTGTTAGACCAGGCCATAATATCATAAGCTAATATAGCCAGACAGGCCAAACCATCAACTGACTAGAAAAATAGTAAAAGACAGGGCTTCTTTTCAAAAAAGAGATTTTCAAAGAAGCAGAATACGGGCTCCTCAAGTACTTCGAATTCTTATAGAGACACATCCCCAATGTGCAACCAGTGTTGAAAAAGGCATCGTGGGGTTTGTTACCGTATATCTGGGACCTGTTTTAAGTGTGGTAAGACAGGGCACATGGCCAGAGATTGTAATCAAAGCAGTGGGAAGTTAATTTCTAACTCAACTACATTAATTTCGAAACCGAGAAACACTACAAGGCCTGCTACTATCGGAGATACCATGAGACAAGGGAGAGTCTTTGCACTTGTTCTAGGCGATACACGAAACACAGAAGCAGTTGTCTCAGGTACTATCTCTATATGCAACCAGGATGCTTTTGTATTAATTGACTCCAGATTAACACACTCTTTCGTAACTTATGCATTTGCATCTAAATTGAGTAGACCTTTAGAATCATTGCCATATTTATTATGTGTATCTACTCCATCCGGGAAATATGTGTTGTGTACATCCAGAAGTCGATTTTGTGATATGCGATTGGAAATGCTACCTTGTATGTAGATTTATTACCCTTGGACTTTAGACATTTTGATGTAATCACAGGCATGGGTGGCTAACTAAATCTTGTGCCACCATTGATTGTGTTACGAAATGGGTTGTATTTAAACCACCCAAGGTAAAGAAATTGTGTTTATGGGTAATGGGGTAGTGCCTCCACCTTAATTGATATCTGCAATGAAAGCATGTAAATTGATCAAGAAAGGGTGCGGGGTTATTTGTCTTGTGTGTTATCTCGAACAATCTGTGAATGTTGAATTGAACAGTACTCCTATTGTTAGAGAATTTCGAGATGTGTTCCCAGATGAATTTCCAAGAGAATTGGTTGACAGGAAAATAGAGTTCACTATTGAAGTTGTGCCAAGCACTCAGCCTATTTCTAAAACTCCCTACAGAATGGCTGCTGTTGAAATGAAAGAATTGAAGGAACAGTTGTAAGACCTACTGGACAAAGGGTTTATTCGACCAAGCACTTCGGCATGGGATGCACCGGTGTTATTTGTGAAAAAGAAAGATGGAACATTGCGCTTATGTATTGACTATCGAGAACTAAACAAGGTGACAATAAAGAATAAATATCCCTTACCTCGTATTGATGACTTGTTTGACCAGTTGCAGGGAGCACAAGTGTTTTTCAAAATTGATTTGAGATCCGGGTACCACCAGTTGAAGATAAAAGCAGAGGATGTTGAGAAAACTGCGTTTCAGGCAAGGTATGGCCATTACGAATTTCTTGTTATGCTATTTGGGGTAACTAATGCTCCTACGGAATTTATGGATCTTATGAACCAAATTTTTAAACCTTACCTCGCTGAATTTGTTGTAGTATTTATTGATGATATTCTGATATATTCGAAGAATAGACCTGAACATGAACAACATTTGAGAATCGTTTTGCAAAACACTTAGAGAGAATAAATTATTTACTAAACTAAAGAAATGTGAATTTTGGTTGGATGAAGTTATTTTCTTATGACATGTCATCAACAAAAATGGGATTTCAACAGACCCCCAAAAAATAGACGCAATTGTGAATTGGCCTACACCGACGAATATAACAGAGGTCCACAGTTTCATGAGCTTAGTTGGGTACTACGGGAGATTTGTGAAACACATTTCAAAAATAGCTGTACCACTTACCGAACTCACACGTAAAGGACAACCATTTGAGTGGACTAATGAAAGAGAGGCTGCCTTTCAAGAGTTGAAGACGAGACTAACCATCACACTAGTTTTGACATTGTCCTCAGGTATGGAAAACTTTGTGATTTTTAGTGATGCATCGTATAAGGGTCTAGGTTGTGTGTTAATGCCGGATGGGCGAGTAATTGCTTATGCCTCTCGACAATTAAGACCACATAAGAAGAACAATCTGACACATGACCTGGAGTTGGCCGCAGTTGTATTTGCTCTAAAAAATTGGCGACATTACCTGTATGGGGCGACATGCTAAGTTTACACGGATCACAAAAGCCTAAAATACTTCTTTACTCAAAAGGAACTGAATATGTGACAAAGGAGATGGCTTGAACTAATAAAAGATTATGATCTTCATATTCAGTATCACCCCGGGAAAGCCAATACAGTTGCTGATGCCTTGAGCAGAAAATCGACAGGGAATTTAGTTTGCTTACTTATTGAACAAAAGGAAATTTTTTTTAGATTTTGAGAGAACCGAGATTGAAGTCGTGTTGCATGAACAAAATGGATTGGTGGCCGCCATTTCAGCTGAACCAACAATAATTAATTAAATTAAGCAAAGGTGAAAAAAGAATGAGTTCCTCAAGAAAATAATTGATGAATTTGAGGCAAATTCAAAACCAGAATTTAGTATTGACGGTGAAGTATTGAGATTTCAAAATCAAATGTGTGTCCCAAACATTCCGGAACTAAAGAAAAGAATTTTTGATGAAGCTCTCAAGTCGATATTTGCTATGCACGCGGGTAGCAACAAAATGTATCGGGATTTAAGGCGAAGTTATGGGTGGCCCAAAATGAAGAAAGAAATTGTAGAATATGCATCCAAGTGCCTTCAATGTCAACAAGTTAAAGCTGAACAGCAGAAACCAAGCGGCCTACTCTAACCTCTCCTTATTCCGGAATGGAAGTAGGAACATGTGAACATGGATTTTGTTATTGGCCTACCTCGAACTTCTAGAGGTATGGATTCTATTTGGGTTATAGTTGATAGACTAACTAAATTTGCACATTTTCTACATGTTAGGACTACATTTGATGCTTATAGACTGGCTACTATATATGTTGATGAAATTGTTCACCTATATGGGGTTCCGGTGTCTATTGTCTCGGAGAAAGATCCGAAATTTGTATATAGATTGTGGAAAAGTTTGCAAAGAGCTATGGGAACAGAATTGAGATTTAGTACTGCATTCCATCCACAAACAGACGGGCAATCAGAACGGACCATACAAACCTTGGAGGACATGCTCAGAATGTGTGCTTTAGATTTTCAAGGGTGTTGAAAGGATTATTTGCCACTAGCAGAATTTGCATACAACAACAGCTTCCACTCTAGCATTAGTATAGCACCATACGAAGCTTTGTATGGCAGGAAGTGTAGATCCCTAATTTGTTGGACCGAAGTAGGGGATAGGGCCTTATTTAGGCCCGAAATTGTAGACGACACTTCGAAAAGGATTAAAATCATCCAACAAAGGCTCAAGACAGCAGGCAAAAGAATTATGCTGATGTTCGAAAGAGACCTCTTGAGTATGAGGTTGGCAACCATATGTTTATTCATGTGATTCCGATAAAGGGCCAATTGAGGTTCGGTAAGAAAGGCAAATTGTCACCTAGCTACATTGAACTGTTTCAAATTCTGGAAGGCTTAGTCTAGTTGCTTATAGGGTTACACTACCACCGAGATTTGAACAGATGCATAATGTGTTTCATGTATCAATGTTATGGGGTTATCTTCAATATCTGTTTCGTGTGATTGATTACCACCGAATAGCTCTCGATGAAAATATGAAATGCGCAGAATGGCCAGAACAAATCATTGACCGGCAAGTGAAACAGTTGAGAAACAAGTCCATCCCAACGATGAAGGTAGAATGGAAAGAGCACTATGGAAAGGACACCACACGGGAAAAAGAGGATGAGATATGACTGCGATATCCACATTTGTTTTCGGACAAGGGCAAAATAAGTTTGGAGGACCAAACTTCCTAAAGGAGGGAGATTGTGATAACCCTGTCCTATTATGTTAATTAATCTTAATTATGATTGTGGTTATGTGCTTAATATGATTTTGAGTGCTACTTATATGATTATGTGTGTGTTTGAATTCCTATCTGTTCACCGTAGGAAAATCTGTTTGATTTTCTGCCATAGAAATTAAATTGAAGGCCGTAGAGGCGTCAAAAAGTGAAATTTACTGTATTTTTGTGCTTAACATGATTTTTAGAGCCTATGGCGAAGTTTAATTAAAAATTGACTTGGAGCAAATTAATTAGATTAAATTGATTAGCCTTATCCCAAACTGATTAGACAAATATATATATAAGTGACTTATTTACACTTATGTTCACTTTTTGAGCTCATTCCTTACAACTTGGTTGAAATCACATTTAGAGAGAGGGGGCCGGTTCTAGAGAGAAAATAAGGCTCAAATTGTGAATTCTAGTTCAAAGCTTGGGAAATTGGAAGCAAGACCCAAGAAATTAGCCAAATTTGGAAGGGTTAGAACTTCTAGGTGAGTAACCAACACTTAATTCATGAGTTTGAGTTGTAATTTTATGAATTCAAAGAGAGTTGGTAATTAAGAACAAAGTTGAAGTTATAAATGATGAATTTGAAGTCAATTTGCACATGCATGTAGAGAATTGTCATGAATTTGCATAATTTAGCATGAAGCATGTTAAATATGAAGAATTGGGCACTAAAATTTACATGCATGCATAATTTGTTAAACCTCATGACTTTGATCATTATATATATCATTTGGCATGGAATTAAAGTCCATAAATTGCATGCATGTGCCATCCTTGAAGATATGAAGTTTAGTGACTTGTGTTATGAGGTTGTCAAGAAAAATGTGAACTAATTTGGGATTTGAATTATGGTTTTGGACAAATTAGACTCAATTTGCTTATGTCCTCATGTTGTATAAAGATTTCCATGATTTTGTATCAAGAACATGGGCTTTGGACATTCAAAGATGTGTTTTGAAGCTTAGACAGAATTTTGGAAAGCCCAAAATTCGACCTATCCGTTCGAGCGAGGAAAGTCTCGCTTGAGCGTGAATATATAGCTCCCAAAAGTTTTGTAGAGATTGCACGGTGGCTCGAGCAACCGAATCTGCGCTTGAGCGTACCCTGCTTTGCACGACTCCTCGCTCGAGCGTCAAAAGTCTCGATCGAGCGTAAATTGCAAGCAACCCGAACTTTTGCAGACCAATGGGGTCCGCTCGAGCGACCAAGGCTGGGCTCGAGTGGAGAGCCCTGTTCTAGAAATTTTGAAAAGGTGTTTTATGATCTGTTTCTGTTCTCTTTCATTTCTAAGAACTCTTAGACATGCATTGAGCATTGTAAATGGACTAAGAAGATAAGAAAGAGGTCTAAGTGGAATAAATAGATTAAAGAATGGATTGAATCGCTTATGACCCAATGTGTTATGAAATGTGTAGGGTCAAGCGCAAGGGCAAATCATCTGGCAGATCACTGTGAGTAATATCTTAATAAAGATATGTTCAAGTATGTTACTTTCCAAACGTTACTTCTGTATAAGCCTTATGGATTTGTATTTTGAATTATGGATAAATCAGTCTTTTGCATAAGACTAATTGAATATGAATATGATCATGATCACTGGTATGTGACACACATAAATACAAATATGAAAATGAATTGGGCCAAAGGCCATTTGACATGAGTGATTGGGCGAAAGGTCGTTTGACATAAATGAATTGGGCCTAAGGCCGTTTGACATAAATGATTGGGCCAAAGGCCGTCTGACATGAATAATTGGGCCAGGGGCCATTTGACATGAATGAATGCGCCAAAGGCCGTTTGACACGAACAAATTGGGCCCGAGGTCATTTGATAAGAACAAATTGGGCCTGAGGCCATTTGATGTATTAGATAGAATCATGAATGGGCCTAAGACTGTTTGATATGATTACTACAAATTTCATTCATGTACTCCTTTATTTTGATATTATTCACTGGGCTATCGCTCACTCACATTGATTTGTGTGTAGGTCAGCAAAGAGATGTCCAAACCCAGCCCCAATGAAAGACATGAAGTAGTCGACTTTTGTGGCATCAGCCCCGAACGTCTCACGCATAAGACTTTGTTTTGTTTCTTTTATTTTGATTCCCTTTTGTAATCGTGGTGAATATGTTGGATCACCATGTACATAAGCTTTTGTTTAACTGACTGCATGTATGAAAATTCCTGGACATATAAGATGTTAACTTTTGACTCCATGTGTGAGTTACTATAAACTATTTCTAGAATGTTTTGCCTTACCATGTAAGCACAACTTGTTGAACAAAATTTTTAAGTTTGCTTTCGTTTGGCCCCGAATATATGTCTGATTTTGTTTGAGTCCATAGGTAATCTCATGATTGTTGGCCGGTTATGACCTTAATCCATAGGTGTGGGTTTGAATCATGACACCTTGACTTTGTGGTGCCATATCAAGAATTTGAGCGTCACTTTCTTCTTCCTCATGTAGAGATGCAATTGGGGTGCCTATGTCATCTAGAACCACATTGATAGATTCCATTACAGATAAAGTACGAAGATGATAGACATGAAAGGCTCTACTTATGGTTGAATACTCTAGAAAAATGCCTTCATCATTACGGGAGTAGAATTTGCCCAAAGGCTCTCTATCCTTGAAAATATAACACTTACTCCTAAAAGTTTTGAAGTATTTTACATTACGTTTTAACCCTTTCCATAGTTCATATGGAGTTTGTAATGTGACAGGCCTTAAATACACATGATTCACCACATAAACAACGGTCTTAAATACACACGATTCACCATATAAACAACAGTATTTAAGGCTTCATTCCAAAATTTGGAAGGAACTTTCTTACTAAGAAGCATGACTCGAGCCATTTCTTGAACAACCCTATTTTTCCTCTTAACAAATCCATTTTGCTGTGGGGTAATGGGTGCAGAAAATTTATGCTTGATGCCATGCATATCACAAAAATATAAAAATGAGCTATTTTCAAATTCATGACCATGATTAGTTTGGATTCTTATGATACGCCCGATAGAAACACTCTATTCATTTTGGATTTTAAGGACTAAGAATTAATTTGAGAGCATCAAACGTATCTGATTTTATTCTTAAAAAATTAACCTATGTGAAACGAGTATAATCATCAATAGTTAAAAAAACATAACTTTTACCTCCAATGCTTTTAGTACGAGTGGGTCCCATAAGATCTATACGAACAAAATCAAGAGAACGCTTAGTTCTTAAGTTGTTCACCTTCTTATGAGGGGCTCGCGTTTGCTTCCCCAATTGACATAGCCCGCACACGTGGTTCATAGTCTTACCCATTTTGGGCACTCTTCTCACAATCTCTTTGTTAGCTATCTAAGTTAGGTCTTTAAAATTCATGTGACCTAATCGCTGATGCCATAAGTCAAGATTACTCATGATGACCGAGTGACAAGTGAGATCATTAGTAGTAACAATTCTATAGCAATTATCAGATGTGCAAACCCCATGCATGACAGTATTTCCTTTTTTGTCCAGAATTTCACATTTATTTTTTGAAAATAATGCTTCATGATGTGAGTCACACATTTGACTAATACTTAAAATATTAGCTTTAAAGCCATCAACAATTAATACATTCTCTATATTAGGAAGCCCAAGGACACTTATAGAGTCGTTGCCAATGATTCTAGAGGTGCCATCATCTCCAAAGGTATCAATTCATCCTTCATATTTCTCAAGAGATGTGAAGTAGGATTTGTTACCTAACATGTGACGAGAGAATCCACTATCAAGATACCACAAGTTCGAGTCACGTGCTTTTAGTGCAGTGTGAACAACAAAACAAGTAAGGTCACTCTTTCTTATCTACAACGTTTTGGTCTTCACAGAAGAGGGACTGGCATTCTTGGTAAATGTCTTAGCGTTGTGAACACAATTATGAATCCTGGTATTCTACCTAAACATATAAGGTTGTCTCCTAATCCGTGAAGTATTAGAATATCTAACTTTTTGGGAGACTCTACCAAATAACTCAAAACAATAAAGGCGAATGTTGCCATATCTACCACAATGATGACAAATAAAAAAAGGTTTTACCTCCCTTTGTTTGGTCTTACCACCTTTAGGTTGATAGAGAGGCTTGTCATCTTGTTAGATCTTCAACTTTTCATTGGCTTGAGATGTAGGAACCTATCCCACTTTTGTCACCACCCATTTGTTGAGACCCAATGATGTCTTCAAGTGTCTTTGATCCTCTATTTCAGATGTCAATTGTGACTCTAGCATTTTTGAGTTCTTCATCTTTTTGACTGACCAACTCTTCCAAGGCAACTTGAGACATCTCGAGAGATTCAATATTCTCTTCATATGTAGCATAGATTTTTAGAAGTTCATTCCTCTCAGTCTCACAGGTCAGAAGCTTTGCACAGAGAGCTTATCTATCACTTGAAATCTTGATGACATCCTTTTTAGCTTAAAAAATCTCCTCATCTAACTTGACATTCTCACTTTCATACTTTGAGTTTGATAGTGAGTTTGTCATTCTACTTCGATAAGTTTAGAGATTTGCTATATAGCTTTTCATAAGCCTGTTAAAGTTCTTCACCATCTATCTCATCATTATCCTTTGAGGTGTCATCATATTCTTTTTATTCTTCTTTCTCCTCGAGAGCATCCAGTTGAGCGACTAAGGCACTGATGTGGGTATTATTGGATATTTGTGAAGATGACTTTGTAATTTCATGGAATTTCATAAGAATAACCCATGCATCTTTGGCATTCTAGCAATGAGACATCCGATCTTGTTCTCCTTCAAAAAGTGCTTCTTGGATGGTGTTCAGTACTCTTTCACTGCTCTCCATGTCAGCCCTTTCAACATCACACCATTCTTCAGTGGACTTGGCAACCTTTTGATTGGTGTTTGGATCGATCACAAATGGTGCTTCAATATTCTCCTCAATTGTGCGCCAACCTTCAGGATCCCAAGCTTTGAGATAAACTCGCATTCTACACTTTCAGTACAAATAATTACTCCCATCAAAGGTAGGAACACAAGGCAAACTAGGTCTATGAGCAAACACAACTAGCTTAAACAAGAATAAAATGCCATGTAGGTACTATCTCCGTCTTTACCAAATTCAGTTTCCTCAGCTTCTTGCTCTGACCCGCTTTCATCATTCCAAGTCATTGTGTAGACTTTCTTTCGGTTCTTTTTCGAAGAACATTCCAGAGCAATATGCCCAAACTCTTGGCATTCATAGCACTTGACTCCTTGTCCTCTCATAGTCTTCTTTTCAGTCTTCGGAGCCACTTTGGGTTCAACAGGTTTAGGTTTATCATTACCCTTATCTCTAGGGCTAGAGTCCTTGAAATTAGGCTTCTTTTTTCTTTAAATTTTTTTTTAAATTGTTTAGTAAACATAGCCATCATTTCGGACTCGAGATCAATTTCTATCTCGTGGTTCTTGGCAATCTCGAGGGCACTAGTTAAGGTCATATTATCTTTTTGTTTTTTCTTAGAAATCAGATGGGCTTCATAAGTTTGTAGGTTTTCAACCAATTGATCAAGTTTGAGATTCTCAACATCCTGAGTCTTCTCTATAGCTGTCACTTTTGATTGGAACCTATTGGGTAAGGACCTCAAATTTTTCCAACCACTTTAGATTCAGGGATTTTTTTTTTCACCGAGTGTGAAATAAGAATTCACAATGTCACTAAGTTTAGCATAAAAATCATCAAACATCTCATCATCGCGCATAAAAAGGTTTTCAAAAGAGGAGGTGAGACGCTGAAGTGTTGACATTTTAACAGCAGTAGTACCCTCGTGAATTGTTTCAAGAATGTCCCAAGTCTCTTTTGCTACCTCACACGTACAAATATGACGAAACTCTTCAGGTGTGAAGGAGCAAAAGTGATAATTTAGCGCTTTACTATTTCAACTCGAATTCTGATAATCAATTATGTCCCATTTATCGATTGGTTTGGGAATATCAATACCATCAATGGTAACAATAGGTTCACTCCACACATAGATAACAAAGTGCCAAACTTTCTCATCAATTGATTTGAAAAATGCCCTCATACAAGCTTTTCAATAAGAATAGTTTGTTCCATCAAGTAAAGGAGGTCTATGGGTCGAGTTACCTTTGCAAATCAAATCCATTAACACGAATCACACAAAATTACACTCCTATAGTTTTTTTTTTTTAAAAAAAAAACGAACGAGTAACCTGCTCTGATACCAATTGAAAAACCTACGTGGTTTGTGATTCGAAACATATTTAATTGCAACAATTCCCAAACAAACAAAACTAACAATCTAAATCATTAGCACATACAAAAGTGATTTAGTTTGTTGTTTCACAATTAATAAATCGACACAAACAATTTTTATGTGAAAAAAAAAATCACAGTTGGAGCATTGTAACAAGCCCGCGGGGGACCTCGCTACAGCTCAGACTCGATTTTGTTGTCACGGTTCTTAATCTTGAACCAAAGAGTCCAAATTCGGCAAATCGTTTTGAGAAAACAGATTTTTAGAAAAGAAGTGCCAAACATGGACTGCTTTGCCAGATACAGAGTCGCCACCTAAATATTTTATTTTTGGGAAATTTAGGAAACCCTGACTCGGTGACAAAGGCCACGTGTCCGTCATCACCAAAGTTGCCTCGGCTCGGGAACTTGGGTACGATTGGGGAAGGTCACTTCGTGAGCACCCCCGCTCGCCTGGTCAAAGACCGGCCTCTACTAACCATGATATCTTATTTTGAAAACATTTTGCATTCTTATTCCGGTTATTAGCCTAAACTTACTATGTGATGCGCACAACATACAAGTATAGACTGAGTCCTCTGAATTGGAACAAAACACTTCATGTTCGTTTGTTTGAAAATAGTTTGATGGTGCTACCCGCAGGTAGGCTAAGACGTGGATTTGCCACCCTCGGCTGGGCTTAGAAAATAATGGTTTTGCCACTATCTAGTGGGCTTAAAACAAACATTTGATGATTTGTCCCAATCCAAATAACCCAACCTTCACCCACAGGCATACAGGCAGTTATATCACATAAGCACATAGCCTCATGGTAAGCATGCTATTTATGGCAACACTCACACGCATGCAAGGATGCCAAAGCATAAAAACTCACCGAGTACTCCAAGCCAAAACAGAAGCTAATTAGAAATCCATGCATGATCTTAAGTATACAGAAATGCCTAATGCAACACATCCAAAGATGCAAACTATAGCAGGCTCGGCTATTCTAAACATGGTGTATGGAATGCTACAGCTAACATGTATTCAACTTAGAATTGAAATACAAATGCAGTTAGTATGATGCGCCGAGCCCGGTGCATGCAAGACAGATGAATGAATGCAAACATGCTATCATACTGTATGCTAATTGAAACATGCCCTAATCTAACCATCATAAGCAGGTAAATAAAAGGGAAGAAAGACGTGGGGTTGGAAGACATACATCACACTCACGTACACTTATTACAATTATGCCCTCGCGCAGAGGGTCCGAATAAATATACAGTCCCGAATAAAAGAATAGTACAGTCCAAATAATACAGTCCAAAATGTACAAATTCCTAATTAATTTACAAATTAACAAAGAAAATAATAAACTGGCATGTAAGCCAGGGACTGCCTTGATTTTGATGAATGATGTATGTTTAGCGCTTTTGGCGCGAAATTCACCGATGTCCCAATTAGCTTCTGTTTTGCAATTGTTCTTGGAAAGCGCGCCAAGCCTCGGAAGACTGCTGATTCTTGATTTTGCTGCAACAGAAAGCAAGAAAGGGGCATAGCAATATATTTTCACAAATGTATGCATGCCTCGATTCTCGTGCCACCAATCACGCATCTCGATGCATGATGGCCGAGGAATCGAATTGCACAACTCGATATGAAATGAATGCACATGAAAGCTTAACAAAACCCAACTCCATCATGGGTAATCCGGAGTGTCGGTGACTGGGGAATTGAGACACGTTCCGTCACTCGGAGTACGAAACGCCCCTCGTTTCCCGTGCTCGGGCTAACTCCTATCCCGAACACAATGCAATATGCATGATATGCATGAAATGCAACTAAGATACATCCTAGCATGCACAATGCTATGCGATGGCATACACGGTGCACGATGCAACATGGCATACACAATGCTCTAATACACAACCTAGCATACACAATGCTATGGAATGAAATGGCATACGCAATGCATAATGGACTTACACTAACATGAATGGACCTCAGCCACACTTACATAAGAAGCCATTAGATGAAAATGAGACACTCGAAATGCGTGCACACGTGCGCGCAAACCGAGGACCGAACTTACAGCACAGAATGCCACTCTAACAAGACATGGCAAAACATGAAAATTGGCATACTAACATGCAAATTTCAGTAGCAAAATGAGATGCAAAACAGCCCCGAAACATGGTGAAATGGTACCCAATGCATGGAACGAGTCCCGAAACATGAAATTGGCGCATGAGATGGCCTATGGCTATGCAATGCATGCATAATTTGAGCATGAAGTGTAAATACAGAAGCAAGGCATCCCCAAAAAAAGCATGTTTACAGTTTAAATCAAGGCCAAACAGTGGGCACAAATGGGGCTAAATCAGCATGCAAAAATGGCCTTAAAAGCAAGATAATGAAGCAAGTGCAAGCTGCTGTCCCTAAACAGAAAAGGGCCTTCTACAATATTGAAGAGGGGCCAAAAATATGGTGTTTTACAGTTTATAACAAACCCCAAAAACAGACACAAGTATGCTCAAAATGATATGCAAAATAAGGGCCAAAACGGAGATAAAGAAGCAACTGATGTATGATGGTTCCAAACAGGTGAGGGCCCTTCAACAATATTTAATAGGGCCCCAAAATATGACCTTTTACAGTTAATGGCTGAGCCCAAAACAGTGTACAACTATGCCCAAAATGCAATGCAAGAAATGGCCTAAAAGAGAGGCTACAACACAAAGTATACAAATGATGCTCCAAACAGCAATAGACCCTTAATGAAGCATGGATAGGGGGTCAAAAAAAGGCCATTTTCAGTTCGTACCAAGGTCCAAAAACAGAAGCAAAATAGGCTAATAAATCATGCAAAAATGTGGCTAAAACATGGATATCAAAGCAAGTGATACATGGAAGATTCAAACAGTGATGAGCCCTTCTACAATGTTTAATAAGGGCTCAAAATAAGCCTATTTACAGTTTACAACATGCTCCAAAACAGATTATACACAGGCCTAAAATAACATGCAAGAAAATGGCATATAAGAGGGACAATGAAGTAAGTGCCAAATGGGGGCCTCAAACAGTGAGAGGCCCTTAATGAAAGATGAAGTAGAGCTCAAAAAAATGCCACTTTCAGTTATGTCCGGAGCTCAAAAGTATAAGAAAGAAAGAAAGGCTAAGAAATAATGCAAAAAATAAGCTCAAAAGAGGGAGAAATCAACTCACCCTTGTAGACCAATTCTTTAGCAACTTCTTGGACCAAGTTTAGGTGCTCCTCAGCTCTGGAAGACAGCTCCAAGTGGCTGGAATGGAGGTGGTGGTGTGATGCTAGGTGGTGGTGAAGGAATGGTGTAGGAACTTGGGTGTTCGGAGCTTGGAAGTGTAGAGATAGGGGGAGGGGTGTAATGCAAGCTTGAAGGCAAATTTTCCAACCCTTTCCAATGCAGCTGGAGCTCTGGTTACATAGGCAAAAGGGAAGGGAAAAGAGGGGGAAAAAATGGGGGAAAACAATCCAAGTTTCCCCCCCAAAAAGGCACCCCTCGGATACAAAATCTAGAGGGAAAAGGAGGGTGTATCTGCACTGTACTTGATGTAAGGAATCTGGCCGGCCGGCTATTGGGCTTGAAGGTGGCCGGCCGGCCCTCCCATGGCCGGCCGGCCAAGGGTCAAAAGGGTCAGGTGTGATTAGTGGTCGGCCATGCCATATTAGTGGCCTCCCATGTGTCCTTAACACAGCCTTGTGGTTGAAAATTGGAAACAGTGAACCAAGAGAGAGAACAACCCACTTTTCAAAGGGGTTCAAAAGGTTCAAACACAATTACTGATCGGCCACCACATATTGGTGGCCTCCCAGGTGTGTACATCACAAGTATGGGGTTTAGAGTGCAAGAAAATGGTCCAAGGGTGGTCAACATTGGCTTTGAAGTGAGAAAAACGGGCGTCGGAGGGCGATGATGGAATATAACTGGTTGCTGGAACAATTACTGGCCTCCCACCCTTCTATGACCTTCCTGGTGATGAAACAGAGGTCCCTGCCAAAAATGAACGAAAACCGATGGGAAATGAAGGTTCGGGGGCCGAAACGCACAGTCCGAGACCCCGAAAACTAACTATTAGGCACCGGGAGTGGTGTTCGACCACGAAGTTGGTCTCTCAGACCATAGTGTCCCTTAAAATGGGGGGAATAAGATGCATGCCAAAAATCGAAGCAAACGGAGGTGGTTAGGCGGTCCCGAACCGAGGCACTCGCCCGACGGCTCTCTAAAACCGAACCAGTTCGAATGGGCAAAATGGCCTACGACCATGAAATGTAGCTCACCCATCGAGAGATGGTCTACGAGACCTCTCTCCTCCTTTGGGAAAAGAAACAGAGAAAATCGAAGTCCGTTCGCAAACCGAGGCAAGGCATGAAAGGGTTCAAAGTCCGGAGGCAAGGCTCACTACCGAGACTCGAGACTTCGAACGAGCACAATATGCAACATCACCGAAGCGCTCAATCAATCGGTGACGCCGAGTCTTAAGGTCGGTCAAAAATGAGGTGTCTACAAGCATCACCAATTGTGATAAAAATCACGGCTAAACGCAACTAATTAATCCACTATAAAGAATGAAAGTAGATGAGGTTTCCAAACAATTTACCCTACACTCAGAAATTGTCTTCAACAACTTGTGCCGCTTTCACTAACGCCTTTGTCTCGAATTGATCACTGGCCGTTGAATCTGCAACACCCATGCCAAATCCACAACAACGAGCTGCTTCAAACTCCTTTAAAACCTTTACGCTCAAATCTCCAGAATCCACTAAACAATAACTCTTACACTTGAATGATCCACCAACCCTTTGATGTAAAAGATTTAGTTCATGAGATAACCTCAACAAGACATCAAAGGAAACAAGCAAAAAACCTCCAGAGAGAAACCCTAGCCTTCAAGAATATGCTCCGGAAGATCTAACCCTAAATTCTGTCATTCGCGCAGCTTTATAGAGAATAAGGGTCACGAAGACCACTCGAGCCATGAAATGGTCGCTCGAGCAATATGACTCAAGTGTGTGAAACCCATAAGTGCCTTCGCTCAAGCGTAAAATCAAAACTCCCAATATTTTTCCAAACACATGAAACTTCTGAGAGATCAATTTCTTCGCTCGAGCGGTAAAAGCTTCGCGCAAGCGGTCAGGTAAATGACTTAGCACAAATTACAACTGAAACAATGTTTGTTCGCGAGACAACACCAAGGGGCCTAACAATATTAAAAACTCTTCTCCAACATTCAGAATCGATAATCTACCATGATGGGAAGAGAGTTATGGTTATAAGAAACGATAAAATCTACATGGTACCCTCTAAATTAGGAGAAAGCAAAGGAAATAATCAAGATGCTTCAGGAAGACATAATTGAAGTACCAGACATTTTTTTAGCTATTTGGAAACTCTACAAAATCATTTGAATCAATGCAAGATATAGACCATCTGCAATTCTGAAAAATAAGCAGAAGTTCACATGACAAATTATGTAAAAAAAATGACAAGAATCTTCTAGACAAGTCACATGGAGATCAAAGTCAATAAATGCTCACATAAAAAAAAAGAAGCCAAGACAAAAGAAGCCAAAAGAGACCTCACATGACAGATGCAGCCAAAGAGACAAAACAAAGTGGATCACACGGTAAATGAAGACAAAGGAGTCACATGCTGAATAAAACCAAAGTGGTGGAGATACCACTACTAATTTTGTTAATTTCAATAAATCAGAATGTAAAAGGTTCATTGTCTTGTTATAAGAACATTATCTTTTAATTTTATGAATTTTAATTTTGATGTAAAAATTCATTATTTGCCTATAAAATGGTGTGACTGTGTCTTGTAAAAAGTGGAATCAAGAAGCAGAGTCTTATAAGTGAGTAACAGTGTTCTCTCTATCTTTTTTGTAACTTCTATAGTTTATTTTATTTTTATTTTTTTATATTAGCAAAATAAAGCTTCATTGATGCAAAGAGCAAGATACATTCAAGACTTAAAACATCAACAAAGGAGGGAAGTGCACTGAGCATCATAGCTAACCTTAACAATCCCAACTAGGTTCGCACCACAAAGGAAGCATAATCATTTGCTAGCACTTAACCTTAGAATGGTGAGGGACCAATCAAGAGTAACCAAGGAAAAAAAGAAAAGAAAAGAAAAAAAACAACACCAATACAGTAGCAGCCCACATTACAGTAGCTGTGAGAACCCGAATATAAAAATTAAATAAATAATTAGATAATAATAATTTTACAAATCTCAAATATTTTGATGGTGAATCTTAAAGTGCAAATTACATATTTAGAAGGTCTTTTAATTAATTTTAAATCTGAAAATAAATTATGGTGAAAGTCTTTAGTTTGGAGGCAAAATTTATTATTAAAAAAAAAAGAAAAAAAAAAAAGAGAAGAGGGTGTGACTTGAACTCTAGACCACAAAATGAATAAATAAGGCTCTTACCATTTGAGTTACATCTAACTTATATATATATATATATATATTGTATATTTATCCATTTATTTGACCCACAACTAATATAAAATAAAATATATACAAAACCTACAAAACCCTAATTCTCTTATTAGTTTACAAAACAATATAGCGGCAGCCAAGGGAAGGAATTGAGAGAAGAAGAAGAAGAAGAAGAAGAAGAAAAAAAAAAAAGAATTGCAAAGAGGGAAGGATTTTTAGGTGTGTAGTAAGTATTTATCTTTCTTCTTCCTTAAGGTTTTGTTCTTTATCCTTACTCTATGATTATTTAGTTCATTGATGGAGAGGTTGTAGGTTTATGTATTTTGTATATAGATATCCTATTCAGAAACTTGAGGAGCTAAATTTATGTGTAAAGATTGGGTGTAATTCTTAGTTCTAAAATTCTGCACAGAATCGCAAACTTTAAAAATCAAGAAACTATATCAAATGGATGAATTTTAATCTGATATTTTTACGGTAGATTAATTACATATTGAATTGCATATCTGAATTTTTTTTCATAATTTTTGGGAGCCAAAATCCATATAAACTGATATGTTCAAATCTGTCCAGAAAACTGTTTTTTAACAGTAAATTCGGGAATGTTGTTCTCTTTGGGTATAAATCAAAAAATTATCAAATTAGTGTCATTAGAACTGGTTACGAGTCTAGTTTCGTATGTTTTTGGCCTTGCATTGATTGCTTGTGTATATTAAGAGAACTGTCAATTTCTTTAAAGTGCTGCAGAAAACAACCTGTTTGCATATAATAAATTGTAGATAATTATTTTGATAAGCAAATCAAGTGAAACCAATTGGATTTGAAACTTATGATATATTAGATCATATCTGGAGGTTATTGGAATTTTTCGAATAGCGTGGAGTGGGTTTTTTAATTTTCAAAGTTAGCGAATAGGTTGGGAAGGCTTGTTTGAAATTCTGTTTTATCTTAAAGTCACAATTAATTAAGTTTTGACCGGAACCCATGTTTTGGGTGATTTTAAACCTTGAAGAACATGAACTTAGATAATATTTAAGAGTAACGTGAGTTGAGTTGAGCCGGTTAGTGCGCTTTAGTTGAGGTTACTTAGTTCCTATTGTTTTAGTGTTTTTAAATTAGTTGTGACGTAGTTTTCATACCGGTTCAGGCACTAATTGGACTTTTACACTCTATTCGATTCAATGATTATATTATTTCGTTTCAGGTGAGTAGTTTCATGCTACATATTTTTATAAATGTTCCCTACCTGAACTGTTGGAAAATTAAATTGTCGTTTCATGACTAAACTGCTTTTGATAAATTATTATATTATCAATGGAATCAAATTATTTCAAACATGTGTGAATTTGGCATATCAGAAACTATTTGTTTTGGTCTCATGTTTATAATGATGAACTACCATGTTTTCGTAAACCGATGTGTATTGATTATTGGGACCATATGTGTATTTAGTCCAGGAACTTATTCCATCAGTGGGTGACTTCGCCACAGAGGAGAACAGAACTTATTCCGGGTTGGGCCGTGATGACTCTAGTGCTCAACGATTGTAAGGAAAAGACCTTTAAAAACAACTAGGTGACCTTCAATCGGATCATCTTTGAGAAAAGGCCAAAGCACCACGAGGATGACTCTTAGTTCGGTATTGGATCCAACGGGGCTTATAGCCTTGAGAATTGTGTGGCATATTATTGTTTTTATTGGTACCCAGAAAATTATTGGTGTTCATGTTATAATCTGTTTTTAGAGGAAATTTTGTTGTTTATCATGTTCTTGCGAGACATGAGTATTTTAAGTGTTGAACTGTGGAACCTTCTTTTGAAACAGATTGTATTTACCAGACTGTATGCCAATCTAGTTTCTGTGATATGTATATCTTATTTTGGAATTTATCCCTGTTTTCAAAACTGTATTTACTATCCATGTTGCTACTCACTGAGCTATCAGCTGACTTAGTTGTTTACCATTTCCAGGTGTTAGAAGGACTTAGAGTGGACTCATGGTGTAGCAGGGACTCCATTTCATGGACCTCTAGGGCATTTATTTAATTTGTTTTAGGTTGCTAGTCGAATTTGTGCATATTTATATATATATATATTTATTTTTTTTTATTGAAATTCATTTAGGATTATTTTTGATATGTGGGTTGTTTATATCCCATAAGTTTGGATGGGTTTGATTACAGTTGATTTTGCCGTTTACAATTGTGGCATGTATGGATTGAGTTTTGGTTATTTATTATTGGACTATTGTTTAGTTGTTCGATGTGATTATGGATTCGGGTTTTAGGCTTACGTGTGCCTTGGGCTAAGGCCCTGTGAGCCACGGCCGGTCATACCCGAGTTTGGGGTGTGACAGTAGCCAACAACTCTTGTGGCATACAACATTACAGCATCATTACAAAACCAAACTCCCATGTGGCACAGCAGCTAACAACTCCTATGGAAAACAGACCCCAACAACAGCCAAAATCAAATTGGGCAAGAGGTTAAAAATCCACCATTTGCAGATTATGTACCAGGTCAATGATAGAATGCAGCTGCTGCTCTCTCACAATGCTAAAGAAAACAGAACAAATTATATACCAGACTACAGAAAGCTACTACTATTCTCCATGGACACTATTGCTCCTACTAACCCAGGCACCTTCTAACTTGATGCAGATTATGTATCAGGTCATTGACAGAATAAGCCAGAGAATAAACTGAGGGCTTGACCCAGATGGTAATTCCACTTTAATGGTTTCACATAAAACTTCAAAATTAGGCTGCACCCCATTAAACACACACTCATTCCTCTATTTCCATATGGTCAAAAAAATAACAAATGGGATTACACTCCATAACTTCCTTTCCATCTTTCTCTATCTACAGCCAGACCACCAATTTAGTACACTCTGAACTGTTCTTGGTGAAACCCATTGCAGCCCCACCACTTAACAAAGTAAGACCAGATCAACCACACAAAGGGACAAAGAAGAAATACATGGTTTGTAGTTTCCTTCACTTCTTTACAAAAAACATAAGAAACATCAACATTAGAATTTAGGATACCGATCCTTCTTAAGAAACTAGCCATCTTAATTCTACTCCTCCAAACCAACCATCCAAAGAATTGTGCTCTTTGTGGTACAGCAGTCTTTCACAATGATCTAGAGACCATGCATGTAGGACCAAAACCTAGTTCAAACCAATGATAGGCAGATGAATCACTGAAAACACCAGATGGATCTGCATTCTAACTCAAATAGTCAGCAACATTAGCTCTGAGCAGTGGGGTGCTACTGAGATGCACAAGCATTTTACTCAATTCCCCTTCCTTCCAAGCAAAAAAAGGGGTCTTCGAAAATTAAAAACCTAATTCCCAGAAGCATCTCTACTGTTATGAAACTTGAACACAGACCCATCTTTGTCATTTGATAGAGAGAATAAAGTCTAGGATACTCATCTTGAAGGCAAACACCATCTGACCAGCAGTCAGACCAAAATCTTGCTTTTCTACCATCCCCAATCTTGACAACAGCATTACTTCTAAAAAATTGAAGAAGCTCTGCCTTAGTAGCCACAATATTAATTATATCACCCCAAATCTTGGACATCCTGCTAACTCTCTCAGTTGATGGGAACCAATCCCTACCTTGCTCCCTATACTTTTTACATATTACATCCTTCCAGAGGGAAACATCTTATGTTCCAAACCTCCACCACCACTTTAGTAAATGGCACACATTCATAAATCTGATTCTCTTAACACCCAACCCTTCTATGCTTTTGCTTTTAGAAATATCCTCCAATTTTACCAGATGCACTTTCCTCCTCAGATCTAAGTTATCCCATAAGAAAGCAGATTGGATTCTTTCAATCTCTTTTGGTACCATCTCAGGCATCTTGAAGAGTGAGAGATAATAAATAGATAAGCTAGCAAGGACAGACTTGATCAAGGTCAATCTACCTGCAAAGGACAAAAATCTTCCCTTTCAAGAAGCAAGTCTTTGTTTACACTTATCAATCATTGGCTGCCAAGTTCTTCTTCTTGGGTTGGCCCCTAATGGCAGACCGAGGTATTTTAGAGGCAATTTTTGGTATTTACAATTCAATCTTGCCGCAAATTCCTGGCCTAGCTTATCAGGAATCCCCACCCCCACAAACTACACTTTTGTTGAAGTTAATCCTTAGGCCTAACAAGATTTCAAAGCACCTAAGGATTCTTTTTATGTTAGCTATTTCCCTCTAATCAGCTTCACAAAATAGTATGGTGTCATTTGCAAATTGTAAATGGGTGATCCTAAGACCACTAGTGCCTACAGATGCCCCTCTGATCAGTCCCAAGTTTTTAGCTCTATCTAACAAAATATTGGGTACTTTAGCCACAATGTTGAACAGGAATGGTGCTAGTGGGTCTCCCTATCTAAGACCTCTCTGTGGACAAAATTTTAGGGTTAGTGACCCCCTCTGTGGACAAAAAATTTATTTTCATAATACACTTTTTTTTTTTCAACAAAAGAAATGAACTTTATTGATAATACTAGCATACGCTAAATATGGAATCGCATCAATAAAGCAAAGGCAAAGAATAACAAGCATCGACAAAGAGTAACAAGCATCACAGTGATTTCCTTAGTCCTAACTAAGTTGACACCAAGGAAAGCACCCATTATTAATTTTCTAGAGGTCTGAGAGTAGTGATACATGAAAGGGTAAATTACACTTTGTCCCTCTAAAATTTCACCCATTTCCCACTTTGACCTTTTAAGTTTGATTTTCCCCACTTTGGCCCTCCATGTTTATAATCTTTTCCACTTTGATTTTTCATATTTGCAATTCTTCCCATTTTACTCCTAGACTAACTTTCATCCAAAAAACTAACAGAATCTACCTGTAGACGTCCCCGAACGCATCCCGGGGAAAGGGAGTGCGAGTCCCCCCCCCCCGTTCTGGTTCGATATTGGGTCACTACAGTTCGAAGGACTCAAATGTCACGGTTCTTAATCTTGAACCAAAGAGTCCAAATCCGGCAAATCGTTTTGAAAACAGATTTTTTGTAAGCAGTACCAAACATGGATCGCCGCCAGAATCAGAGTCGCCACCTAAATGTTTTAAAATGGGAAATTTAGGAAACCCCGACTCGTGCCAAAGGCCACGTGTCCGCTATCACCAAAGTTGCCTCGGCTCGAACTTGGGTACGATTGGAAGGTCACTGTGAGCATTCCGCTCGCCCGGTCAAAGACCGGCCTCTACTAACCATGATATCTGTTTTTGAAAACATTGTGCGTTCTTATTCCGGTTATTGGCCTAGGTTACTATGTGATGCGCACAGCATACAAGTATAGACTGAATCGCCTGAATTGGAACAAAACACTTCATTTTTGTTTGTTTGAAAATGGTTTGATGGTGCTACTCGCAAGTAGGCTAAGACGTGGATTTGCCACCCTCAGGTGGGGTTAAGAAAATATAATTTTGCCACTATCTAGTAGGCTTAAAACAAACATTTTGATGAATTGTCCTAATTCAAGTAACTCAACCTCCACCCACAGGCATTCAAGGCAGTTATATCACATAAACACTTAGCCTCATGGTAAGCATGCTATTCATGGCAACACTCACACACATGCAAGGATGCTAAAGCATAAAACTCACCGAGTACTCCAAGCCAAAACAGAAGCTTGTTAGAAATCATGCATGAACCTAAGCATACAGAAATGTCTAATGCAACACATGCAAAAATGCAACTATAGCAGGCTCGGCTATTCTAAACATGGCATGTGAAATGCAACAACTAACATGTATTCAATTTGGAAATGAAATACAAATGCAGTTTGTATGATGCGCCGAACCCGGTGCATGCAAAACAAATGAATGATGCAAACATGCTGTCATACTGTATGCTAATTGAAATATGCCCTATATCTAACCATCGTAAGCGGGTAAATAAAAGGAAGAAAGAAATGGGGGTTGGAAGACATACATCACACTCACACACCCTTATTACAATTATGCCCTCTCGCAAAGGGTCCGAATAAATATACAGTCCGAAATAAAAGAATAATACAGTCCAAAATATTACAGTCCGAAATAAATACAAATTCCTAATTAACTTACAAATTAACTAAGAAAGTCAGAACTGGGTTGGGGCCGCCTCGACTGCCCGGATAATGAAATGATGCATATTATCGCTTTATGCGCAGAATCCATCGATGCCCCAATTAGCCTCTGTTTGTAATGTTTCTCGAAATGCGTACCGGACTCCGAAAAGTTGCTGATTCCTTATTTTTGCTGCAACAGAGAGCAAGAAAGGGGCATAGCAATGTATTTCACAAATATATGCATGCCTCGATCCTCGTGCCACCAATCGCGCATACCGATGCATGATGGCCGAGGAGTCGGATTGCACAACTCAATATAGGATGAATGCAGATGAATGCTACAACAAAACCTAACTCCATCATGGATAATCCGGAGTGTCGATGACCTGGGAATTGAGACCCGTTCCGTCACTCGAAGTATGAAACAAGCATCGTTTCCGTGCTTGCTAACTCGTATCCTGAACACGATGCAATATGCATGATATGCATGAATGCAACTAATATACGATCCTAACATACACAATGCTATGAAAATGAGATGCCTCGAAATGCGTGCACGTGGGCACGCAAACCGAGGCAATGATCCTAAGACATGACATGGCGTGAAATATGATATACGATGAGACTAAAGTGAGATGCCTCGAAATGCGTACCCACGGGCACGCGAACCGAGGTGGTGACATATAGACATGAAATAGCATACAGAATGCAAATTGGACTTACACTAACATGAGAGAGCCTCAGCTGCACTCACATAAGAGGCCGTCGGATAAAAATGAAGTGCCTCGAAATGCGTGCACACGGGCACGCAAACCGAGGCAAAGGCATACGCAATGCAAATGACATGGAAAATGCAAATTGGGCTTACACTAACATGAGAGGACCTCAGCCGCACTCACATAAGAGGCCGTCGGATGAAAATGAAGTGCCTCAAGGCGCAAGACACGACACGCAAACCAAGGCAAAGGCATACGCAATGCAAATGACATGGAAAATGCAAATTGGGCTTACACTAACATGAGAGGACCTCAGCCGCACTCACATAAGAGGCCGTCGGATGAAAATGAAGTGCCTCGAAATGCGTGCACACGGGCACGCAAACCGAGGCAAAGGCATACGCAATGCAAATGACATGGGAAATGCAAATTGGGCTTACACTAACATGAGAGGACCTCAGCCGCACTCACATAAGAGGCCGTGGGATAAAAATGGAGTGCCTCGAAATGCGTGCACACGGGCACGCAAACCGAGGCAAAGGCATACGCAATGCAAATGACATGGGAAATGCAAATTTCAGCAGTCAAAATGATGCAAAAACAGCCCCGAATTATAGCAAAATTACACCCGATGCCCGAAATGCTATGCTAAGCACCCGAAATGGCCTACAGCTATGCCAAACATGCACAATATGGACATGAAGTGTAAAGACAGATGCTAGGCAGCCCCTAGACTAGCATTTTTTCAGTACAAAGAATGTCCAAACAACAATCACAAGTATGGCAAAAACAGCATGCAAAAATGGGGGAAAATAGGGGAACAATGAAACAAGTGATATGTACAATGCTCAAACTGAAAAATACAGTTCTACAACATTAAAGAGGGACCAAAAATATGCACATTTACAGCTTATGACAACCCCCAAAACAGTATGTAGATATGCTCAAAATAGCATGCAAAATAAAGCCCATAAAGGCTATAACATGAGGTATCAAAAGGATGCACCAAACAGCCTAAAACCCTTAACAAAAAATGAAGAATGAGGCCAAAATAAGACTCTTTCCTAGCCTGATGAAGGCTCAAAACAGAAGCTAAACAAGCCCAACAAAGCATGCAATTTTACGGTAAATTGAAGGAATTGTGAAACAAGTATAAGATATAGTTACCAAAAATGGTTGAGCCCTTCTTCAATGTTGAAGAGGGGCTCAAAAGAGGCCCACTCACAGTATATTGCATGCTCGAAAACAGATCACTCATGAGCTGAAAATAGCATGCAAGAGCAAGGATAAAACATGAATTCAAAGCAAGTGGCATGCAGAGCATGAAAACAAGGTTGAGCCCTTCTTAAATGTTGAAGAGGGGCTCAAAATAATCACAATATCAGTTCATGAGATGCTCCAAATCAGATCACAAATAGGCCAAATAAATCATGCAATTTTACGGTAAATATGGAGAATTACAAAGAAAGTGCATGATAGAGAGGCCAAACATGGTTGAGCCCTTCTTCAATGTTGAAGAGGGGCTCAAACTAGGCCCACTCACAGTTTATATCAGGCTCAAAATCAGATCATTCATAGGCTAAAGAATTCATGCAGAATATTGGCATAAAGAGTGATATTGAAAGAGGTGCATGATAGAGATGCCAAACAAGGTTGAGCCCTTCTAAAATGTTGTAGAGGGGCTCAAAATAAGCCTAAAATCAGTAGGGTTCGGAGCCCAAAACAGAGCAAGTAGGGTAAAGAATTGATGCAAAAATGTGCTCAAAAGGGGGGAATAGTGACTTACCCTTGAAGATCAAGCTTTTGTTGCTTCTTGGCTTCAATTTGTTGCTTCTTAGCCTCTGAAAAATCCTCCTTTGTTGCTAGAATGGAGGTGGTGATGGTGAAGCTTAGGGTTGATGAACAAGTGGGCTAGAAACTTGAACGTTTTTGGAGCTTTTGGAGAGGGAAATAGAGGCAATGGGAGATATGCTCTTGAAAAGAAAGTTGCTAACCCTAACAAAGAAGGAGGTCAGCCCCTTAAATGGGCAAGAAAGGGGTGTAAAAGGGAGGGAAATGCATCCAAGCTTTCCCTCCCAAAATATCCCTCGGAGGCAAAAGATATTTGGAAAAACAGCTGGACAGTTGTAAAGTGGTTAAAAGCAAGAAGCAGGCCGGCCAGGTGCTTTTCTTGAAGATGGCCAGCCGGCCACCCCACTGGTCGGCCAGCCACTCCCCATGGCCGACCGGCCATGGCCAAAAATGAAGTGAACAATTAATGGCCGGCCACCATATTTTGGTGTCCTCCCAGGTGTGTAGAACAAGACCCCATGGTTGGAATTTGGCAACTCTGAAACAGGAGGCACAACATTCAACTTGAAAGAGAGGCTCAAAAATGAAAATAACAATTACTGGCCGACCACCACTTTTTAGGGTCCTCCCATGTCCCCTCATCACAAATATGTAGTCTCGGCTCGAAGAAAATATCCCTAGGGTGTTCAACATTAGCCCGGAAGTGAGCAAAACGGACGCCGGAGGAGCGAAACTGGTTTTCTGAGACAATTGCTGTCCTCCCACCCTCCAGTGATCTTCCTGGTGCTAAAACAGAGGTACCTGCCAAAATTGAACAAAAACTAATGCAAAATGAATACTCGAGGCCCAAATCACGCAGTTCGGTCCCAAAATGGGTGTTAGGCATCGGGAGTGGTGTTCACCACGGTGGGTATCTCGAGACCCAGTGTCCTCGTTATGGAGTAAATGAGATGCATGCCAAAACCGGAGAAATCGGAGATGGTTGGGCGTCCCAACCGAGGCACACGGCCGACGGCCTCAAAACCAGAACTGCTCCGAAATGGGCAAAATGGCCTACGGGCACGAAATGTAACCCACGGCCACTGAGAGATAGTCTACGGGATCTCTCCCTCCCCTCAGGAATAAAAACAGAGAAAACTGAGTCTGGTCCGCAAACCGAGACAAAGTACAGAAAAGGGTTCGGAAGTCCGGAGGCAAGGCGCACGACCGCAACTCTGAGACTTCTGAACGAGCACAATATGCAACATCACCGAACGCTCAATCGGTGACGTCTGAGTCTTAAGGTCGGTCAAAAATGGAGTGTCTACACTACCATATCACCAACATCAACTCCATGTGTGATGTAAAAAATTCACTAAAGATGCAAAAAATGAAAAATAGAAAACAAAAAAAATTGGATTTTTTTTTTTTTTTTTGTCTTTAGTAAACTTCTTTTCTTCTTTTTTTTTTTCAAATTTATTCATAAACATTATTATATTATAAATGCATCTAGATTAGAAGCACCTAAAAAAATAAAGATAAATTTAACTAGAAAAAGAAAAAAGTTTACTAACGACAAAAAAATAAAAATATCCAGACTCAAACACTTTTATTGTCAACTCTGTAATGAAAAGTTTATTATCTTTTCTTTTTTTTTTAAATTCATTTTTAGTGAACTTTTTTTTCTTTTTTTAGTTAAATTTGTTTTTGTTGTTTTAGGTGCATTCAAGCTAGATGCATCTATAATGTAATAATGTTTATGAATAAATTTGAAAAAAAAAAGTTTACTAAAGATTAATAATGTTTATGCTTCTACACTGTGTGCCTTCTGCTAATCAAAATCTGAAATGGCCAACCATGTGCTATTATTTTGCCCATTTTGTTGGAATGTTCAGTCCGAAATGCTGCAATGGCGGGAGTTTCAATGGGTGATACCAAGCTCAGTTGATAGTCTATTTCATTGATGGAAATGAGGTAAGTTTAAAAGTTTGGAAAAAAGGATTTGGAGGGCTCTACAATTAATCACTCTCTGGTCACTTTAGAAGCAGAGGAATGAGTGCATTTTTAATGGAGTGCAGCCCAATTGCTCTGAGTTGAGTGAGCTTATAAAGTTTAGACTTGCATTATGGATGAAAGCTTCAATACAAGACTTTCACTACTCAGTGGATGACTTAATATTCAATCTAAGGGTTGGTTTGGGATGTTCTAAAAAAGTACACTTTTTGACTTATTGACTTATATGGGTTGGGTTTGATGTGATGTAATAGAGAGGTGATGTGATTTAAATAAGATGATGTGACTTAAATAGGATAGTGACTTTTTGACTTTTTGTATTATTTAGTAGATGCCAAACTTGGCCTAAGTCATGTGAGGCTCTACCTCTAAGTGTGTCAAGGTGAGTGTGCCAAGGTGCTTGCTATGTATGTTGTTTGGGGTCTGCTGTGTATGCTGCTATGGGGTTTGCTGGATGGCTTTGCTACTGCTGCTACACAATAGTGTTGGTCTTTGGGTGGCCTGTGCAGGTTCTATGGGCTGTTCTGTTATGTTCTGGTCTGTTTCTGTCTGTGGATGTTCTGATCTGTGCAAGTTCTATGGGGTGATAAAATCTTGATTTTGCTGATGGAAACTCAATGGTTTGGAGCTGGTGTAGAATGGTGTTACTTGTTTGTTGATTGTTCTGCTTTATTGGCTTTTGTTTGGTTTTACTTGTTTGTTGATTGTTCTGCTTTATTGGCTTTTGTTTGTTTTTTATTGGCTTCTCACCAATCTTGGGTTAGTGCTTGCATATGATTGTGCTTCCTTTGTGGTGCCAACCTAGTTGGGATTGTGGAGATTAGCTATGATGTTTGTGCACTTCCCTGATTTGTTGATGTCTCTTTGCATGTAATTTGCTTTTTCATCAATAAATCTTTTCCTTTGCTGATCAAAAAAAAAAAAAAAGATTAAAAAAAATTCTAATTTTTTTGTTTTCAATTTTTCATTTTTTGCATATTTATTTTGCATCATTAGTGAATTTTTTATATTACACATGGAGCTGATGTGTCGGTGATGTGGCAAATTTTGTTTGTTTTTTTGATGGAAGTTAATCTACGAGTAAAGTCGAAAGAATTACAAATATGAAGGGTTAAAGTGAAAAAAATCAAATTTAAAAAGTCAAAGTGGGAATGATTGCAAACATAAAGAGCTAAATTAAGAATAATTACAAACATGAAAGGCCAAAGTGAGAAAAATCAAACTTAAAAGACTCAAGTGAGAAATGGTTGAAATTTTAGGGGCGCAAAATGTAATTTACCCAACATGATAAGTAATATTTATCGAGGGTTAGAGATTACATTTTCTATCTACTCGTTGAAAAGTTTGAAAAGTATTCACAGTAAGTGAAGTACGATGGGCAAAAAAATATATATATAATCTTAAGATAATTTTATAAATAATCAATATTTACTATCTTAATTGCAAATATTACCATTGTGGTTATGATTGTTAATTTAAAAAAAAAAAAAAACAAAACAAAACAAAATCACATCAAATATTAAAAAAAAAAAAAATACATTATTTTATTTCATATCATTGCCACATCATCTTGTTAAGTCATTAAGAACACAATTGGATCCGATCAGAAAAAAAATGTAAAAACCGATCAAAAAAAAAAGAACACAATTGGATGACAAGAATGGAGGATGTAGCATCACCCGAGTTATGTTCTCCAATGAGATACATATTCAGCAACCTTGAGATCAAAACCATATCTAAAATATCACAAAAGCTAATTAAAAAATAAATAAAAATATACATGTTAGTATGGAAAGAGTTCTCTTCTCGTTTCATTTGAACTAAGAGGGATGAGAATTTGAGTGCAACTTAGTCCAACGTTCCATTTCACCCCCATTAAAAATCACTTTCAAAGGTCCTTTTCTTCTCTGCCTCTCTCTCTCTCTCTCTCTCTCATACAATTCACCCATCAGTCACTTATAATTTAAACAGGCAAAAAGAAATGAATGGTGAAGAGAGCCTGAATCTGATAAGTGATTTCTTTTGCCTTCTGTTTTTTTATTGCATCAAATACAAACCATCAAGAAAGAGAGATACATTAATATATATCTATATATATAAATATATTAGCGTATAAAAACGAGATTTATGAGGCTGTTAGTGGATGAAGGGTCATTGTTCACTTTATAAATACCCATCTCTTAGTGTAACCACATTCCATTTTCTATATCTCTCTCTACAGTTCAGCTTTCTAAGAAAAGAAGGGAGAGAGAAAGCAAAGGAAGAAATTGTAGTTTCTTTCTGAAATTATCCTCCTTCCTTCTATCATTAACAGGTTAGTGAGCTAAAACAATTGATTCAGAAACTGGAAATCACTTTTAGGGCTTCATTTGTTTCTGAAATCAATCTCTTTTCTGTCACTTCATTTCCTCTGATTAGTACAATATCACACAGTTTGGTCTCTAAGGAGCTGAAAAATGAATGAAAGTTGAGCTCGAAACTATTGACTCGATTTGGGTTCTGCATATTATAAGATTCTGAGTTCTAAATTTTCCTTTCTTTTCCTATGCCTTCTCGGCAATCAAACAAAGGGCTAATCTTGTTGACAGGGTATTGTAATAAAATGAGCTATTCCTTCTCTTTTTGTTGTACATTTTTCTGTTTCTTTTTATTGTTGAAAGATATAGAAAGAAAGAGAAAGAAAGAAAGAAATACTTCAAGTTGCTTCTTTTCTTTTATATCTTAAAAGAATTTTTTAATATATGAGTTCTTCATTTTCTGATTATTGATGGTGGAGTTGTTTATGATTATTTCAGCTTGAAACAATGGAGTTTCAGAATCAATCAATGGATGTCTCTCGTCTCTCCCCCCAGAGAAAAATGGGTAGGGGAAAGATCGAGATCAAACGGATCGAAAACACAACCAATCGGCAAGTCACCTTCTGCAAGCGCCGCAATGGTTTGCTCAAGAAAGCCTATGAGTTGTCTGTTCTATGTGATGCTGAGGTTGCCCTTATTGTTTTCTCGACCCGTGGCCGGCTTTACGAGTATGCCAACAACAGGTATTGATCTGTTCTTTTATTTATTTATTTATTTATTTTTATCAGCAAAAAAAAAACAATTTATTGATATACTACAGGTATTGATCTGTTCATCATAGCTTCTTAAGGCTCTACATGTACAGCTTATGTACCTCTTGTTCTTGTTTGCTTTCTTCTCTGAAGCCTGTCTTTTCTTTAATCTTTAATTGGTAAAGGAAAAAAAAAAATTGAACCTATTTTTCCTTCTATTTTCTTAAAAAAGTTTGTCAAGATTTTTAGCTTTTGCAATGGAATTTTGTGGGGATTTAGGCACAAAAACACAATCATTTTCTTTGTTTGTTTCTTTCTTCTCTCTCTTCATTTTTTTTGTTTTTTTTAATATCCTTCTATGATCTTCAGGGATTTTATTTTAATTTTTCCCGTTTTTATGGTCCTTTTGTAGTTCTTATTGTTTGGTAGAAACATAGATCTGTTTGTAATAGATGGAAATAGAAGCATATTATGATTGTAGTAGCAACAAGTAGTGATTTGAGTTTTTCTCCTCCATTGCTGTTAGTTAACTTTCTCTTTCCCTTTATTCCCCCTTCCGTCTTTCTCTTTCTAGATCTCTCTCTCCCTCTCCCTCTCTCTCTCTCTCTCTCTCCACTTCATGTCATCTGTTAGGCTACGGATGCCTACAAACACAAATCTGTCAATCTCTCACTCACCCAAATTTCCTCTATCTGTTGACAACTTCTTAATAGCACGTTAACTTACCATCACTAAACAAACAAAAGTACTCTGAAAAAATTGTCATCAACCCATCAAAAATGCCAATTTAGGGTTTGAGAATAAAATTAGGTCAAAACGAATTACACCCCAATTAGGGTTTACCCAAATTTTTATGGAATTTTCTTCAAGTTTATTAAATGGGTTTTCACTAAACTAAGGTTTAAATTTAATTGCAAACTATACTTTTATAGAAATGGGTGTTTGTTCAATGACTACCAGATGTCTCTTCAGCCAATCAATGCCTTAATGTTAAGACATGAGATCTAGTTAGATTTTAAGACCAGATTAGGAGGGTGTAGTTTTGTTATAGTTACAAGAATCTTTGGTCACGTCACACAAGATTTTTCAGTTTCTTTTAATTCTGACAAAAGAGTAGTGGTCTGTCATGATTTCCCATACGGTGCTCTGTTGTTTCTTTTTTGTTTCCATCAATCTGAACCCTAATGTTATCATCAATGGTGAAAAACACTCTTTTTGAGAATTAATTCACTTGTTGGAAACAAGTTATCTTTTTTGTTCTCTCAGTAAAAACCATTCATTAAAGCTTCTGAGACTGTTGAAAACTGAATGAGAAAGATGAACCAATGAGAAGGGCTCAATTTGGGTCATCAATTTTGTCCTCCAAATCGTCATCTCACTGCTTCTCATTGGAGATTCTAGGTTTGCATTTGTTGTAGATCTTGTATAGATATATTTGTGCAAGTCATTCTAGAGAGAGAGAGAGAGAGAGAGAGGGAGAGATAGGAGCAGAGAAACAACGTACGACAACTGCTAACCAATGGGAGTTTTGGTAGATTTTTGAGCTTTTTGGCTTCTTTCATGCATGAGAAGCGTACAACAATGGCTTCTGAAATGGACGGCTCTGATGTACTCAGACTTACAGACAGATAGATAAGACTGATTTAATATTTTATAACTCTTTTATCTTCAAATTTATTATAAAATATGTGTATATGGGTTTTTGGATTTACCGAGTGGGGTAAAAGGGTACAGTTGATGGTTAATATCCATCACGCAATAGAAGATGTGACACTTGGCAGAGACCTGGCCGTCAAAAGAGTTGATCCAATCATAGTGTGAGAATATATGACATCGTGGCAGAGACAGCCAATCAGCGTTTCGAGGAAATTAAGGTATTTGATCTGTTTAATATGTTAAATCATATCAAGGTCACATTAAGACTTTGAGTGGCTCTGACTCAAAGAACTAAGAAGTGAGACTTTCATTCACTTTGTATTAAGGTTTGTTTCGCATTTGTTAAAATAGTATAATTTTTTTATTTTATTTAAGTCATACCAATTCTTAATTAAGTTATACGACCTCTACACTATATTTTATATTTATTTATAAAAAGTTAAAAATTTTATTTATTTAGATTATCTCAAATAACTTCTAAATTTGCAGTCTGTTGTTTCAAAAAAAATAAAATTAAAAAGTGTTTAATTTTCAAATTAATGATGTATATTTGAAAAAGTTATGGTTTCATCATAAAAATAAAAAAAAAATTGACACTTAATCAAAAAAATTTAAGTCATTTTTGAATTATTTTTTCTTGATATGTAGACTTTGGCTTCGTTTTTTTTGGGTTATATTGGATGGGATTGGATTACGAAGGATATTGGATCCACTAATATTATGTTTATTTGCAAAATGGGAAAGGGATTTACAGTACTTGGGACTATGGTAAACCTCTATGGATAGTATTATTAGTCTCTCATGAGAGATGATATTAGAAAAACAATCCATTGGGATTAGAGGGGCATTTACTATTTTGCCATTGATTATCATACCTAATTTACTTACACTACTTAATTAGTATGATCTTTTCTCTATCATTTTTTTTTTAATTATTCCACCATTCTACCATTCTTTATATCAAAATAATTTAATATAAAAATTTAATAGTATAATAATATTTATACCAAAAAAAATTTTATATTAAAAAAATAAAATAGTACCAAAAATATATATATATAGTTATGAAATATAATTTTTAATATTAAAATATGTAATGCATTTATTAGTTAGCATAACCCAAATTTGATAGTAATGCAATACGAGTATTTATGAAATTTTACATGGTTAATTTGACTCCTATCTCTCAAAACAAACTAGAATTATTGTTAGTTCACTGATTATCAAACAAACGCATTTTTTCTTAGTCCCCTCACTAACAATTCCAACCAACCTAACTCTAAAAATAAACGGGCCACAACTAAGTGAGGTCTTGACTTCCACTCTTAAGAGTTAGAAGTAAAATGTAAGGCAAGTTTTGCGTATTTGTCGAGGTTGTGAGATAAACTCTCCTAATATACTAATCTAACAACTAATCGCTAATTATTTTCAATAAAAAATAAAATAATAAAATAAAATGTGTGGTTGGCTTAAATGTTGCAGTGTCCAAATGTTTGGGCTAACTGTATCTATATTGCATTGTATATTATTTATATATATTGTTTGGGTGATTTACAAAATAGAATGAAGATGGAAAAAAAATAATAAAAATGTATTTTGAATAATTAGTTTTGAGAAAAATACTCTTTATCTCCCATTTTATTTTACAAATTTGTTTCACCACCAAGTTGTATTAATGTAATAGAAGCAATGTGTATGTATAGAACTCTAGGCCTCTTCGAAAAAATAGTCATAACTGGTAAACTGAATCAATCTTAAACCCTAAACCATAAATCTATCATATCTAAATTACTGATTTGGTCCAATTTTAATTAATTTTAGTTTTGGTTTCGATTTAAAAAATGTTAGAACATTTTGAATTGGTGCAGTTTACAATTTTAATGTTTTGATTACAAATCTCAACTAAATTGAACTGTGATATATTTGTTTATTAATTTTTTTTAATATTCTTGTGATTAAAAATAAGAGAAAACACTAGTCTTCACAATTTCAATCAACTTGATTGCACTAGTAGATATCAATTTATTTATATTTACTATTATAAATAAATTTACTTTTATAAATTTATCAACTTGTTATATAAAATTTTTAAAGCGAGAGAATTCAAACCAAACTAAACTGAACGGGTATCTATAGCTAGGTTTTGGTTTGGTTACATAGGATCAATAGTTCGCTTACGATTTTAATTTTTCTAGAACCATAAAAATCAATTTAGTCCTTGATTTATGGAATTGATTCTAACGATTCCAATATAACTGAATCGGTAACTATGAAATTGATTCGATTCTTGATTACATAGGCACTACAAAAAATTAAGATTTTAGGGATCAAAATTTAAGGACAAAATTATTTTTTAGAGACCAAATATTTTTGTTAAGAAAAGTGTCATTATATTTTTAGCAACAAAAATTGGACATTAGTGATGAATTATTATCCTTTTGGGACCAAATTTTTTGTCTAAAAAAATAAATCATTTTGAGACTAAATTATTTTGTCCCTAAAAGTCTATTTATTAGTGACATTTTCAAAATTTTGTTGCTAAAAACCTTATTTTTTACTTTTCGGGACGACCTTTTAGCTACTATCCTCATGACGATAAAAATTAGTCCCTAAATGTCTTTTGCAACAAAATTTTCACTTTTAGAGACCAAAATGTTTGGTTTCTAAAACTCTTATATGTTGTAATAAGGATTGATTCCAGTGCAAGGGAGAGAAATATAGTGATTTGTCATGAGAGAGAGGTTTAAATGTAGAGTTTTTTTTTTTTTTTATTAATAAAAATAAACTTTATTGATAAGAATCAAGGATAGCCTTATATCATACATCAATACGAACAAAAAAGAATATGGTACTATAAGCATCAAAGCAAAAACCTATTATCCCAATTAGGTTGGCAGAAGTTTGGGGTGTCCTAAAAAAGTGCACTTTTTGTCTTTTTACAAAAAGATGTGCAGAAAAGTAGAGAGGTGATGTGATGGAAAAAAAATAAAAAGATAAAAAAAAATGGATTATATAGTATAACCCAAACCAAGCCTTGCCCAATCATTTGCAACACCAATTAAAAAGGGTTGAAGACATAACAACTGGAACAGAACAAAACAAGAAACTACAAGCAACTTCTCTCAATTCAAAACTATAACAGGTTTGAAGATCAAGTAGCTAAAACCACCAAAACTAGTAACTAATGCCTCCTACGGAATCCAGTTTGTATACCAACTCACCTACAGTATAATCCACCTCCTTGAGCTTGTATGAAAGGATGTTTAATAACACTCTTGTTTTGATAACATCAACAAAGGAGTCCTGGTTTTATTGTACTCCACTAAACATCCTTTCATTCCTCATTTTCCAAATTGACCACATTGTTGCAAATGGTACTACTTCCCACATTACCCTTTTCCATTTCTTACGACGGATACTTTTACTAGCACCATTCCAATAATGTAACAATCCATAAATATTGTCTGGAACAACCCATTTAATGTAGCAATCCATAAATATTTTCTGGAACAACCCATTGTATCTCCCACTATTATTTTTTTATTTTATTTTATTTTTTTTATCAACAAAAAAGAAGATTTTATTGATGTAAAGCATAGTACAAGATACATTATAAGCACCCCCAAGTTGGTGAGCAACCAACCAAAGAAACAGAGATACAAAACAAAACAAATAAAAACAACACCCAGCAACATATTGCAGATTAATGTATCTCCCACCAATTAATTAGCTAAGACCATACCTTCCAAACAAAGGGGCAGTAAATGAGTAAATGCTCCCCTGTTTCTTCAACCTTATTACAAAACACACACAACACATTAGAATTAGGATCAAGCATCCCCATATTTCTTGACATCACTGCTGTTTTACTTCTGCCTTTCCAATCCAACAAAGTCAAGAATTGAACTTTCAAAGGAGCAATATTTTTCCAAATTAGTTTAGCAATCTCAACCTTAGTTCCAAGATTTGAATCAATCCAACTATAAATAAAATTAACACTGAACATACCTGATGGATCAGCTTTCCTCTTCAATTTATCATCATTGGCTGTGTCCAGAGTGATAGAGTAGTGAGAGAGACGTGTATACTGGTTGTAATCGTAAACAAAGAGAGGAATTAATTGAATAAACACTTCTTTTATTCAATCATAAACAAACTATACAAAACAGAAATATCTTTCTGTTAACTTTCAAATTCTCTACTCTCTTAGAATTCTCCTTATCTGGAAATTTTATGTTTCTCACTGGAGATTAAATTTTTTCTCCCACTCTATCTCAAACAAACATATAACCTATTTATTTATAGATTTTCAATCCGTGTACAACCCTGTGTGTACAGTGTTTCTTCATTCTTAAGCTTCAACAATGGAGCTTCTTTGAAGCTTCCTCTTCTTCTTCATTTTGGTTCCTCTTTTTCTCTTTAGAACTTTCCAGCAGTCTCTTACTTGTTCTCCTATTCTCTGGAATTTTCCTTCACCAAACTCAAATTAAGTTTGTTCCAACATCTCCCCTCAAACTCAATTTGTTGGATTATCTACATGATGCCACATATTTGCTTATGGAAGACCTTTTATATGGTCTTTGTAGTCAATCCTCTGTTGACTTTTATCTTTCGAAACAACCACATGTTATTTGGTGCTGTCAACCTCCTGTTGACATCTTCTCTCTTGTCCATGGCCTTTTCCTCACGGTACATGTCCTCTGTCAGGATCTCTTCCTCGCAATATGTGTCATATGTCAGGACCTCTTCCTTGTGGAATAGCCCTCTGTTGACGTATGTCTCTTGGAACAACCACCTGTTGTTTTTTGTCTCTAGATACAATCTTCTATTGTTTATCTTACGGAGCAACCCTCTGTTGTCCTCTCTCTTTTTTTTTTTATCAGCAAAGATAAAGATTTATTGATGATAAAAACAAAAAACATGCAAAATTACATCAACAAATTGGAAAGTGCACAAAGATTGGTGAGAAGCCAATCAAGAGCAACTAAAAGATGAAAAACAGAACAATAACATAGCTTTAAATAGCTTCAAACAGTAGGCCAGACAGAACAACTTCAAAGCAGAACAGAAACAACTTCAGCAAAACAGAACAACCAAACAGACCATCAACAAAATAGAACAACTTCAAAGCAGAATATCAACAGACCAAATGTGTCTCTCTTTTGTCCTCTCTTGTCCTCTCTTGTCGATTCTCTGTTGACGTATGTCTCTTGGAAATAATCACACGTTGTTTTTTGTCTCTAGAAACAACCATCTATTATTTATCTTGCGGAACAACCACATGTTGTCCACTTCTATCAACCATCTGTTGTCTTATGTCTCTTGGAAATAATCACATGTTGTTCTCTGTTGTGTGGAACAATCAACTGTTGTCTTTTGTTGCTGCAAACAACCATTGTTGTTTATCTCATCTATGATATTTGGGATATCTTCTATCACCTTATCTGTGATGTCTTCTTTGTTGTATACTTTGACTCCCGCTTTGAAGAATAATTTTTTATTTCATCTCTTCAAATAAAATCTGCAAATTACTAGTATAGAATTTGTACAATTTGACCATACAGATGTGTTCGGAATTCTCTAAATAGCTGTAAAGGACTATTGGATCATCAAAATTTGACTTCAAATGGCTTAGATCTGGCCAAAAGAATTTCAATGGTTCTGATTAACGATTGCAACTCAACCATGCCACACTAGATAATTTCTTCACTGGCTCGTCTTCTCCGACGAAACAATTGACTTTCTAGGCAAACTTTGACTGCCCCGTATGATTTCGTTTTAGCTCCGTTTGAGCTGTTCTTTATACTGTCGAAATCCTCTCAACGAGTACTTTAATATGATATATTCAAAACTGAATTCAACAACTTCAAAAAAAATTAGTTTCTGAATGTCGCAATTATCAACGAACTTCGGTCACTTCTTGGCTCTTCTAGTTAATGGTTCTCGACTCCTCTAGTCGATACGAACTCTCTGGTATATTCAGATATTGATTTCGACTCTTTCAAAATATAGACAAATTTGAAAACTCTGTTTCTTCGAAAGTTTGGCCCAAACTGGCTCTTCTAACTCTAATACCACTAATAGAGTAGTGGAAAAGGGGTGTATACCGGTTGTGATGGTATACAAATAGAGGAGTAAATTGAATAAATACTCATTTTATTCAATCATAAACAAATTATACAAAACAGAGCTATCTTTTTGTTAATTCTCAAATTCTCTAGTCTCTTAGAATTCTTCTTATTTGGAGATGTTATGCTTCTCCTCGAGATAACATTTTTTCTCACACTCTATCTCAAACAAACATACAACCTATTTATTTATAGATTTTCAATTCGTGTACAAACCATGTATGCACAGTGTTTGTTCATTCTTAAGATTCAACGATGGAGCTTCCTTAAAGCTTCATCTTCTTCTCTCTGGAACTTTCTAGTAGTCTCTTACTTGTTCTTCTCTTCTCTAGTATTCTCCTTCACCAAACTTAGAGGTGGTGCATTAGCTAACAAAATCTAATAGTCTGCTTCATTGATCACCTTCCTAGGTAAGCAAGCTTCCTCTGAACTCCAACATCCATTCGGATTAACTTTACATATCTTATATACATCAAATACCACTACTTCTTTGCAAAGTGCAAGTGCGAAAAGCCTAGGAAAGGTATCTTTAAGACAGTAATTCCCATACCATTTATCAAACCAGAAAAGACACCTATTCCTATTACCCAACTTTATGCTCATGTTGGATTGCATCCATTGAAACACCCTTGGATTGTTCATTACCACTGCAAGTATATCCATCAAAATTCTTGATTTTTTTAGTTTGGATGTCCAAGCATGGACTCCATTGGCTATTGTTACTTCTCCATTTCACCATATCTCTACGACCATTTGAAAAGTAAGCACAAGTTTACCTCTCTTAGTCTTCTAATTACAAGACCCCCTAAACGTATAGTTGCACCAAATAGTCCCATTTAAGAAAATAACAACAATTTTGTTTATGAGTTTCATTCAACCAAGAGATTTTAGTTCTTTTGCAATTACTTTTAGTTTTTTTACTTCTCTTACAATTATGAAAAAGATCCTATCAGAATTTAAATGTTTTGTCCAAATTTCACTGAATTAATATTTTGTCCCTAAGGCCTATCACAAATCCTTTGATTAGTCTCAGTGATTTAGCTCTTTAGAATAACATATTCAAACCTTCTGCCATTATGTTAAAGAGAGAGGGTGACAATAGGTCCCCTTGTCTCTGGACATAATTTAGTAGTATGAGAGCCATTTATAATGATTGAAACTCTAGTTGATTGTAGGCATTCCTTCATCCACATGATCTACTTGTCCTGAAAACCAAAACTTAACATCATGGCAAAGAGGCACTCCTAGTTTACAGTATCATATGTTTTTTCAAAATCTAGTTTCAAGATTACCCTTTCTTCTTTTTCTTCTTCCACTAATCCATTACTTCATTAGATACTAACACCCCATCCAAAATGTTCTTTCCACCAATGAAAGTAGATTGAGATTCTTTTATTATTTTAGGAAAACCTTCTTGAATCTAAAAGCTAAAACTTAGAAAGAATTTTGTAAAGAGAACCAATGAGGCTGATTGGTCCATAATCTGAAATAGCACCTAGGCTATCATTCTTAGAGATTAGTGTTATGAAAGAACTATTAATACCTTTAGCTAAACAATCATTATCATGAAACTCCTTGAAGAATTGTAGAATATCATTCTTAAACACTTTCCATCACTTTTGAAAGCAAGACATGTTGAAGCCATCTGGTCCTAGTACCTTATTACCACCATTCTCTTTCATAGCTCTCCAAAATTTCTCTTTTGAAATGGTGCAAATAGCCCATCAAATTCATTATCATGGCCAATGGACCTGAAAAAACCTTGAAGCTTGGGTGTGGATTTCCTATCTTATGAGAATCTCCTTCTGAAATGATTAAACACCTTTTGCTTGACCCTTTGTGGAATTAGTATTTCTTGCCAATGAAAAGCACAAGAAATCATGTTTCCTCACTAAAACAATGTTTGTTCTTCCATGGTTGGTTTTACGTAATTTAACAAACATGCAAATAGATATCTACTAAAATTTTCTATGGATATATACCTTTTTTTTCATCGGCAAAAAAAAGAAACTTTATTGATGTAAAAATGAAGTACAAAGTGCAAAACACATTACATCAAAAAAGGGAAGGGAAATGCAAAGGCATCACAATGAGCTAAATCATCCCAATTAGGTTGGCACCAAAAGCCCATTCTATCATTTGCTAGTACCCCCAGAGTTGGCGAGAAACTAACAAGAAAAAAGAAGAAGAGCAACCACCAAAACAGACAGAGCAAACTAGAGCCACAGAACAAACAGACTGCCTGAATCTATCTGAGCAGGGACCATCACACCAACATCACAACATACCATACCAGGGACCATAGCCAACTCACCATAGCCAACTTCAGAGCCAATCCAGATCCAATATAATGCAACACATCAGAAACCAACTTCCTCAATTCCTCACTGAACTTTTCATATCAATTAAATTTCAATCCAGAGCCAACCACACTCCGAACCCCTGCACCAGATGGTCTAGTTTAAATTTACCAGATGGATATCTACTTTTCACAATCTATATATACAACTTTGCTGGATACATCTACAATATTATCTAATGAATTCCTAAAAGAAAAAGATGTAAAAAGATGTCTAATGTGTAGCTAATTATGTATTTGAGTTTAAAGATTCACTTTTGTTGATCTCCAAGAAGAATAAGGAAGCGAACAAGGAACTATCAAAGCCGATTACCCAAATATAAAATAGAAAGGGAACTAGCAAAACAATTAAATCATTCAAACAATAAACACAAGCTATTCTTTTTTAATTGGTATTTGGAAGAAATATGCTTAATTGAGAATCAATTTGATGATTACCATAGTGTTTGTTGTTTTTGTTAGTGCAGCAAATAGAAAAAAATAAAATAGAAAAAATAAAAGAAAAGCAAAATGGAAAAATGAAAGGAAGAAAAAATGACTTTTTTATTTTTTATGTTTGAGGATGGGATTGATGCTACATTGACTTGGAAAATAATTTTATTGTTTACAGTGTCAAAGCAACAATTGAAAGGTACAAGAAGGCATGCTCGGGTCCCTTGAATACTGGATCAGTTTCTGAACTAAATGCACAGGTAAAGCTTAAAAAATTGTAATTTCATCTAATGATGATGGATAAGATTCTTTACTATAAAGATTAATAGGTACATATAGATCATTTCTTATTCCATTCATGGTTTCAGATCCAAAACTTCACCAAAAACTTCTTAGTATGAATGAAGAAATTCTTCACAAATAAAAGAAATATAAAGTGATGATGAAACATGTCATGTATGATATTATTTGAAAGTTCAATTGAACAGCCTAATAACAATTACAAATAAATTGTTCTTTGGGTTTCTTCCAAACAAATGAAAAGCATATGTACCTTTAACCAATGATAAGCAAGGAGCACCGATAAGCTAAGCATTAGAAAGGTAAGCCCTTTGTTAAATTTTTTGTAGTTACAAATAGTATAAATGTAAATACCAAGCCAAGACGTTTATGTTATAACTGATTCTTGAGAGGTAGCAATAGGAATTTTAATTTATTTCTTCACCATCCCGACTTTATATTATTTTTTCATAGTTTTCATATACTCATCCTTTTTCTTGAAACCATAATTACCGGTAGAACATGGTTAATTCTAGAAAAGAAAAATGGTTAGGATAATCATTTGACAGACTTTAGTAAATGGTGCATTTTATTATTCATTGAGATATAAATATACATTCATAAAATGTTGGATATTAATGGGGATCTTTAGTAGATTTAGTTACAGTACTTTCTCTTTAAAGTCGAAATTTAACCAAGCTTATTACAATGACTGTTATTTTGAACTGCAAAGAAAAAACTTTATGGTTATAAGTCAATTTTTTCATTTTATTTTTATTTTAGCAGCAAAGAAGACAAATAATATTATTAGATCAAAAAAGGTACACATAGCTTGGAAAGAAATTGCATCATTGTCAAAGCTAAGAATCCTAACTAGGTTGGCACCTAAAGCAAGACTAATTATGTGCATTTCCAAAGCCCCAGAGAGAGTTAGAGAGTTTCCAACTCAAAATCCCTCAGTACATCCAAACCAATACAACATTACACCCTGCTTCCAATATAAAATCTAATTTGCACCATGTTATACAAAAAGTCAGTGATGGAGTAATGGAAGTTCCTGGAAGTGGATTTCAGCCAGATTGCAAGCCTAACAATGATAGCTTCCTTTAACTCCTCCATCTTTGGTTGGATGTCTTTAAAGAGGTAGTCGTTCCTGTGCTTCCAGATGGATCAAAGAGCCACCAAAGATATGGCATTCCCAATTCTCCTCTCATCTTTTATGAAGCTATTCCCTGCCCCCACTGCAAGAGCCCTTCAACTGTTCCAGGCACCTCCCATTGAGCTCCCCACCATTTCAATAGACTTAACCAAACTCTCAAAATCATAGGACATAAGATAAGCACATGCTCTGCTGATTCTTGGGTTACTTTACAAAATACACATACAGTAGCTGCACTATCATTCAGCACTCCAATTCTTTGCAAGAATACTGAAATTTTAACCTCATGGTTCCATGCAAGCTACCCAAAAAATTGTACTTTAGAGGGAAGGTACTTGATCCACACCAATTTACTAGAACTATTATACTCACCATACTCTAACTCAGTGTGATTATAAAGAATTGAGACAAAAGATTGCCCATTTTTGGTTGCTAACCAAACTGATTTATCCTTTGCGTTCATGTTCAAAACAGGGGCTACACTGATAGACTGATTAAGTGTGTTGAGCTCCTCATGTTCCCATTGGAATAAGGCTCTTCTAAAACTGAACACCCAATGTTTAGAGTTACCTTTTTTAATAGTGTATGCCCTGAGTGACCCATCCTTATCATTAGACAACTTGAAAAGTCTAGGGAATAACTCTTTCAGACTAACTCCTCCATTCCAGCAATCATGCCAGAAGCTCACTCTACAACCATTTCCCACTCTGATCTGGAGATTATTAACATAAAATTGCAGTAAGCTGACCATTTGATTTGCTGCTATCAAAATATCATGCAAAATCTTGGAGAAACTGTTGCCTGATTGCAGATTTGGTAGCCATTTCCCACCATCAAATTTGTATTTGCTGCAAATCACCTTTTTCAACAGAGCTATTTCCTCATTGGCAAACCTCCACCACCACTTAATAAACAAACATTCATATCTCTGATTCTTCTAACTCCCAGCCCCCCTTGCTTTATACTTTTAGTTACCTCTTCCCATTTCACTAGATGAATTTTCCTATTTAACTCAGAGCCACCCCTATAAGAATGAGGCTTGTAATTTATTAATTTCTTTTGCTATCCCTTCTGGCATCTTGAACAGTGAGAGGTATACACTGGCAAACTAGATAAGACTGTTTTCACTAGTGTTAGCCTGCCTACAAAGGAAAGGAATCTCCTCTTTCAACTAGCAAGCCTGAGTTTAAGCTTCTCAATGATAGGTTTCCAAATCAATTTTTTACTAGGACTAGCACCCAATGGCAACCCAAGATACTTCAGTGGTACTTTATGAGTTTTGCAATTTAACATGGAGGCACACTCATTGAGCACAGAGTCAGAAATGCCAAACCCACAGACCACACTTTTATGATAGCTGATCTTATGCCCTGAGACAACTTCAAGACACCTTAAGATCATTTTTAAATTTAACATTTCTGACCATTCAGCATCACAGAACAATAATGAGTTATCTGCAAATTGTAGGTGAGAAACTACCACATCCTTGTTACCAAAAATTACTCCTTTCAACAGCCTCAACACCCTAGCTCTCACAAGCATTATGTTCAGACCTTCTGTCGCTAACTTGAATAAGAAAGGAAATAATAGATCCCCTTGTCTGAGACCTTTTTGAGGACTAAACTCCTTACTTGGTGAGATTCTAGTTGAAGAGAGACATTCTTTCATCCAAGAGAGCCAAAGTTAGATAGCATTGAGAATAAGAATTCCCAGTTGATGTAGTCATAAGCCTTCTCAAAGTCAATTTTGAATAGCAACCCTCTTTTCTTGGTTTTTTGCCACCCATCCACAATTTCATTGGCAATCAATACCCCATCAAGTATATTTCTACCTCTAAGGAATGTTGATTTTGATTCACCAATTACCTCTGGCATGACTATTTTTAGTATACTTGCAAGAACCTTGGTGAGTATTATATAAACGGAACCTATTAGGCTGATGGGCCTATACTCATTTAAGATAGTTGCATTGACTTTCTTTGGAATGAGGGTGATGAAGGAACTGTTCAAGCCACTAGCCAATCTGCCCCTATCATGGAATTCTTTCATAAAGAGAATCACATCTTCTTTGAGCACCTTCTAGTTTTTTTTGAAAAAACATTAAATTAAAACCATCTGGTCCTAGAGCTTTGTTTCCATTACATTCTTTGACAGCTTCCCAAATCTCATCTTTTGAAAATCCTGACTCTAGCATTTGAAATGAATCATTTTGCCTCATACTCTTGAACTCACCACCTAACACAGCCTAACACAGGTCTGTTCCTCCACTCTTCTGAGAAATGCTTTATATAGTGGATCCACACTCCATCCTTGACCTGATTTGGCTCCTTAAGCACCACATTCCCAACTGCAATGAAATTGAGGGCATTTCTATTTTGTCTACTAGTAGCCATGACATGAAAATATCTTGTGTTCCTATCTCCTTTCATATTCCAATCCAACCTTGACTTTTGAAGCGATGTCATTCCATCATTTTACTTAATCTCCACATTTCATTCCTCGCCTCTCTTTTTTGTTTCACTTCAGTATCCTCCAGAGGTCTAACTTCTGCCCTTAGATCTAAGGCATTCAGCTTATCTTCTGTTTCTTTTAGTTGTGTTGCCACATTTCCAAATACCTCTCTATTCCACTCTTTTAATGCTAACTTTAGAGCATGTAATTTCCTTTGCAAAATGTACCCATCAATCCCTTGAAACTGTAATTCCTTCCAGGTTTTCTCCACAAAAGGTGCAAATTTTGAGTGCAAGAGCTAGGCATTTAAGAAATTGAGAGGTTTGGGGCCCTAATCCTTCTTATCCTCCATAAGCACTATTGGGCAATGATCAGATACCATCTTGGGCAGATCCTAAAGGTTGAATTTGTATCTCTCGAACCACTCTGGACTAAGAAGAAATCTGTCAATTCTACTCCATTTATTTCCATCATGGGCATTACACCAAGTGAATATTCTCTCTACCATTTGCATATCAGCCACCTCACATCTATATATGAACTCATTAAACTCTTTCATGCCTCTATCTCTTATAGAGTTTCCTATTCTTTTCCCCAAATTTCTGATCTCATTGAAATCACCACCAAGACACCATGGCTTTGGGAAGAGCTCTTCAAATTTAATAGGGACTCCCATAACTTACCTCTCCTTATAATATCATTAGTAGCATAGATATTTAAAATAACACAATCAAAAGGATTAAGAATAGTACCTGAGAGCAAGATGAAGTTTCTATTGCTACAACAGTCTGAGATTTTAAAGATATCAGGATCCCAGATGCATAACAATACACCAGCCACCCCCATTGCATCCACAACCAAGAATTCCATCTTATCTCTAGGCCACAAACTTCTAACAACAAAGGTGGACATGCTTGACTTTTTTGTTTCTTGAATCAGGGCCATATCAATTTTTCTATCAAACAATAGATTCTTAGGGTTCGTTTGGTTTGATTTTCTGAAAAAATTTTGGAAAATTTTCTCTACAAATAAGTTTTCAAAAGTAATCAAACCAAACAAATTTTTCCAAAAAAATTTCCCATAACTTGTAAACCAAACAAGTTTTCCAAACAAATCTTTCTCTCACACATATCAAATCAATCACTTTTTCTAAAATTCTCTCTCAAAATCATTTTCCAAAACATCTTTTGAAAAAAACCAAACCAAACATGTTTTCGTACTTTTTATCTCTAAAACACATCTCTCAAACACAAACCAAACATACCCTTAATCTTTCTCTTCTTTTCAGGTCTTCCAACCCCTCTAATATTCCAACTTAGTATCTTTGTAACAACAATTTTTGGCTCTTCATCCACCTAACATTACTGATTGCATAGCTACATCAAACCTCCCTCCTATCCTCCCCTTGTCATTCTCCTCAAATTGTACAAATTTGTTAATAATTTCTACATCCTGACCCTTGCACCTGAGCCCCAAACTTTTCCCCAGAAGAAGTGTTGCTTGAGCCTCTTGTAGTTTATGTGTTTCACAAGTGGTTTGATTATTATCTGGAATTGGCCTTGGCACTACTGTAGATCTAGCCACCAAGCTTTTCTGATACACTTTGCTTCTCCCTACTTCTACTCCTTTGTGCCCAATTCTTCTAACAAGCCCAGAAAACCCACCTACTACCATTGGATTTTTAGTTCCTCCATTTCTAAACACTTTTCTTTTTCCTTTCTTAAACTGGTTGTTGATGGAACTACCACTAGAGGCACTAATGGTATCACTAATTTTTGATCTAGAGCCCATACCTGTGAGTCCACCTCATGTACTTGCCAAAAGGTAACTGAGCCGATTACCATTAGAATTATACTAGACTAGCCCAATGGGCTGAGGCCTAGATTGATCTTGGCCCAAATCTACCTCCAAACTAATTCCAGGTCTTTCTTTTTGGGTTTCACTTAAGCATCTAATAAAGCCTGGAATGACTATCTGCCCATAAACTTTTTGAACCTCAGCAACTTTTCCCAAATCATTATTGCATATCTACTGCTACTGCTGTATACTTTCCACTACCATCATTGTATCACCCACGCCTAATCCTTCTTCATTTGATTTCCCCATGCACTCTTTAGTCTCTTTCACCACTGATATTTGAAGCCAACTGCCACCTACCTCTACCTCACCTCCCTCCTTCAGCATAGATGTTGAATCACCTTTTGCCTTCTCATTTTTTCCTTCCACATCATCATTCACCTCAGCAGCCATGTCATCGTCTTCTTCCTCCCCCTTACTCTCTTCAACTGATTGTAACACCCCATTTACATTGGAGCTAACATCTTTTTCTCCTTCATCAGTGTTGATGTCTTTGCAGTTGGTCAACACCTCCTTGATAATTTGTTGCTCACAGACTCGTATTGGGTAGACTCTTCATTTGCATTCTAGATTCATACTGGTGTTTATCAGATCCATAGAACTTGGGCTATTTTTACCTTTCTACAATGAAATGATGTTGGTTCACAAATGTCTCAATATAGGTGTATTACCTCCCCCCACAGTCTTTCTGAAGGTATTTGAGTTCCATAGATTCAGAGGTACACCATAGTAGCTAATCCAAACATACCTCTTTTATTGAAGTTGCATTCCAGATTTCCACTCTGTGATGTATTCACACCAGTCCTAGAACCAAACATTAAACAGACTAATCGTACTTCTCAAAGCCTCCCTAGAACTGAATGATATGACTACATCACGCCTTCCTCATTCTCTCATCATTACATTCTTCACTCCTTTTACTTTGAGTTCTTTTTTCACCTCTACAGTAGAGTAGTTGGGTTTGAGCCTCATAATCATGCTCTCATACAACCAACTATTTCTTATTTCTTCTACTCTAATTGTGGTAGTTGTGTTACCTCTTGGTTGGACTCCCTTTGTGACCTTCGCGAATGACCTTCCATCAGTGCCTTGATTCTACCTTTTTGTTTTAGTTATTTCTGATGGCCTTTTTGTCTCCATATGCCTCCACTATACTTGTTTCAACCTCATTCTTTCACCTTTCTCTTTACCATAAACGGCACTTTGGACTGTCAAAGCTTTTTCATCTACCCATGATCCATTTACCTTTTGTTTTACTATACTAGCTGCAACAGGACAATGAAACCGTACAAACCCAAACCTTGTGTTTGTTGTTTTCTTTTTCTTTTGTGGAATGAAGACATCCTTTACCACGCCAAACTTTACAAACAAAGCATACATACTTCTTGCTTTCATAGAATCTGGTAATTTATCCGCAAACAGAGTGTACAGCACTGCTCAACTACCTTCCTTCCACCGATCTTGATTTGCTTGTCTTCCTCTCTGTTTTATCACTGGAATTCATCCTCTATCTTTCATTTGTTGTTGTTCACCTATTTTTTTCCTTTGCTGTTGTTCACCGAGGTTTACTGTAATCTTGCCCTTGAGGGCTTCTCAGTTAAAAGAAGCCGAACTCTTTGTTTAAAATTACGTCTTTTTATCTTAATGCATTATATCAATCATTATATTATATAAGAATCAACATATAAGTCAAAGTGTACATAAACAACAAAGGAAACCATCAATAAAGAAAAAGGTGAGTGATACCGACATCATTGCTAAAACTTTCATCCCAAATAGGTTGGCACAGAAAAATTAGCACAATCATAATTTAGCAAAGGCTCGTCAACCAAAACCAAACGCATCACAACATTCATAAAGCCAGTTGCTTGACTCCAAAACTGTTTCAAGCTTAAACATACCATTACAAACAAACCAATTGATATACCACCCCTTCACCTACCTTTTATGAGATCAAGTCAAAAGATAAAGATAAAATTCTTTCACTTCGTTAATCATCTTTTGGGCCCAAGAAAAGTTATGGGTTCTAGAGAAAGAGAGTTTAGAGATTGGAGGCCGGTGGTTCGAAGACATGGAAGGCCAGGATCATAGAACACGCAGGTGCGGGCAGTCACCCACATCATTTTTGTGGATGACATTCCAAATTCGATGGACCCGAGAAGACTGCACTCCTTATTTTCTAACTTTGGAGTTGTGAGAGATGTTTTTATCCCTTTTAAGAGAAGAAAAATGACACGCACCAGATTTGGTTTTGTCAGATACGACTGCTAGTAGCGGCAACATGGCAGTTCAAAAAATAGATGGGCTGTGGTGTGACGATAAAGCTCTCAAGGTCAAGTTAGCAGAGTTTGGTAAGGAGGTCGTTGGGAAGCAGAGGTTAGCTCACCCGATCTATGGTAGGTAGTCCAGAAATAAGTCCATAGCTACCTCTGTGATGCAAAATGGAAACAAATCATATGCTCAGGTTGTCAAAGAAGAGGGATCCTCATCCAAACCAACTATTACCATTATGGCAACTGAAGAAGTAATTGGTTGGTTATATAAGAGTGTGATTATTAGGCTAAAATCTACCTTCTCTATAGCCGAATTTAAGAAAGAATTCTAGATCAGGGGCTTAGGGGATACCAAGTTTTCTTTATGTGGTGGTAGAGATGTCATACTCTCTTTCAATTTTGTGCCATTAATGAAAGACAGCCTCAAACATTTGGCGGGTGGATTAAGGAGTGGAGTGACTCGGTTAAAGAATGGAAACAAGGCATGGTGGTTGACTAAGAAAGGCTTGTGTGGCTCAGCTGATATGGGGTCCCTCCAAATTTGTGGGGTTTCAACACCTTCAGTCGTATAGAGAGGTTTTGGGGTAAGGTTGTTGAACTAGATGATGATACGCTGCACCTCAAGAATCTTCAATGTGGTTAGATTAGGATAGCAACATCTTGTATGGAGTCCATCAATTGCACTGTTGATCTAGACTGCAAAGGTATTTTATACCCAGTGAAGATTTGCGAGGAGCAGATTGTTATTTCTAAGGTTGTTATGACAAAGTGTAATTTCCACTCCCAGCAAAGGGATAGGGCCGATCTGAGTTCACACAAGGAAGAAGATGTCCTGAGTTCAAACAAGAAAGAAGAAGACCTTAGCACACGAATGGTTAGCTTGCAAGCTGTCCAGCGTGGCGATGTGGTGGGGGCTCAGAAAATTGTCAACTTGGCTGCAAGAGAGGTAGGGACGGTGCATGTGGACGTCAGTCGGTAGAGTGTGAATAGTCTGCAGAGTTCTTCTATGGTAAAAGAAACAAACACCATCATGGCAGTGCCAAATGCTGGACGGGCAAGGGATGTCAATGTTTTAGAAAAAATGGTGGGCTCTATGCATGGTATGAGTGATGGAAAGTGTATTGTGGAAGGCGAATTATTCACGCCAGGCTTCATTAGAAGTGTGAATGATTCTGCAGGTCATGGGCCAGGTTTAAATCTAGAAGTTGTGCTGAGTAAGGCCCACATTGGGGGGAACTCTATTAGTTTGGCCCAGAAATTTGATGGTCCTAGTAGCCCAGGCAACCCAACTATTGCTAAGAAAATTATTCTAGATGCTGGTGGGGCTTTAGATCATGACCAGGTCCAAATAGGAGAAGGCAATGGAGTCATTCTTGGCAAGTTTGGGAAAAGTTCCATGTCAACAACCCAAAAAAGAAAGGCCTGCACGAGGAAGAAGAGTAAAGGTGTGAGAAGAAAAGCTTGGAACAAGAAAGGTGGTCTTGAACTTGGCCACAACATACTAGGGCCATCTATCAATCTGCTGCTGCAGTAATTTCTCTCTCTATGGCAAGTGCATCCGATCATGGTAGGGTGTTACTCAATGAGGCTGAAACAACTTTACAAATGGGGAAAGCTCTTGGGCTTAATTTTGAAGATAAAAAGGATGAGGTTGTGAGTAAATTTGTTGAATTGGAAACAAAGAACATGGAAATGGTTTTAAAAAAAAAAGAAAGGGAGTAGTCTGCTGAATGACTATTCCAGGAGGCTTAGGAGTGCTAATTTTTATAAATGAAGTTGTTATCTTGGAATATTAGGGGGCTAGGAAGGCCTGAAAAAAAGAAGGAATATCATGAAAGTTCTCAAGGTAAAGAAGATAAACATGGTGTTGCTGCAAAAGACTAAAAAGCAGGGAATCAATGCAGAATTCATGAACTCTATTTGGGCTGGAGAAAAAGTGGAATTCATGTCAGTTGACTCAGAGGGTGCAACTGGGGGGTTACTCTGCATCTGGAATCCTGAGGTCTTTTGGCTCAATCAATGTTGTTGCAATCGTAACTTTCTCCTTCTCGCAGGTATGATCTTTTTTAACTTTAACTGTGTAGTGGTGAATGTCTACGGGCCAAATGATTCTGACAGAAGGAAAGAGGTGTAGGATATTCTAGTGAAGCTCAAATCACAGTTCTTATTTCCATGGTGTCTGGGAGGTGATTTTAATGAAATTAGATGCATCTCTGAAAGAAAAGGATGCTCTAGAAGGGATAAGGGGATGGGAGAGTTCAATGAAATGATTGAGCAGTTAGAGGTGTCTGATCTATCAATGTGTGGAAGGAAGTTCACATGGTGTAACTCATATGAGAATGAAAGATGGAGCAGGTTAGATAGATTTTTACTAAACCCAGAATGGTTGCAGTCTTTTAATTTCAAGTTATGGGGATTACCAAGATTGTTCTCTGACCATTGTCCCATCCTCCTAATGGAAAATGAGAGAGATTGGGGCGCTAGACCCTTTAGGTACCTTAATGCCTAGTCTATGCATCCTCAGTTCTTGCCATTTGTTGAGAAAACTTGGGCTGAATTACAAGTGTTGGGTTGGGCTGGTTTTAAATGTTTAGTCAAATTTAAATCCTTGAAATCTTCCCTAAAGAAGTGGAACATCGAGGTGTTTGGAAATGTGGAGAACAAGTTAAAAGCCACAGAAGAAGAAGCATATGTCCTTGATCTAGTTGTTGAAGAAAGGCCATTATCTACAGATGAACTGACTAGGAGAAGAGTATTGCATGGCAATGCTTGGAAGATGAACAAAATGTTAGAGAGGTTGTGGCTTCAAAAATCTAGACTCAACTGGGCAACATTGGGCGACAGAAACACCTCTTTTTTCCATTCTGTGGCAAGTTGCAGGCACAATAGGAATGCCCTATGCTCAATTCTAGTGAATGGAATTAATATTGAAGATCCCATAGGTGTTAAATCAAAGGTGTTGAATCATTTCAGAAATCTTTTTGCTGAGCCTTGGAAGAAAAGACCTTCCCTTAATGGCCCTTTTAAGTCAATTGGGGATGCCAATGATTTCGGCCTTTTAGAGGCAGAGTTCACAGAGGTGGAAATCAGTAATGCCATCAAATCTTGTGGGGGTAACAAGGCTCCTCCGCCAGATGGTTTTAATTTGGGTTTTTTTTAGAAATGTTTGAGCATATTTAAGGAGGATGTTTTGCACTTTATGAGGGATTTTCACCTTAATGCTAAGTTGGTCCATGGTTTAAACAGCTCCTTCATCGCTTTAATTCCTAAAGTTGAGAACCCAACTTGCCTAAGTGAATATAGGCCTATCAGTTTAGTAGGTTCATTATACAAAATTTTGGCCAAGGTTCTATCTAACAGGTTGTCCCAAGTGTTGCCAAGTATCATAAATGAAACTCAATCAGCTTTCATCAAGGGTAGATATATCTTCGATGGTATCCTTATTGCAAATGAGATAGTAGATGGCTAGAAGAAGGCTAGTGAGAGTGGTATTGTGCTTAAACACGATTTTGAAAAAGCCTTTGACTCAGTATATGTTTGTGATGCTGTTACTACTGATATGTTTCTAGTATATCAGTTGGGCTGCAATTGGTTTGGTGTAGGTGAATAGAAATGGTGAAGCTGCTATAAATTAGGATAGTTCTATGGGTTGAATTTCTCAACTTGAGATTATGCTGCTGTAAATTAGGATAGCTCTCACATGGGAGTTTTTTGGGAAAGTGTAACAAGCCCGCGGGGGACCTCGCTACAGTTTGGACTCGATTTGTGTCACGGTTCTTAATCTTGAACCAAAGAGCCCAAATCCGGCAAATCGTTTTGAGAAAACAGATTTTTGAAAGAAGTGCCAAACATGGATTGCTTTGCCAGATACAGAGTCGCCACCTAAATATTTTATTTTGGAAAATTTAGGAAACCCTGACTCGGTGCCAAAGGCCACGTGTCCGTCATCACCAAAGTTGCCTCGGCTCGGGAACTTGGGTACGATTGGGGAAGGTCACTTCGTGAGCACCCCCGCTCGCCCGATCAAAGATCGGCCTCTACTAACCATGATATCTAGTTTTGAAAACATTGTACGTTCTTATTCCAGTTATTAGCCTAGATTTACTATGTGATGCGCACAGCATACAAGTATAGACTGGATCACCTGAATTGGAACAAAACACTTCATGTTTATTTGTTTGAAAAATGGTTTGATGGTGCTACCTGCAGGTAGGCTAAGACGTGAATTTGCCACCCTCGGGTGGGCTTAGAAAACATGATTTTGCCACTATCTAGTGGGCTTAAAACAAACATTTGATGAATTATTCCAATCCAAGTAACCCAACCTCTACCCACAGGCATTCAAGCAGTTATATCACATAAGCAGTTAGCCTCATGGTATGCATGCTATTCATGGCAGTCACTCACACGCATGCAAGGATGTTAAAGCATAAAAACTCACCGAGTACTCCCAGCCAAAACAGAAACTACATTAGAAATCATGCATGATCCTAAGTATACAGAAATGCCTAATGCAATACATGCAAAAATGCAAACTATAGCAGGCTCGGCTATTCTAAACATGGCATATGGAATGCTACAGCTAACATGTATTCAACTTGGAATTGAAATACAAATGCAGTTAGTATGATGCGCCGAGTCTTGCATGCAAACAGATGAATGAATGCAAACATACTATCATACTGTATGCTAATTGAAATATGCCCTAATCTAACCATCATAAGCAGGTAAATAAAAGGGAAGAAAGACGTGGGGTTGGAAGACATGCATCACACTCACGCACACTTATTACAATTATGCCCTCGCACAGAGGGTCCGAATAAATATACAGTCCCGAATAAAAGAATAGTACAATCCAAATAAATATTACAGTCCAAATATGTACAAATTCCTAATTAATTAACAAATTAACTAAGAAAATAAATAAACTGGCATGCAAGCCAGGGACTGCCTTGATTCCATTCCGGATGATGAATGATGCATACCTGGGTTGCCTTTGCGCGGAAATCCATGACGATGCCCCAATTAGCCTCTGTTTGCACCTGTTCTTGAAATGCGTGCTAAGCTCCGAAAAATTGCTGATTCTTCATTTTGCTGCAACAGAAAGCAGGAAAGGGGCATGGCAATGTATTTTCACAAATGTATGCATGTCTCGATCCTCGTGCCATTAATCACGCATATCGATGCATGATGGTCGAGGAGTCAAATTGCACAACTCAATATGAAATGAATGCATATGGAAATACAACAAAACCTAACTCCATCATGGATAATCCAGAGTGTCGGTGACTGGGGAATTGAGACACGTTCTGTCACTCGGAGTACGGAACGTACCTCGTTTCCCGTGCCTGGGCTAACTCCTATCCCGAACACGATGCAATATGCATGATATGCATGAAATGCAACTAAAATGCAACCTAACATGCGAAAGGCTATGAAATGGCATACACAATGCACGAGGAAACATGGCATACACAATGCGCTAATATACAACCTAGCATACACAATGCTATGGAATGAAATGACATACACAATGTAATAATGGACTTACACTAATGCAAGTGGACCTCAGCCACACTCACATAAGAGGCCACAATGATGAAAATGAGACAACTCGAGATGCGTGCATGCGTGCACGCAAACCGAGAACCGAACCTACAACACAGAATGCCACTCTAACAAGACATGGCAAAACACACAAAATGGCATACTATCATGCAAAAATCAGAGGTAAAATGAGATGCAAAACAGCCCCGAAACCCGGTAAAATGAAACCCGATGCATGAAACGAGTCCCAAAACACAGGTTTTGGCGCATGAAATAGCCTATAACTATACAATGCATACATAATTTGAATATGAAATGAGAAGACAGAAGCAAAGAAGCCCCGAGACAAGCATTTTTACAGTTTACAGTGAGGCCAAAAAGTGGGCCCAAGTAGGGCTAAATTAGCATACAAAAATGGCTCCGTAGAGGAGGTAATGAAGCAAGTCACAAATGATGGCCCCAAACAGAGAGGGGGCCTTCTAAAATATTGAATAGGGGCTAAAAATATGATGTATTACAGTTTATGACAGACTCCAAAAATAGGTACAAGTATGCTCAAAATGCTATGCAAGAAATAGGCCAACAAAGGGGTAAAGAAGCAAGTGGTGCATGGAGGTCTCAAAAAAGTGAGGGCCCTTCAACAATGTTGAATAGGGACCCAAAATAAGGCTTTTTACAGTTGATGGCCGAACTCAAAACAGTGTACAAATAGGCTCAAAATATCATGCAAAATCTGGCCACCAAAAGGGTTATAACATGAAGTATACAAAGGGTGTCTCAAAAAGCCATAGACCCTTGATGAAGCATGAAGAGAGGGTCAAAATAAGCCTCTTTTCAGTTCGGACCAAGGTCCAAAAACAGAAGCTCAATAAGCTAATAAACCATGCAAAAATGGGGACCAAAGAGGGGTACAATGGCAAGTGATACATGGAGGTCCCAAACAGTGGTGAGCCCTTCTTCAATGTTGAATAAGGGCTCAAAATAATCCTATCTTCAGTTTACATCATGCTCCAAAACAGATTACACATAGGCCAAAAATACTATGCAAAATTATGGCATAAAGAAGGGTAATGAAGCAAGTGCAAAATGGGGGTCCCAAACAGGGTAAGACCCTTAATGAAACAGAAAAATGAGCTCAAAAAAATGACATTTCCAGTTATGGCCAGAGCTCAAAACAGTAAGCAAAGAGGGCTAAGAAATGGTACAAAAATGGGCTAGAAAAGGGGGAGATGGTGCTTACCCTTGAAGACCAAGCCTTGGCTGCCTCTTGGACTGAAAAAAGGGGCCTCCTAGCCTCTGAGAAGAGCTCTAAGCTGCTGGAAATGGAAGTGGTAGTGTGGTGCTAGGTGGTGGTGTAGAAATGGGTGTAAGAGCTTAAGGGTTTTGAGGCTTAGAGTAGAGAGAGAGGGAGAATTGATGCAAGGCTCTCAAAAAAAATTTTGTAACCCTAAAATCTGAAGGGGAGGGGCTGTATATATAAGCAAAAGGGGTGGAAAAGAGGGGGAAAAAAAGGGGGAGGAAAACAAACCAAGTTTCCCCCCAAAATGACCAAACCCTCGGACATGGGTGTAGTGGAAAACAAAATTCACTTCTAGGACACACTTGGGGAGGGGGGCATGGCCGGCTAGTTTAAAAGGGAAAAAAATTCATTTCACCAAATAGGTGGCCGGCTAGCCAGATTTTCTGGCCGGCCAGCTACTTTCAGGAAAAAAAAAAAAGGGCTGCCGGGAAGAAAAGTGGCCAGTGGGTTATTGAGAAGTCCAATGGTGGCCATTCAAGTGTCCAAATTGAATCCCCGGAAGTTATCTTTCCAATGGCACAAACCTTGCATTAAAATTCCTCCTGTGGAAAAAGTTATGCCAGTTTCCGTAAAGCCGCGAAGATTTCGGTCCAACCGGAGTGATGCCCTACTTCAATCAACCATATCTCCCCCGTCCGGAATTGAATTTAGGAGATTCTTGAGTACAAAATGAAGCCCCGGGAGTAAGATTTCCAACGATGGTGGCCTCATAGTTTGATTCCAAGTATCCAAATAAATAGGCCCGATTCGGCGAGGGCTGCTCGACTTTCTTTTAACGGTTCATGCCCATTTGCTTCCCCGACTGGATTTCTTCCCTCTTCTCTTCTTTTCTTCAACTTCAAACCCCTAAGTAAGGTGTTTTGAAAGATTTTTCAAAGATTTCATCTCTCTTTCATTCATTTCCACTTTGTCCTTGCTCGATTTACCGAAAAGCGCAATTTTTGACAAAATGCGAGCCTCGGAACATCGCAGAAGCTTTATTTCAAAAATGTTTTGAAAGAGAGGGTTTTAAGTCTAAAATCTTTTGATCAAGATTGTTTTGGTCCAAAAGGAGTATGAAGTTGCGGTTTGACTCTCTTTTTGCCGAAGAAATTGCACCTTTCCCCTGCACAACTTTCTCCACCATGTAAACCATCAGTCACGTCCAAGTCTTATAGACGGTAAAAAATGAGGTGTCTACAGAAGGCTGAATGGTTATGCCTGCTGGTCTGCTATTGCTTTGTGGCTACACACTCATGGTCAATTTGGATGGTTTAGAGATACACTCTCTTGTTCATGCTGGTCTTAAGGTATACTCTGTTGTCCTTATTGTGAGGAGGCCTGGAGCACACTCTATTGTCCTGCTTTGCCTTATTGTGAGGTTGGACTTTTGATGTTGGAGATACACTCTTTTGAGTTTCACTCTTTTTCTTCGTTGGTCTTTCACCAACTAAGAGGTTGGAGCTTTTTTAGCTCAAAACTCCTCTTTATTGATGTAATTTTTCATTCTCTGTTTGCGCTTATCATCAATAAAGTCTTTTCTTTTGTTGATAAAAAAAAGAAAAAGTCAAAAGATAGAATCATTAACTAAGAACTGTAACGACCCAATCTTGGCAAGGCAAAACCCCGCCAAGAGGGTGCACCTTAAACGCTATAGCACCTTAACACCACAATTCCTGTATAGTTCTTACATCACATCACCACATCACCAAAAGTGCATAAGACCTTTCAATTGCCCAACATATATGAGATGATCTATTCAAAGACAAAAAGTATTATCATGCTACAAGATAGTTCCCAAGCATTTCCTCCCCAAAAATAATACATACTATTCACGAATCCATCAATACATCCAACTTCATAAGCAATTATTTACAATCAACCTCCTTCATAAAAAAAAAAAATAAAAGGTAAACTTACATCCTAGAATGACCCTAAGCAAAACCTCAACTACAAAATGCCCACCTTTGATCCTTCAAAAAAATTCTAGTCTTCCAAGTTGAGGCGAGCCACACAAAAGTCTATGAATCTGAAAAAATAAATAAATAAATTTAACAAATAAGCTAAAGCCCAATGAGTATACCAATACCATGGAATTATAAAACTTGCTCCTTCCAATTGGGTTCAAAATAGAGACAATAAACATAAGAGCGTAATTGGATTGAAATTTATACAAAATAAAAATAAAAATAGTGAAAGTAAACAAAAATACAACTTTTCAATACGTTAAGATTTCATGTCCATCATACGAACCACTACATAGCCTTAGGGTCGCGTTACCTCGCGACTTAGGTGGTGACGGTACCGTTACCCAAAACATAACCATAAAAATATAACTCATGTCAACGTAGCACTTCAATTCTCATTTCAATGTTTCGGTCCCTAGGACCCCTTATATATACAATGACCCTTATGGTTCTTAAAACATTTCGGTCCCCAGGACCCCAAAGCATTTTGGCCCTTGTGGCCCTAAAGGCTATATTTGGTTATATGATCAAAACAAAAAAAAAATACCCTTGTACAACGTTTCATTGTCATTCAATCATCATCATCATAAAATTTGAAGGACTCAACTTAAATAAATTTTCATAAAAAATTAGTACTTCATTATACAAATGAAATCATATATTTATTTAAACTCAACCATTGGCCTTAATAGATTTATAGATTTTTCTTTTTATACATCTATCATGATGAAATGTATCATTCACTTCCTTTAATTCAAAATTATCTTCAAACCTTGTAATAAAGATAGAGGTAAGATAATTTTCATGGTAAGTATACTCACCTCCAAAAATAGCAAAAGCGTAGATTGATACTCTACAAATTAATTTCCAAGAGGTGTAGAGACGCCTTCCTCCAATCCTAACAATTAATAAATAGGACCTAAAATTAGGAAAAAAAGCTTTCAATGAAAATTACAACATCTACAAAAATGATCCTAAATAAATTATGCTAAGGAATGACAAGCTAAAGAACTCCTCCAACTTCAAGCCACCCAAACAAATAACTTATCCAATCTCCACAACACCCATCCTTTGTACATCTTTGAGTTAGTAACTTTTTAAATATCCAATCAATTTATATGCACAATACCACCATCAATTAACTACAAAAGTCAAAAATCAACATTTTTTATAAACTCAACAACTTAAGTAAAATCTCTTCAATTATTTATAAAATTCCTTCATAGAACATAGAGATACCCAATCCACCGTTTATCAAATCAATTTCAACATATAAATTTCTTAACACCAAAATCCTCAATTTTTTTTACATCACATTCAAATCATAGATTAACCCAAAATCTTAATCTCCAAAACAACTATTAAATTGATCATTTTTCAACATGTAAAACATTCATAGAAACTAATTGAGAGTATAAAATTCAACTATCAAACCCCAAATCATAATAGATTTAAAATACAAAAAAATTCATCATCTCTAACTCAAAATATGTAAAACCTTAAACTAAACTTTTAAAGAAAGATTCTTACTAATTACAAGCCTCTAATCCATCAAGAAAATAAACCCCATGCTTTGATTCTTCAAAAGATTAAGAAAAATCTAGAGTTGGTACTTCTATTGTGCTATTTTCGGATGGATTAAAGGAGTGGCCGACCGGACCCTTTTTCCGGTGAGATATGGTGGCCGGCGGTGGTGGAGATAGTGGGTTAAGGTGGTGGTGTAAGGGTGGAGCAAGGGTTAGGTGTTTGGCCACCAAGAAAGTAAAGGAAAATGAGAGAGAAGTTAGAGAGAAAGCATGAAGACAATGATGTAAACAAAAACAAAAAAATCTGCACTTTTTTTTTTTTTTTGTGTTGAAATGGGGTGTTTGGTCACACCTACTATCAAGTTTGGAGTTGGGTTTAGATATCCTAAATGGAGTTTGGCATAGGAGTGTGTTTGGCTCTAGATGATTGTTGGGAATATTATAAGAACTCCAAAAAATTAAACTTAAATTTAACCCAAAGAGCCACTCTAGTCTTGATTAAATCCACAACTTCCCCATCCGGTTGAGTACCATTGAAAATGCATTAATTTCTCAACTTCCAAACTGTCGCACAAAACTGCAAAAGGGATTACCTCCCAAGTCACCCTTTCTTTCTTCCGAAATCTAATGCAATGCCACAAATTAAATAGATAATGTATAGATCCCGGCATAACCCATACTGCACACCCCACCATCTAATGCAATCTATACAAACTCGCCAATCAAATGTACATAACGGTAACACATGTTCACATAATTCCACTACATAATCACACAAAAAAAAAAAAAGAACAGAAAGGCTTTCATTTTTATCATTGAGACTCCAATCTGTAAACCAAATTCCCTTGATTTAATTCCTCCAATCCACACCAACCAACCCAAATTGAAGTCCTTGAGGAGCAGCATTATTCCAAATAAATTTTGTTAATCCAAACTTCCAACCATTATTGGATTCAAACCATTTATATAAAGTTTGAACAGAAAACGGACCATCAGGATGAGCTATCCAAACTAGCCCATCCCTACTACCAGGCCTGACTGAAGGCTCATGAAATCTTTCAGCTTCTCACATTCCTCTTGCTCCCACACAACAGCAATCTTCTAAATTCTAAAGACCAACTTGAATTACAATTTTTCACACCAATAATCTCAACCAGAGAAGCATCTTTATAGCAAAATTGAAAGGTTTGGGAAAAGCAATCATAGGCAAAACATCGTTGAGCCAAACGTCCTTCCAAAATGAATTTCTACTACCATCATCGACCCTCATTTTGATATTTGACATAAAAAAAAAAATGAAAAAGATCGGGAACCTCTTATTGATATCTATATTATCTCTCAAAATTTTGGACAACTTATTAGAATCTGCCTTTAAAGGAAACGAACTAAGGTATGGAAACTCATATTTAGCACACAACAAATTTCTCCATAGTGAAATTAGAAGATCAACAGAAAAATTACAAATGATAATTGTAATATAAGCGTTGTCAGTGATACTCAGGACTATTGCCAAGACTAACAGGAAATATTTTATGAAAAACTATCTCAGTTCTATCAACAAGAAGCTGCCAAATTGCGCGTGCAAATAGGAAATTTGCAGAATTCAAACAGGTGATTCCTTTAGTACTTAGTAATATCATACTTGCTGCAATTTGATGCCTTTACCTTCACTAATATACTGATGAGATTTGTCAATAAATAAAATTAAATAAAATAAACATGGATGAGATTTCCAGGCACATGCGGGGTGAGTCCCTGTGCTCTTTGTCTATGAGGGATCTCAAGAACTTGGAGGGTCGATTAGAGAGAGGCATCAGCAGGATCCGCTCCAAAAAGGTGCTAGTTATGACCAATGTGTAAATGATTAATGTAATCACATAGAAAGTGCTAATCTTTTCGAAGCTAGTTCATCGATTCCTTCTAACAATTATTTTTTTATTTGTGCCTTTTGTTTTTTTTTTTTTTTTGTCCTTTCCAGAATGAGCTGTTATTTGCTGAAATTGAACTTATGCAAAAGAGGGTAAATAATTTTTTTTCCCTTCTCTTATTCATGTTCCTTTTCAATTACTCAAATATTATTGTTCTTTATCAAATAACATAGATTGTTTATTTTCTTCCTGAAGCTAAGCAAAAATGATTTCCTTTAATATTTTTTTATGCCTGACATATACTTATTTTCATTACTTTAATCTTGTTAACTTCTAAAATTGTGTGGTGCACTTGCACAACTTCATCAATTATGGTTTTTAGCTGAAAAGAAAGGAGGCTGCCTTACATGTTAATGTTTCGATATCAACATGATCAACTGAGATGTATCATTAGCTAACATATTTGTATATCAGAGTGAATTGGAAAATATAAGGTCTTAGTATCTATTTCCCATATATATATATATATTTTTGAAACAATGAAAAAAACTTTATTGATGATAACCAAGCAATACAAGTATAAACGTTACATCAACAAAGACTGAAAGTGCAAAAAGTATCATAGCCATACTAGCTAATCCCAACTAGGTTAGTGTCTATTTGTCCATATAACCGAAAATATGTCAATTTCATAAGCCATAATGTTCTGTTCAACTATTGCATGTGCTTACAAGGCCTTTATAATTTAGTTACCCTATCACAAATTTTATAATTCAAATTGTCTGGAAAATTATTTAAAACAACAATATTAATGTTAATTTATATGGGTCGACCTCACAGACGTTTGGTGTAGTTTCTGTTTCTGTTTCTGTTTTTTCTTTTTCATTTTTCCAGTGAGAAAAGAAAATTTAACATGAAATAGATGCAATACATGTGGAGTTATGTGAAGAAAGGGAGGATGAAATGGTGTGGAATTTGGAAAAGGGTGGTGTATTCACATTGGGATCCCTATATAAGCAGCTTGAGAATCACTTTGGTCATAGAAAGGATTTTACTTGATTTATTTGGAAGTGTTGCGCACCTCTTAAAATCAAAGTGTTTTGTTGGACTGCACTGTTGGGTAAGATTGCTTCAAGGGAATTTCTTCTTAAGAGAGTTATTACTATTATTCCATCTGGTGTAATGCCCTGTCTAGTAGGGCTTATTTCTGACTTATTTCAGTTTTTAACTTAATTTAAGCTATTTTGATGTGTTTGGTTCAGCTTAACAATAAAGTTTATAGTTTTTTATAAGTAAAAAATCAACTTATTCTTTAAGTGGGGGAGGAGAAGCTTAATTTATAAGTCAAAAATTAGCTTATGTTCACAGTTATAAGTTATAAGCTATTAGGTTATAAGTTATAATCACTTTCCCACAACTCTACCAAACGGGCCAATGACAAACTGTGCTCTTTGTAGTAGCAAGTTGGAATCTTTGGATCACCTTCTTTTACATTGTAGTAGGGCATGAAAAATTTGGTGCTCTGTTATTAATTGGTGGGGCCTTTCATGGGTGTGTCCAGTGAATTTAGTGAGTCTTTCAGCCTGGTGGTTTAGTTTTAAATTTAAAGGTATTATAAAGGATGTGTGGGAGGCTTGGTTTTTTGCAGTATTATGGACTGTATGGCTGTCACGCAACAGAGTGATTTTTTAAAGTGTTGAGATTGATTGGGGACATGTTTTTGATACAATTAAGTGGAGAATGGCGACTTGGGTTAAAGCAGAACATGAATGATTTGGTGTTTAATTTAGATGCAGTATGTCATTCTTGAAGACTATCTTCAAAGCTTTGAGGTGAGAAAATGCATTGGCCCAGGTACTAGTTTGTCTAGGTGAAGCTGTGGTGAAAGTTGGCAAGTTCAAATGATTATTGCTGCTGGGGCTTGAGTATCATTGGTAGTCTGATTATGCAGTAGGGGAACAAGACTGCTGAGGTGGGTGCTGGATAGGATTATTGCTGCTATATTTACATTTTTGGGTTGTGAAGCTTTACTTTGGATTTCGTTGGGTGTTTTGGTTGGCCTCTCACCAACACTTTCTTTTTTTTTTTGGATCGGCAAAAAGATAACTTTATTGATGAAACACATATAAGGTATGATAAATTTACACCAATAAAGAGGAGCTTAGAGCTGTATCAAGCTCCAACCTTCTAGTTGGTGAGAGACCAACAAAACAAAGCAAACAGAGCAAAAGAAACCAGCAAACACCACAACTCAGAATAACCAGTAATATCAAGATCACACAAAACCAAAGACATACCGTAAAACCGGTAAACATCAGCCAAAACCAAACAAATTGCATATGATTGGGCTAATTTTTCGGTGTCAACTTAATTCGGATCGTGTACAGGAAAGAAATACACCTTCTCGTATGATCCTGTTGATCAAGTCTGCGTTCCTCTATACGTCGTCGTTCCACCACTTGAAAACACAAACGTGAGCTGGCCGGCGGGTGTGTGCCGGAAACCTCTCCGATGCCTAAGTCAATAAGTAAGACAAGAAGGCAAAAGCTCAATGTATTCAGGGAGCAAAATTGTATTACCTTTCCAAAGGTGATATTGGTGAGCTTATATAGGTTTCGCGTGGCACAATCCTGGTGGGACTCTTACTCCTCCAAGTGTAGAGTCCTTCTAGGATTACACCTCCTTGCGTAGAGTCCTCCCAGGATTCATACTCCTGGGGGACAATGCTTATCCTCCAACACCCTCCCTCACTGCTTAAACCAAGTGAGATGGTTCTTCCACTCAACTACCACACCCACCGAGTAACATTGCCGTATTGAATAGGCAAGTCTGGCCGAACTAACTCCTAGTTCAGCTCTCCCATTCCTCGCTTCTACTCCGGTTCTACGTGCCGAAACCGGACTATCCATATAAGGGTCCGACCGAACTAACATGGCCGAAGTAACCTCTAGTCTGGCTCCTACCTTCCTTTCTCTTATCTCGGTGTTCCCATGCTAAGACCGAGCTGTCCATAAGAGTGGAGCCGAACTCACTACTGAGGACCGAATTCTTCACAACACATCTTCTAACCGAAGTAGAAACAAACCTTACGCGACCGAACTAACCACCATGGTCGCGACCGGTCTTACTCAGAGGCTATTTCTCCAGACCGAACTAAACTTATTTGCCCTTTCTACTCAGCCTTTTGTACTGCGGCCCACAACGGCCCAATATCCAGCTCGGCCCAATTTGCGTATAAATTACCCTCTCAGATCGGTTTGTCTAATTATGATACTAGTTGCACTAATCTTTTTCTTTTTTTATTGATGTAATGATCTTATTGTTTATCATCAATAAAGTTTTTTTTTTAATTTTTTTTAATTTTTTAAATTTTTTTATAAAAAAAACAGAAAAAGAAGTACTAATAAGGAATTAACCTTTCTCAGACATTCATACCTAGCCGTGAGAGGAGTTGACAAGGTACCCAAAAAAAAAATAACAATACTACGTATCATGAAAAACCTTTCATGAAAATAATTATGAAAGCTTTATGATCCTTGGATTACAATTAGAATAAAGCACCACACACTAATTAAGATAATCCAAGCATCATAAATCTTTCATGATTATTTTCATAAAAAAATATTTCATGATCCCTAACTTTTCTCAAAAAAACAAAAAACAAAATCTATACATGTAATTGTATTTTATTTATTTATTTATTATTATTTTCAAAAACAAGAAATTTTAGTTAATAAATAGAAGACATACATAAGATCATTAAGATTGAGAATAATTGCATCATTATCAATATATCACATCCCAATTATGTTGACACCCAATGTGAGACCAATATGCAACCCCATACACTCCCAAGAGTTAAAAAAAAGAAAAAAAAAAAAAAAAATCCAAAAAACCAAAATCATCAACACTAAACATGTAACTGTCTTAACATATAGTTTATAGAACAATATAAAAATTAGCAAGCTTTTAAAGACGTTCATAAAATTTAAACAAAAAATTGGGAGAAGAATTATTGGAAGCATCATTGATGTTTGGGGATTCTAAAATTCAAAAGAAAGGGTTGTTTAAATGTCGGTAGAGGTGTGGACTTTGAAAAGGGAAGGGTTGAGAAAACAACACAGGCAGCCTATATTATTGTGTGATTTTGTTGGATTGTTGTAGAAGAGGGATGCACGTGATATTTTAAATTGTTTTATAGAAATTTACAAAGTCATATTAGAAAGAAACGAAGAAAAGGTATGAAGTGTCCCTATAAATGTCTCCCTTCCGAGTTTTTATCACAAAATGTGTATTATATCAGCCATTTTTTTTTAAAAAAAAAAAAAAAACCTCTACCTTTCTCTTTCTAAAAACCTCCCCCGGGCCTCTCTTTGGACCGGCCGGCCGCCGCCTTTGGCTATGGCGGTCGGCTGGGCTAGCTGCTGTCGTGTTTGAATGTTGTCTTTCCATTAATAAACTTGAGTCCCTCATTATTTTCCCACCTTGGAGTGTTCGATGTGCTGCGGTGTGTGGCTTTTTGTTGGTGTTTCCGGGCCATGGTAGCGGTTTCTTTGGGGGTTTTGGTATGTTGTTTTTCAGCAGGGGATGTCCAGGATCTTCACTCGTGCGCTCTTTTACGAGTACGAGCTTGAGGGGTGAACTCCGGTTTAGGTTTTTGGTGGAGTTTCGATGCTTGGTTTGGACGGAATATTGGGTGTCGGAGTCGATTCCGATCTGTCTGGTCTTCATTCGAGCGCTCCTTTCGTGTGAGAGTTTGAGGGGTGGAAGATGAAGAACTGGAATGGAAGTAGAACTGCTGGTTGGTGTTTGGATCTGCAGTGGCGGTGTCCCAGCGGTGGCGTGGTGTGGGTTTTGGCAGTGAGTTAGAAGAATGCTGCAGCAGCTGGTCCTTGGGTGATAATGCTGCAGCAGCTTTGGCGTGGGTGATGAACTGCATTGTCATTGGAGATGATCTGCAGTGGGTGTTATCGGCAGTTAGTGTTGAGCCGCAGCAGCATTGGCGTGGAGTTTTTTCGGCCGGATTAGCAGCTTTCATGGCGGTGTGGGCTTTGCGTGTTGGCAGCTGTTTAGGGGTGGCGTGGGCAGCAGCATAGGGTGGTGAGGGTAGCAGCATAGGGTGGCTGCAGGCTGTGTAGGAGTGGGTGGCTGTAGCTGCTGCAGAGGAGTGGGCCATTGTGTTTGGTTTAGTTTGTTTAGCTTTTGTTTGGGTGTTGGTTTAGTTTCTTTTTAGTTTGTTTTGAGTGTTTTGGTGAGTTGATTATGTGGAGATTTTTGTATTTTAATTTTTCAGTTAAGTTCTTCTTAACGTTTTTTATTCAAAAAACCAGAGGTTTAGGGATTGATTGTATGGGTGCGAATAGCAGTAGTAGGGGTATTTTTATACTTCTGAATCTCTCTCAATGCACGTCATCTTCCTGTACTTTTAATTTCATGCTGTTAAATGAAATTTTTCTTTGTCGATCAAAAAAAAAAAATATATATTGGCCATTTTTTTTTATCAACAAAAAAAATTTCATTAAAAAATATGAAACAAAAGGTACAGAAAGAAAGATGACTATCATGGAGAGAGATTCGAGAAAGTATAGACTAACCCTACTACTACTATTATATTGGCCATTTGTCTCCTAATACTCAAGGAATTACGATATAAAAGTATTAATTATAATATTTTAATCGGTTTGATTTGTATTGATTAATCAAAACAAACCTTATATTATGAAAACAAACTGAAAACAGAAATTCTTATTGATGTTGGGTGGTTGGATCGATTCCATCAGGTTTCTTTACCCCCTAAGATGAACATTAAACTTCTGTTTGCTCAAAACCATAAAGCAGTGAATGACAAATTGACTCCAAAAATCATCTATTGAACATTTATTGAAAAATGGTAACTAAGTTTCGGAAATTTTGTGCTACATTGATATTTTGTAAAACAATGTGGTATTTACATTATTCATCTTTAGAATTAGATTTTGACCTTAAATAACACCCAAGTTTTGTAACATATCACTTTGTGAAGATCATGTAAAATTAACAGAGATTTTTGTAACTAAATAATACTATTCTATGCAAAATCACATTTCTAATGTAGTGCTAACATCGAAACCATATCACTCCCTAGTAGATTCCATGGTGGTATAGTGCACAATCCAAAGGGTCACCTGGACTTTGCATAAAATGTGCGGCTTCCAATGCAACTGCCTTCATTTTATTTGTCTAGTAAATTGTGTTTTTGTTCGAATTAATGTATCCTTTTTGTGTTTAAATGAAGTTGGAGGTTGGAGAAGAACTTAATGATGAGTACTAGAATGATAGTATATATATTGTATTGGAAGAAGTTAAGAGGTAACCATTTTCTTTATTATCTTTTCCAGTAAAATATAAAGTTATCTCCTTTCATTCTCCTCATCTTGGTTGTGATTTATTATTGAAAAATAATTGCTATCCTAAAAATAACCGTTTTAATTTGATCCACAATGGTATAATATGATAGGTGTTAAATTTTAATTTGTGACATACTAACCATATAATACCCAACTTTCTTACCACAATATTGGGGTATATTTATGAGTCTAAAATTGTGAGTCCTTAATATTTTTATCTTTTATTTATCAACGTTCTTTTTATTTCTTATAAGATAGTGCTATAATGACTATTTTATCTTATCATATTTTACTTATCACGTAATATGTCATGGTTATATTAGTTATCAAACAAAATAGGGATTTTTATTGATAAATCTCATTTAGAAGTGTTTTAACCCAAGAAGTCCATGAAGGAATTTTTTAACCCATTTAGTCCCATGTATGTATAGTTTTATTCCATAAAGTCCCTTTTCTTGATTTACACTATTTTCTTGGACACTTATGCCCTTATATTTAATTTTGATACCCTTATAAATATTTTTTGAACGGTTAGTAATTTTATGATGTGAACATTCATATTTTAAAATTCACATTAGTAGGAATATAAAATTGGCCCGTGGGCAGCCCGAAACCCGCCCGCGAGCCGGGGCGAGCCCAGCCCATTGACAATGTGAATATTCACATTAACATGTTAACATTCACATTAATAGGAGTGTAAAATTGGCCCGCGTCCCGTGGCGACGCGAAACCCGCCGCAGCCCATGGGCGACCTGGGGCGGGCCCAGTCCGAGACGTTGATAATGTGAATATTCACATTGACATGTTAACATTCACATTGATAAGAGTATAAAATTGGCTCGCGGTCCATGGAGGCCAAAGCCCGCCCATGCCATGGCTGGCCCATTGTTGACAATGTGAATATTCACATTGACATGTTAATATTCATATTGATAGGAGTGTAAAATTAGCCTGCGCCTCGTGGCTGCCCGAAACCTGCCCACGGCCCGTAGGCGGTCCGGGGTTGGCCCAGTCTGGCCTGTTGACAATGTGAATATTCACATTGACATGTTAACATTCACATTGATAAGAGTATAAAATTGACCAGCAGCCTAGGGCGAGCCCGACCCGGCCCGTTGACAATGTGAATATTCACATTGACATGTTAACATTAACATTAATAGGAGTGTAAAGTTTGCCCGCTGCCTGAAGCTTGCCTGTGGCCCAGGGTAGGCCTGGCCCGGCCCGTTGACAATGTTGTGAATATTCACATTGACATGTTAAAATGCACATTGATAGGAATGTAGAATTGGCTCGAGGCCCGTGGACTACCCGAAGCCCGCCCACGGCCCGGGGCATGCTTGTTTGGGTCCGGGCCCGAACATGTCCGAGACCTTAGGTTAGGGCCTGGGTCATCACTTTGAAGCCCGGCTCGGCCCATCGGCCCGCTTAAGGCCCATTCAAGGCTCGGTCCGAGGTTCGGTCCAAGCTCGCCCGAGGCGTAATGTATTTTTTTATGGAAAATAATAAAATTTTGGTAGAAAAAATTAAAAAGAATTAAAAAAAAATGGCCAGGCCCGCCCAAGTCCAACCTAAGCTCGAGGCTAGGCCCAGGCCCACCGGTCCGACCCGAGGCTCGATCCATTGGCCTGTCCAAAGCCCGAATACCCTTATGCCAGGGCTAAGGCCTGGGCCTAATTTTTTGGCCCGTGGGCCGGCCCGACCCGGCTCAGGAAAGACTCATTTGGGCCTCGGCTCGAGCCTAGTCCGAGACCCTAGGCTACGGCCTGGGCCATCACTTTGAAGCCCGGCGCGGTCCATCGGCCCAATTAAGGCCCATTCAAGACTCGGTCTGAGGCCCGGCCCGCGCCGAGGCCTATTATCTTTTTTTGTGAAAAATAATAAAATTTTGGTAAAAAAAACTAAAAAGAATTAAAAAAAAATGACCAAGCCTGCCTCGGGCCGTCCACGGGCCGTGGGCGGGTTTCAAGCAGCCACGAGGCACAGGTTAATTTTACACTCCTATCAATGTGAATGTTAACATGTCAATATGAATATTCACATTGTCAACGAGCTGGGTCGGGCTCGCCCTGAGCCACTGGCCAATTTTGTACTCTTATCAATGTGAATGTTAATATGTCAATGTGAATATTCACATTGTCAACAGGCTGGGCCGGGCCCGCCCACGGGCAGTGGGCGAGTTTCGGGCAGCTACGAAATGCGGGCTAATTTTACACTCCTATCAATGTGAATGTTAACATGTCAATGTAAATATTCACATTGTCAACAGGGCGGGCCGGGCCCGTCCCGGGCCGCGGGCCAATTTTATACTCTTATCAATGTGAATGTTAACATGTCAATGTAAATATTCACATTGTCAACGGGCCAGCCCCGGGCCGCCCATGGGCCGCAGGAGGGTGTCGCGCTGCCACGGGACGCGGGCCAATTTTACACTCCTATTAATGTGAATGTTAACATGTCAATGTAAATATTCACATTGTCAATGGGCCGGGCCCGCCCAGCCCGATTCGAATTTTTCCGAGCACCCACGAGGATCGACATGGGCCGGGCCCCTACACATTGACGATATGAACATTCACATTGACGGTGTAAACATTCACATTAGGGGTATTTTGGTAATTATGTCACCCATAGAACTTATTGAAACATAAGAAAATAATGTGAACTAAATGGAATATAAGTAGATGAAAATGGTATTTTGGTCTTCTTATCTCAAATAGGACCTAATGGAATAGTCAAAAAGAATATAAGTTGGATGACATAAAACTCTTAGAAAGTGGATTTATCAAAAAAACTCCCAACAAAATAATGTGGTTATTCTAACAAAATAATGTGGTTAACGTATCTTTTCACTCAAACAAAATATAATGAGACTTACTTCAATAATAATTCAAATGGAATACAATGTGTAAGATTGAAAAAAGAACGAATTATATATACGTGATTTTTATAATTTGTCTTTATAATTTTAACTATTTTTATTTTTTCATTTAACTTTTTAAATTATGGTAATTTAGTCTTTTTTTTTTTTTTTTTTTGATCGACAAAGAGAAACTTTATTGATGAAAACAACCGAAATACATCAATAAAGAGGAGCTTGGAGCTAGACAAAGCTCCAACCTCCTAGTTAGTACGAAATTGGATAGAAATCAAAAGATCTATTAAAAAATATGAGAACAATTTCAAATTAGATGTTAACCCCTTAATCAATATAAGAATAGCAAATGAACTATTTTGTCTATCAATTTTAGTCTAATTTTTGTAGGGGCATTATTAATTATAATAAATTGAAACAATAAAAAAAATTCCAAATGTAAAAATGATTCAATTAGAGTTAGAGTACCAAATTTCCGAAAGAGACCAACTACAGGAACTATGTCTGCAATTTGCCCTTGAAAAAATGTAGTGTAAAGTGGGTGTGTAGCATTTTCCTTGTAAGTTCTTTTCAATGCTTGGTATTGATTTTTTTGGTTACTTCCTTGAGCTTCCTAGTCTACTGTCCTAGTCATGCTTTCATTTTGATGATATATGTATAACACTGTCTGTCTAATGCAGGAAATCGATTTGCATAACAATAACCAGTACCTCCGAGCAAAGGTTCTCTCTTTCCCTTGCTCACTGTCACTCATATTTTGTTAGTTAGTCGGTTAGTTAGTTACCATTTAAAGTTTTATGTGGATCTTCTTTTATTAATTTATTATTTTTTTGGGGGGGTGATTGTGTGGATTGTTTGTTTGTTTGTTTGTGAGTAGATAGCTGAGAATGAGAGAGCACAGCAGCAAATGAGTTTGATGCCAGCAGGACCCGAGTATGAGCTGATGCCGTCTCAGTCATTTGATGCTCGCAATTACCTTCAAATGAATGGCATTCAACAACAGCAACCACAACAACAACAACAACAACAACCCAATCATCATCACTACTCTCGCCATGACCAAACAGCCCTCCAGCTAGTGTACGTACCCCGCTTTACGATTCTTCTACATCATATTTGCACCACTCACCAATTCACCCATATACATGCAAATCACATTCATTCTCTCTGTTAAGTTCATATCAATCTGATTGTGCCAATCTTTGGATACAATGGTACCATGCTACTGCTCATAATAGGCCTAGTTTTTTGGTTTATTATTATTATTATTTTTCTTGAAAAAAGTAATATTTTATTGATAATAAATAACACGACATTACACAGACAATAATTTTACAAAATGGAGAAGGAAAGAAGCTTGAGAGAGAAACAAATTTTTCTCAGAAAATAGAAGCACAGTACACTGGATCAGATGCCAACAGAATTTCTATATCAAAAACATAAAGTCTACCCCATCTTACAAAACACTGCCCTCAAAACCTATGACGCATGGTATTTAGACACACATGTCGTAGCCATACCCGATGCTTACCGAGTATTGATATTTTATATGATATTTTTGCATATGTATCGAAGACACGAATACATATCCAAATTTTTCTTTCTTTATTTTGAGTATCCAAACGTACCTAATATACAAATTGTACCATACTTCAATTGAAATAGCATTTTATTCTAATGCAAAGATAAAATTAATTTCATTGAAATTTTGTTTTTATTTTTATTTTTATGTTTAGCATGACTTTAAAAGTAAGTTATGGTTTGTAAGTTATTTAATATAATGACATTTAATTATGGTTTATATCTTTACTTTTGATATTAAATGTGAATTGTAGGTTGGATTTTAACTAATTAAACTATGTAACTAATTTTTATATTACTCCAAATTAAAAATAAATATTTTTTACAAAGTATCCAGCTATACTTGTACCTTACTTTTTTTTTTTAATAAATTTTTTTATGTATCAATGTATCCTTATCGTATCAATACCAATATTTATATGCATATCCGTATCCATACTTTGTAGCTCATAACCATACCAAGTCACATCTCTCAGCAAAAACAAAATAAAACTAGTTATATTGTGCATATACTGTAAATGTTAGATGCCTCAACTTTTCCAATGCACAGATTAATCCCTTTACAAATCACTTTATATTTCTTGATTTGTTTTACTCTTTTTTATTTATTTATTTATTTCTTCTATGTACATTTTGGACAGGGTGGAATTGTTAAGCGACCGGGAGTGGCCTCGACCCCTCCCGAAACTATAAAAAATTCTACCCATACTCTTATATAATTTGAGTATTTACAATACAATTAGTATATTATTAAATTCTAAATAAATTTGTTTTGATTCCATTAAAATTTGAATACTTTTTATTTTGTTCCTTGAAATCTCCTCTTGATTTTTCACTTATTCAAATATTTTCTAACTGCTCTGTATAATTGAATATAATTAAAGTGCTAACAAATGATTGTGTTTTCTTCTCAGTGCCAACTTAGTTGGGATTGTGTTGTTTTGCTTTGATGCTTTTCATACTCCCCTCCTTTAATTGGTGTAATCTTATATGTATGTATGTTTTCCTTCATTAATAAATTTCTTTTTTGCTAATCAAAAGAGAATTTAGATATATAAAAGTATTAAGAAAAAATAATATATGGTATTTGATACTTTCCTATATCTGATTTATTCGTCTTTACCATTATTGCACAATTTATACCATCAACTTTTATTCACCCTCTACATATTTTTATACTTTTTATTAGATCATCATTTTCATTCACCACTCACCTCTTAAGTGAGAGCGATAAGAAATATTCATTTTGTATTATTGTAGTCAATAATATTTTACACTTTTTTAAATAAATCAATAAAATTATGTCTATATATCAATTAGGCTTTCAAATTATGTTTCTGTAAAAAATATATATATAGACATATTTTGCCCTCTTCAATTGAAAATTCTAATCTGCCATTAATTTTGAATAAACTTGTCACATATTAGCAGGATGGATTCAAGATCTGTTTGACATAGGTGACAAACATATATATAGTAACTTAAATTTCTACGACATAAAACATGAAAAAATGAGATAAAAACATATGTAAATAATTTCAAAATTATTATTATTGTAAAAATGAAGGTGGAAAAATTATATTCTGGTCTCTATAGTTTGAGCGAAATTTTACTTGGTCTTCAGAATTTTAGTTTGAACAATTTGGCCTATATACTTGTAATTTTGTTGCAATGTGGTCCCTTTATTACTTATTGTTAGAATTTGGAATGGAAAAAGACTATCTACAAAATTGGAAAGACCAGAATGAAGTTCAAAATAAACTATAGGAACCACCAATGTACTAGAGCCTTATTTTTATATAATCAAGACATTGTATATTAAATACAGAAGGAAACAAAATGAAATAACAAAATCCATAGAACCAAGAAACAATTCTGTAATAAATTGCTCCTTCTTTTTCTGCAGTTAATTTGCTTGAAGGCTGGTAGTTTTCTGCTGTTCGTTCCGTAAATGGAGATGTAGTATTTTAGCAGATGAAGCTCCAGCTATCTTTGGGAAATGCTATGAACTGGAGGTTCAATTGCTGAAGCCTTTTATACTCACGATAAATGGTTGCTTCATTGATGCTATTGTCTGTTCTGTTGTTAAAAAAGAGATTTATTTTGCTTTGTGGTTGATATTTGCACTGTGATATTATGATGTTAGGTACTATTGTAATCCCTCCCTATCCTTTGTGTGATTTCCTTGGATCTCTGTTACATACAATATTGTTGGACATAATTTGTAATTTTCATAAGTTCAAGAAAATTTTCTAGATAGTTTATGTGGCTAGAGGTTAGAAGAATTAAGTGTAAACAAAGTGTCTTATTGTATACCTAGGATGACTAAAGTTATAATGCATGAAGAAAATCTAGGGTTGAGTGTATAATGTGATGTTTGTTTGGACAGATTAGATTAAATGAGATTAATACCCTAGAACTATTAGTTTTCAAATTAACCATATATTTGGATTGTACGTCCACTGACATGTTTAAATTGACTCACAATTATAAGGAACGATTAGTAAAATTGTATCCGTCTTATAATTTAGTCAATTAATTTCAACATCTCCTTAATCTTTCATTTTGTGTCTCACCCCCTTTCTTGAGATTTAATAGTTGCCCACATAAGCCATACCATATCCAGGTTATTCTTGAAATTATATTTGTCGTACACTTTTTTAAACACAAATATGATTCAAATAAATAACTACGGATGTCCAATTATTTTTATTTTTTACATGAATATTTTACTTAATAAGCCCACAACAGTGAATAGTTTGGATCATCGGAATTGGTTCCAAAATAGGCCCACCAAATCCAAATATTCTCTCGAGTTGAGATGACAACTTGAGCCAAACTCTTTATTAAATTACAAATCAAATCTTAAAGCCATGTCCCTTAAAATAAAATATGGGGAAATTACAAATCAGCCCTACTTTTCAAAAATAATTACAGAATTATGAAAAAATTTATGACTTAATTATTAAAATTTGTAAAGTTTACTACTATTCTGAATCTTCCCCCTCCCCCTCCCCCTCCCCCCTCCCTCCTCCCTCTTCTAAAAACTCATTGATTTGTTATTTCCCCAACATGACCCAAGAGGAGAAATAGAGTTTTTGGTGGAGCTATCATATGTGGTTGCTGCTACTACGACTGTTGTTTCCCTGCTAACTTTCATATTGTTTTCCTACGGCTGCTAACTTTCCTATTGTTTTCCTGCAGCTGTTGGTGTTTGGTTTGATTTGTTTGTCCTTGTTTGTTTCCCTATCTCTTTGTTGGTTCTTTGCCAACCCTTGGCTTAAGCTAGTATATGATTGAGTATCTTTCTTGGTGCCAACTTAGCTGGGATTATGCTGACAAAAAAAAAAACTTAGATGATTATAATGATATACTATGATTCTCTCTGCTCTTGCCCCTTGTTTATTAATATATGTTCTTATGTAATACATGTTAAATCCATCGACAAAGATCCTTCTTTTTGCTGATAAAAAAACTTTTAGTCCATGTGTTGTGTCCTCATAGTAGGATACGTAATTTGTATCTTATTTTTTAGACAAACATATTGGGTGTGTTTGGTTCGTGTTTTGAGATAAATTTTCAAAAAAAAAATTTGGATAGAGTTTAGAAATTTTTTTAGTTTGTTTGGTTGTATATTTTGAAAATAGTTTTAGAATTTGAGAGTTTGGGATGATTTAATATTTTATTGTAATTGAGTAGATGTGTGAGAGAAAAAGTGATTAAGAAAGAGAGAGGAGAGAGAAAAAGTGACTGATCGATGTGTAGTAGAAAGAGAAGTAATTTTAAATTTTTTAAAAAAAAAATTATAACCAAACATGTTTTTAAAAATTTTCTTCCAAAAACATGTTTTAAAACACAAACCAAATACACTCATCATGTGTGCCTTTCTAGTAGTGGGACGACATACCATCACTTTTTTTTTTTTTGATCAACAACGAAGAACCCTTTATTGATGATGGAGAACCTTACATGAAGGACAAAAACATCAACAAAAAAGGGAGGGATGATGCAAAAGCCATCATAAACGGACAACCCAATCCCAACTAAGTTGGCACTAAGCAGCTTGCACAATCACATGGCAATACCAAACCAAGAACTTGTTTGTGAGAGACCAACAGATACCTACAATACAGCAACAGAGGCTAGCACATTTAGGAGTGGGCTTGCTTGATGATGCCCCTTTATGACCATACATAACAGCAAGATAAGAATACCCTGAAACCTCAGTGAGGGATTTAGTTGCACAAGAAAATCTTATATTTCTTTTACCTTTCTTTTTTGACTTCGGCCCATTAGGAATGTTGCCATTAAAACCATTAGGTTTTGTTTGCCCCTTGTAAAAACTGGGCCTTGTATCTACCCAATTAGGATTAATATTGGGGTTTGAATTTGGGCCCCTCACCATAACACCTAACCTGTTATTCTCCACTGGGTTGTGAATATGGCCCAAGTTAACTTCCAAGCTAATACCAGGCCTATGTCTAGCCGACCCACCTAGACACTGAATAAAACCCCGGGTGTAGCTATCTGCTCATCAACACTTAGATTATCATCATTATCCTCTAGGATTCCCTCTGCTACCGCCATCTCCATACGCTCCTCAACCACCAAGTTGTCTGCCATGCCACTTTTAGTCTCCTCTACCACTATGTCCACCTGTTTCTTTGTAGAGCATCGTCACCATCTTCATCTTCCATGGCCAAATTAACATCAGGTTGATCACTACCATCCACCTGTAGACGTCCCCGAACGCATCCCGGGGGAAGGGAGTGCGAGTCCCCCCCGTTCTGGTTCGATATTGGGTCACTACAGTTCGAAGGACTCAAATGTCATGGTTCTTAATCTTGAACCGAAGAGTCCAAATCCGGCAAATCAATTTTGAAAACAGATTTTTTTGAAAGAAATGCCAAACATGGACTGCTTCGCCAGATACAGAGTCACCACCTAAATATTTTAAAATGGAAAATTTAGGAAACCCTGACTCGGTGCCAAAGGCCACGTGTCCGTCATCACCAAAGTTGCCTCGGCTCGGGAACTTGGGTACGATTGGGGAAGGTCACTTCGTGAGCATTCTCGCCCGGTCGAAGACCGGCCTCTACTAACCATGATATCTGATTTTGAAAACATTGTGAGTTCTTATTCCGGTTATTAGCCTAGGTTACTATGTGATGCGCACAGCATACAAGTATAGACTGAATCGCCTGAATTGGAACAAGACACTTCGTGTCTGTTTGTTTGAAAATGGTTTGATGGTGCTACCCGCAGATAGGCTAAGATGTGGATTTGCCACCCTCGGGTGGGCTTAAAAAATGTGATTTTGCCACTATCTAGTGGGCTTAAAACAAGCATTTGATGAATTGTCCCAATTCAAGTAACTCAACTTCCACCCACAGGCATTCAAGGCAGTTATATCACATAAGCACATAGCCACATGGTAAGCACGCTATTCATGGCAGTCACTCACACGCATGCAAGGATGCTAAAGCATAAAACTCACCGAATACTCCAAACCAAAACAGAAACTCATTAGAAATCATGCATGATCCTAAGTATACAGAATTGCCTAATGCAACACATGCAAAGATGCAACTATCGCAGGCTCGGCTATTCTAATCATGGCATATGGAATGCTACGGCTAACACGTATTCAATTTGGAATCGAAATACAAATGCAGTTTGTATGATGTGCCGAGTCCGGTGCGTGCAAAACAGATGAATGATGCAAAAATGCTGTCATACTGTATGCTAATTGAAATATGCCCTATATCTAACCATCGTAAGCAGATAAATAAAAGGGAAGAAAGACGTGGGGTTGGAAGACATACATCACACTCACCCACACTTATTACAGTTTCGCCCTCGCGCAGAGGGTCCGAATAAATAATAATACAGTCCCGAATGAAAGAATAGTACAGTCCAAAATATACAGTTCGAATAATGTACGAATTCCTAATTAATTTATAAATTAACTAAGAAAGTCAGAATCGCATGCAAGCCGTGGACGCTTGATTCGATGAATGATGTATGCTTGTCGCTTTGCGCGAAATCCAATCGAATGCCCCAATTAGCCTCTGCTTTTGCAATGATTCTTGAAAAGCGCCGCCAAGCCTCGAAAGGCCGTGATTCTTGATATCTCCGCAACAGAGCAGATAAGGGGCATAGCAATGTATTTTCACAAATATATGCATGTCTCGATCCTCGTACCACCAATCACGCATCTCGATGCATGATGGTCGTGGAGCCGAATTGCACAATTCAATATAGAATGAATGCACATAGAAATACAACTAGACCTAACTCCATCACGGGTAATCCGGAGTATCGGTGACTTGGGAATTGAGACCCGTTCCGTCGCTCGGAGTACGAAACGTGCCTCGTTTCCCGTGCCCGGGCTAACTCCTATCCCGAACACAATGCAATATGCATGATATGTATAAAATGCAACTAAGATACAACCCTAACATACACAATGCTATGAAAATGAGATGTCTCGGAATGCGTGCATATGGGCACGCAAACCGAAGAAATGATCCTAAGGCATAAAATGGCATACGCAATGCAATTAGACTTACACTAACATGAGTGGACCTCAGCCACACTCACATAAGAGGTCGTCGGATAAAAGTGAAGTGCCTCGAAATGCGTGCACACGGGCACGCAAACCGAGACAATGGCATACACAATGTAATGGCATGGAAATATGATATGGGCTTACACTAACATGAGAGAGCCTCAGCCACACTCACATAAGAGGCCGAGAGATGAAAAATGAGATGCCTCGAAATGCGTGCACACAGGCACGCAAACCGAGGCAATGGCATACACAAATTTCCGATATGGGCTTACACTAACATGAGAGAGCCTCAGCCACACTCACATAAGAGGCCGATGGATGAAAATGAAGTGCCTCGAAATGCGTGCACACGGGCACGCAAACCGAAGACATGGCATATACAATGTAATGACATGGAAATATGATATGCAAACATGCCAATGGAATTTCAGCACTGAAATATGGGGGAAAACAGTCCCGAAAGATGGCGAAATGACACCAAATGCAAGGAATGGTCCCGAAATGCGAATTTAGGCACCCGAAATGGCCTATAGCTATGCAATGCATGCACAATATGGACATGGAATGAAAATACAGTAGCAAGGCAGCCCCAAAACAAGCATTTTCCAGTCTAAAACATGGCCAAACAGCAAGCATAGATAGGGCAACAATGGCATGCAAAAATAGGGGCCAAGAGAGGAGTATTGAAGTAGATGGTAAATGTAAAGCCCAAACAACAAAATACCCTTCTACAACACTGAAGAGGGACCAAAAATATGAACATTTATAGTTTATGACAGCCCCAAAATCAGTATACAAATTTGCTCAAAATGCAATACAAGATTAAGGCCACAAGAGGGTATAACATGAGGTATACAAAGCATTCACCAAACAGCCAAAGACCCTTGATGAGATATGTCAAGAAGGTCAAAAAATGACCACTCTCAGTTCTGATCATGGCCGAAAACAGAAGCTAGATAAGCCTAAAAAAGCATGCAAAATGGGAGCCCAAAAGAAGTATAATGGTAAGTACAACATGGAGGCCCCCAACAGTGGTGATCCCTTCTACAATGTTGTAGAGGGACTCAAAATAAGCCTACTCACAGTTCATGACACACTCCAAAACAATTTACATATAGGCCAAACAAATCAAGCAAATTTACGGTAAATAGGATGGATTATGAAGTAAGTGCAAGATAGGGGGCCCAAAAAGGGTTGAGCCCTTCTTCAATATTGAAGAGGGGCTCAAAAGAGGCCCACTTACAGTTTACATTATGCTTGAAAACAGATCACACATAGGCTAGAAATTTCATGCAAAAATGTGACATACCAAGGGGTATTGAAGCAAGTACCAAATGGAGGGCTCAAACAGGGTTGAGCCATTGAACAAACATGAAGAATGGCTCAAAAAAGGCCTAGTTTCAGTTAGGGTCGGAGCTCAAAACAATAAGCAAATAGGCTAAGAAATTGGTGCAAAAATGGGCTACAAAAGGGGAAAAGTCTACTTACCCTTGAAGACCAATACTTTGACTACTTCTTGGACCAAATTTGATGACTCTAAGCTGCTGGAATTCCTCCCTTTGCTGCTGGAATGGAGTGGTGATGGTAGAGCTTGAAGATGATGAAGAAATGGAGCCTAAACTTGAAGGAAATGGAATGATATGTATGTATATGCTCAAACCAATTCTTGTAACCCTTTCTCTAGAGTTGGGAGGCTCTCTATATAGACAAGAGAGGGAGAGGAGAATCAAGGCAAAAGTGGAGGGAAATGAGCCCTTGTTTCCCTCCAAAAGGGTCACCCGGATAGAGATATTTTTGGGGGAAAACCAAGGCACAGCTGGAATGTACTCAACCTGAAGAAGCAGGCCGACTAGGTATTTTTGTTACAGGTGGCCGGCCGGCCAAGGGCAAAAATGGAAAGTGGATTTTTTGGCCGGCCACCACATATTGGTGGCCTCCCATGTGTGCTCAACAAGACCCTGTGGTTGGAAATTGGCAACTGTAAAACAGGAGAGACAACAAGCCACTTTTAGGAGAGGTTCAAAAGTGAAAAAAAGAATTACTGGCCGGCCATGTGATATTAGGGTCCTCCCATGTGTGTACAACACAAATATGTGGTTTTGGCTTGAAGAAAATGCTCCTAGGGTGGTCAACATTGGCTCGGAAGTGAGAAAAAGCAGGCTGAGGCGCCAGAGGAGCATAACTGGTTGCTGAGACAATTGCTGGCTTCCCACCCTTCAGTGACCTTTCTGGTGATAAAACAGAGGTACCTGCCAAAAATGAACGAAAACCGATGCAAAATGAATGCTCGGGGGCCAAAACACGCAGTTCGGGATCCCGAAAATAAGCCGTTAAGCACCGAAAGTGGCATTCGGCCACGAAGTGGGTCTCTCAAACCTCAGTGTCCCTCAAAAGGGAGTAAATAAGATGTATGCCAAAAACCGGAGGAATCGGAGATGATTAGACGGTCCCGAACCGAGGCACACGGCCTGACGGCTCCGAAAACCGGGAACCGGACTCCAAAATGGGCAAAATGGCCTACGGCCACGAAATGTAGCCTACGGCCACTAAGAGATGGTCTACAGGACCTCTCCCTCCCTTCAGGAAGAGAAACAGAGAAAACCGAGTCTGGTTCGCAAACCGAGACAGGGTATAGAAGAGGGTTCGGAAGTCCGGAGGCAGGGCTCACGGCCGCGACTCCGAGACTTCAGAACGAGCACAATATGCAACATCACCGAGCGCTCAATCGGTGACGTCTGAGTCTTGAGGTCGGTCAAAAATTGGGTGTCTACACCACCCCAACAGGTTGAGGCTGAACAACCTCGTTTGAGTTCCGATCCTCCCCCACCTCACGAGACATAATGCTACCATGGTCGACTAGAATATGCAGTTGTTCTTTGCAGACCAAGACTAAATGAAATCGATCTTTGCATTCTAGCTTTATAGTTTGATTTATAAACTCTATACAGTATGTTGTAACTCCAATTCTTCCATGACTAAAGAATTGTGGTTGACTGATATTCCCATCCAAACTAAGAACATTGCCCCAGATACTACCAATCTTATTAAAAGTGTTTCTATTCCACATACTTAGAGGGACACCATAACATCTGAGCCACAGACACCTCTCTTGCTCTGCATATACTCCTGGTTCCCAAAGATTGATAGATTTGCACCATTCCTTGAACCATACTTTGATCAATAAAAACTGTGACAACATATCCTCTTTTGATGACTAGAACCTTAGCGCCTGCTTTTACCACATCAGCAAATGATCTTTGAGAACCATACTGATCTCAATCATACCTTCCCTGAACGACCTTATCAACATTACTCTTTCAAACTGATTTCTTCTCACTTATCTATTTTCGATTCGGCCATACTCTGCTATTTTGACTTTAAGTTCCCTATCTGCCACCCATAAACCATCAGCTTTCTAAACAGCCACATTTGCCACTACTGAGCAATCAAATCTAACAAAACCAAATCGAGTATTGGTAGTTTTCCTTCTCTTTTGAGGAACAAAAACATCCTTCGCTATACCAAACTTGGTGAATAGATGAAACAATGATTTCGGATCCATAGTGAAAGGGATATTATCCACAAAAACAGAGATTAAATCCTTACTGCCCTCCTTACTCCATACGTTGCTCCTTTTCTTTTGCTTCATTACCGGTATCCACCCTCCATTCTCCATCTCTCTGATGATTTCTATTCTACATAGTAAACATGATTGTACCCGAGACTTCTCACATACCAATATGACATACCATCACATAGTACATCAGATTTGCCAAATAACTTCTTTCAAAAGAAGAGGGTGAGAAGTGGAAAATTTTAATCAAAATTATAATAAAAAAATTTATTTTAAAAGCATACAAAAATTTCAAATGGCTAGGACACAAAAAATATTTGATCATAATTTTGTTTTTAAAATTTTACTGTTATTAGTATTATTATTATTATTATTAGTAGAATTCTGTTTCTTGATGCCGGTTTATATAAAATTGTATACATTATTAGGAGAAATATGTTTTCCTCAAGGCATATGTAAGTATATGCTTCACGTTGTATTTGGTTTATAAATTTGGGTAAGGATTTGGAAAATGAAAGAGAAAAAGTAAGTAAAATGTGAATGATATATAACTAAATTTTACCTACATTTCACACACATTTTATTTTTTTCTTTTCAAATCACTTCTCAAATCTATAAACCAAACACAATTTTAGAGAATTGTGTAAAATTGAAAATGCCTCTCGTACAAAGCACATTTGGATTGTTTTTCCCCCTCTCATGTGAAATGTGTTTGGAATTGTCTCATCCTTGAAGCATAGGACGCTGATAGGTTATACTTCCTCTCATGTGTGACATGTTTGGATTGTTTTTCTCCTCTCACATAAAACATGTTTGGAATTGTTTTCCTCGATGTGTGAAACACATATAGGTTGTGGTCATTATCTCCATTTGTATTTTGAGCATACTTCATACCATTTTCATGAGGCTTGCATGTAAGTCCAAATTTCAAAACGAGTTCTCAACTCAACATTTCATTTGCATCATATCCTAGAACTATGCTGGTTTGATTCCATACACTACAACAAAAAAGGGTTTTTACGGTGTGTAGACACTCCATTTTTTACCGCCCTTAAGACTTGGACGCGACTGATGGTTTTGAAAGTTGTGCAGTGCAAAGGTTCAATTTCTTCGGCAAGAAGAGAGCCAAATCTCAACTTCATACCCCTTTTTGGAGCAAAACAATCTTGATCAAAAGATTTTAGACCTTAAAAACCCTCTCTTTCAAAACGTTTTTGAAATAAAGTTTTTACGATGTTCTGAGGCTCGCATTTTGTCAAATGTTGCACTTTTCAGTAAACCGAACAAGGACAACGTGGAAATGAATGAAAAATAGATGAAATCTTTGAAAAATCTTTCAAAACACCTTGTCTAGAGGTTTGGAGTTGAAGAAAAGAGGAGAAGAGAGACGAAAAACAAGTTTGGGAGAGGTTCGGCATGAATCCGGGTAGGACCGAAACTGCGCGACTCCACCGAAACGGGTATAACTCTTTACACAGGAGGAATTTTGATGCGAGGTTGGCGCCATTGGAAAGCTAACTTCTGGGGCTTCAATGTGGCCACATGTCAAACTAGAAAATCAGATGGCCGACCAGTTTTTTTGGTCAAAAGTGGTTCAGCATGAATCCGGGAATGAGAAAAAACATCTGCGCGGCTTCACTGAAACGGACATAACTCTTTGCACATGAGGAATTAAGATATGAAGCCACCACCGTTGGAAAGCTTACTTCTGAGGCTTCATTTTGCACTCAAGAATCTTCTAAAGCCAAGTCTGGTTGGGGGAGATATGGTTGGTTGAAGTCCGGTTGGACCGAATCTGCGCGGCTTCACCAAAACTGGCATAACTTTTTGTACAGGATGAATTTTAATTCAAGGTTTGCGACATTGGAAAGCTAACTTCAAGGGCTTCATGAACGACAAGCTTTGGGGCTTGAACCTTTTGACCCTTGGTCGGCTGACCTGCCAAGTGGTCGGCCGACCACCTTGGACCTTTTTAACTGGTCGGCCAGCTTTGTCTTAGTAAGTGTATTCCAGCTGTGCCAGCTGTTTGCCATTTGCTGCATCCTCCATACACTGGAGGATGTTTAACCTAGATTTAAAGCTTCTTTGAGAAGATTTAGCCCCTCTTCTATAAATGGAGGCCTCTTCTTCCATTGCAAGGGTTCAACATTTTTGGTTAAGAGATATACATACATCCCTCTCTATCTCTCTCTTTTGTGCTCAAAAGTCCATTTTTCTTGCATATTAACACTACATCTCTTAGCCTAACCCCTCCAATACCAACCTAAGCTTCTTAGAAGGTCTTGAGAGGTTCTAAGATTTGAGTTTTTGGCCTCAAAAGCTGCTGGAGTCATTGGCTACTGTAGACACCCCATTTTTAACCGACCTTAAAACTCAGACGTCACCGATTGAACGTTTGGTGATGTCGCATATCGCGTTCGTTCCGAAGTTTCAGAGTCTCGGCCGCGAGCCTTACCTTCGGACTTTCAGGTTTTTCTATGCTTTGCCTCGGTTTGCGAACCAGGCCCCGTTTTCTCCGTTTTCTCTTCTCGAAGGGAGGGAAAGGTCTCGTAGATCATCTCTTAGTGGCCGTAGGCTACGTTTTGTGGTCGTAGGCCATTTTTTCCATTTCGAAGCCCGGTTCTCGGTTTTCGGAGCCGTCGGCCGTGTGCCTCGGTTTGGGACCGCTTAACCACCTCCGTTTGCTCCGATTTTTGGCATACATCTTATTTACTCCCTTTTGAGGGACACTGTGGTCCAAGAGACCAACTTCGTAGTCGAACACCACCTCCGGTGCTCGATTTACCGGGCCTTGAGCGTGTTTGACCCCGAACCTTCAATTTGCATCGGTTTAGGTTCATTTTTGGCAGGGACCTTATTTTCATTATTGGAAGGCTCATAAAAGGGTGGGAGGCCAGCAATTGTTCTGAAAAGCCAGCTTTATTCCTTCATCGCTCTCTGTCGCCCGTTTTCCTCGCTAGAAAGCTAATGTTGACCATTCCCGGGCCACTTTCTTTGGCCCTCCACCACATATTTGTGTTGTACACACCTGGGAGGCCACCAATATGTCATGGCCGGCCAGCAATTGTTCCTGACCCTTTTGAACCCCTCTGAAAAGTTGGGTTTTCTCTCATGGTTCACTTTTTCTGGGTTTTGATCACATGGTTGTGTTGTGCACACATAGGAGGCCACCAATATGGGTGGCCGGCCAGCTTTCTCTGATTGACCCTTTTGACCCAAGCCGGCCGGCCAAGGGAGGTGGTCGGCCGGCCACCTGAGCTCTCAAAAACTGGCCAGCCATGTTCCTCACAGCTGGTTCCTTACAGATACACCCTCATTTTCCCCCCAGATTCTGTATCCGATGGGGGGACTTTTGGGGGGGAAATTTGAATTTCATTTCCCCCCCTTTTTCTCCACTCCTTTGCCTATATAACCAACACCCCCAGCTGTGTTTTGGAGGTTACAAAATTTGTTTTAAGGCTCTTGCATTCAATCTCTCCTTCTCTCTACTCCAAGCATCAAAACCCCAAGTCCTACACCATTTTACACTACAACTCATAGCACCACACCCCCAACATCCATTCCAACAACTTGAGGCTGTCTTCCAGAGGTTAAGAGCTCCCAAACCTGGTCCAAGAGTTGTTGAAGCTTGGTTATACAAGGGTGAGTCCCATTTTCCCTATTTCTTGCCTTATTTTGCATGTTATTTTAGCCTTTGTTGCTTGCATTTTTGGGCTCCGACCCAAACTGTAAATAGTCATATTTTGAGCTCCTTTTCATGTTTGATCAAGGACCTCTTGCTGTTTGAGGTCGCCTACTATCACTTGCCTCTTTAACTCTCTTTTAGGCCTATTTTTGCATAGTATTTTTGGCCTATTTGTGAGCTGTTTTGGACTTGGTCATAAACTGTAAAATATCTTTTTTTGAGCCCCTCTTCAACATTGTTGAAGGGCCCTCCTCTGTTTGAGGCCAGCAGCAACCACTGTCTCTTTGTCCCTCTTTTAGGCCTTTTTTTTGCATGATAGTTTAGCCTCACTTGTATCTATTTTCATGGCTTGATGTAAACTGTAAAGTGCCTTGTTTTGAGCCCCTCTTCAACTTTGTTGAAGGGCTCCTTGCCATTTGGGGCCAGCTGCTGTCCCTTATCTCTTTTCTCTTGTTTAGGGCCATTTTTGTGTGATAGATAAGTCATATTTGTATTCACTTTTGAGACTTGTTATAAACTGAGAAAAGGCTTGTTTTGACATCATTTTCATGTTTCATTAGGAGCATTTTCTTATTTGAGGTCACATACCTCCTTATATGCTTGATTCCCTCTCATTTTGAGCCTTACACCCTAGCCCTTGTTGCATGCCTTATTTGACCTTCTAGCCACTATGCTGTTTTGAGCCTCCAAATTAGAGGGGGGTGACCCCCTCTCACCTTAACTTGTTTGGTGGCCATTTTGGCCTTTCAAAGAGGCCCTATCTTGCATACTTTGTGGACTGATTTTGGGGGCAATTTGGTGAGTTTTGAGACTATCATATTTGATTTTCAAAGTTGGTTTGGGACTGTCACATGTCTATCTTGTATATGTTTAAGAATCCCTTTGTATGCCCTCTAAAGGAACCCCTCATTTGTGCATGTGTTGGCTGCATTTCCATGGTTATTTGGGCATATTTTGGCATGTTTTATTCACTGATTTTTGTTGGTTTAATGAGTTCTTACTTGCTTCATACACTTACCATGTAAACTATGTTTGCCTGCCAAAATTGCATGCTAATTTAAGCCATCTTGCTAGCACTTTTTGGCCACACTTTAAATTGAAAAAGTTCATGTTTTGGGACTGCCTTGACTCTGTCTTCATGCTTCATGTTCAAATAATGCATGCTTTGTATAGTTATAAGTCATTCCATGTGCCTAGTTTTGAGTTTCGGGTCTCATCTCATGCATCGGGTGCCATATTACCATGCTTCGGGGCTGTTTAGCATCATGTTTTAGTGCTAAAATTTGCTTGTTTGCATATCATGTTCCATGCCTTACCATGCTTTGGTAGAGTGGCATTCGTGCCTTAGGTTCGGTCCTCGATTTGCGTGCATGCGTGCACGCATCTCGAGTGTCTCATTTTCATCTTATGGCCACTGATGTGAGCGTGGCTGAGGTTCACTCATATTGGTGTAAGTTCATCATGCATTGTGTATGCCATTTCGATTCATAATATTGTGTATGCTAGGTTATATATTAGAGCATCGTGCATGCCATGTCACATCGTGCATCATGTATGCCATCTCATAGCATTGTGTATGCTAGGTTGCATATTAGTTGCATTCATGCATGTCATCTCATTTGCATTGTGTTTGGGATAGGAGTTAGCCCGGATACAGGAAACGAGGGACGTTTTGTACTCCGAGTGACGGAACGTGTCTCAATTCCCAGTCACCGACACTCCGGATTATCCATGATGGAGTCTTGGTCGTGTTGTGTTTATATGTGCATTCATTTCATATTGAGTTGTGCAATTCAACTCCTCGGCCATCGTGCATCGAGATGCGTGATTGGTGGCACGAGGATCGAGGCATGCATACATATGTGAAAATACATTACTATGCCCCTTTCTTGCTCTCTGTTGCAGTAAATCAGAAGTCGGCAATCCTTTTTGGAGCTTCGCAAGACATTCCGAGCTTAATTACAAACAGAGGCTAATTGGGACATCACAGTGGATTTCCGCACAAAAGCAACCCGACCATGCATCATCCATCATCCGGAGCAGAGTCGAGGCGGTCCCTAGCTGGCATGCTAATTTACAGTTTTCCTAGGTTAATTTGTTAATTAATTAGGATTTTGTAATTATTCGGACTGTACTATTCATTTGGACTGTATATTATTTATTTAGACCCTCTGCGCGAGGGCAATGTTTCAATAAGTGTGCATGCGTGTGATATATATCTTCCAACCCCACGTCTTTCTCTCCCTTTTATTTACCAGCTTATGATGGTTAGATTAGGGCACGTTTCAATTAGTATACAGTATGATAGCATGTTTGCATTCATTCATCTGTCTTGCATGCATCGGGCTCGGCACATCATAACTCACTGCATTGTATTTCAATTTCAAGTTGAATACGTGTTATCTGTAACATTCCATATGCCATGTTTAGAATAGCTGAGCCTATCTTAGTTGCATTATTGCATGTGTTACATTAGGCATTTCTGTATAGTTAAGATCATGCATGATTTCTAATTAGCTTCTGTTTTGACCTGGAGTACTTGGTAAGTTTTTATGCTTTAGCATCCTTGCATGTGTGTGAGTGACTACCATGATAGCATGCTTTACCATGAGGCTATGTACTTATGTGATATAACTGCCTGAATGCCTGTAGGTGAAGGTTGGGTTACTTAGATTGAAACAAATCATCAACTGTGAGTTTTAAGCCCACTAGATAGTGGCAAAACCATCTTTTCTAAGCCCACCTGAGGGTGGCAAAATCTGCATTTTAAGCCTACCTGCGGGTAGCAAACCATCTTTCAAAAAACAAACATGAAATGTTTTGTTCCAATTCAAGCGATCCAGTCTATACTTGTATGCTGTGCGCATCACATAATAAATCTAGGCTAATAACCGGAATAAAAACGCATAATGTTTTCAAAACTAGATATCATGGTTAGTAGAGGCCGATCTTTGATCGGGCGAGCGGGGGTGCTCACGAAGTGACATTCCCCAATCGTACCTAAGTTCCCGAGTCGAGGCAACTTTGGTGATGACGGACACGTGGCCTTAGGCAACGAGTCAGGGTTTCCTAAATTTCCCAAAAATAAAATATTTAGGTGACGACTCTGTATTTGGCAAAGCAATCCATGTTTGGCACTTCTTTCAAAAATCTGTTTTCTCAAAACGATTTGCCGGATTTGGACTCTTTGGTTCAGATTAAGAACCGTGACGTTTGAGTCCTGAACTGTAGTAAGCCCAAAACGAACGGAACGGGGGACTCATTCCCTCCCGGGGCGTTCGGGGACGTCTACAACTACAAGGGTAACACTTTTATTCCCTCTTTTTGGTCATTATCTTGCTTCATCTATTAGCTATACTTGAAAGCATTTTTGAGTCTTTGTGTAAACTAAAAATAGTCTTATTTTGGGCTCCTCTTCATGTTTGTTTAAGAGAATTTTTCTGTTGGGGGTCATCTACCCCCTTGTATGCTTCATCTCTCTTTTAGGACTTATTTTGCTTCATTCTTTAGCCTTATTTGAAAGCATTTCTGGGTTTCGACATAAACTGTAAAGTGTCTTATTTTGAGCTCCTCTTGAATTTTAATTAAGGACATTTTTCTATTTGAAGTCATCTACCTCCTCGTATCCTCCATCTCTCTTTTAGGGTTTATTTTCCATCATATCTTAGCCTTACTTGTGAGCATTTTCGAGATCTGTCATAAACTGAAAATAGTCTTATTTTGAACCCCTCTTGAAGTTTTATTAAGGGCATTTTTCTGTTTGGGGTCATCTTCCCCTTTGCATGCTTCATTTCCTCATGATTAGAGCTATGCATTAGAGCATTTGCATTGGCCTTGGTTTGGCCTCTTAGCCACTGAAATCCAGTGGATTTTCAGTGACTTAGATGTGTTTTTAAGCCTCAAAATCAGAGAGGGGTGACCCTCTCACCCCTTGTTCTCTTTACTAACATTGTTGGCCTTCCAAAGGGACTCTTTTTTGCATGCATTGAAGTCATGTTTCAGACCTCATTTTGTGAGTTTTAAGATCTGCCTAAGCTCTGTAAAGAGCCCATTTTGCCATATTTTATGTATATGATGCATGTGTAGAGCAATCTCATTCAACGCCTTTCAAAGGGACCTTTCTTTGCATGTTTTCTAGACTGATTTCAGGGCCTATTTGGTGGGTTTTAGGACCCCCATAACTCATTTTCAGAGCTAGTTTTGCTATACTAAGTGTCCTTGGTGCATGTGTAGAGTAACCTCTCCTGTAGCTTATCAAAGGGGCTCATCATTCTTGCATGTGTTGACTGAATTTCAGTGGGTATTTGGACATTTTTTGACATGTTTTATTCGCTGTTTTTGGCTGGTTTGGTGAGATCTCATATGCTTCATATAGGTGTAGTGTAAACCATGCTTACTAACCAATGTTGCATGTTGTTTTACCCCTTCATGTTAGCACCTTTTGGCCATGCTTTAAACTGATAATGTGCTTATTTTGGACTTCCCTAGCTCTGTTTTTGGGTCTTGCGGTTGAATGATGTTTGTTTTGCATGCTTGTAGTTCAATACCCATGCTTAACTTTGAGATTTGAGGTTCGTTGCATGCATGTGCTGAGGTGTGTTCATGTTTTGAGGCCATTTTACATCACATTTCAGAGCCTATATGAATGCCATATTGCCATGTTTTCATCTCTTTAAGTGTGCTTGAGAGTCGGGCTTGAATGTCTTGTTTACCGACCATTGAATGAGCTTCATTTTCATGCTTGTTGAGCCATCATTTTAAGCCAATTTTCCACTGTTTCAGACCTGCCTAGGGTCTGTTTGGGGTTGATTTTGCCTTTGGTGCATTGCTTTGGGTACCTCTAGTGTAACGCACATCACTAGTTTCGGTACCCGGAGCCCCCTAGCTTGCATTATGTGCCATATTTGCATGTTTCGGGACCATATTTTATGCTATTTCAGAGCTGTATCATGTGGCATTTTATGCCATCTTTCATCCCTTTCCATGCTTTGGTAGAGTAGCATTTGATGCCTTAGGGTCGGTCTCTTGCTTCGTGCATGTGTGCACGCATTTCGGTTGTCTTATTTTCATCTAATGGCCACTAATGCGAGTGTAGCTAAGGTCCACTCATGTTGGTGTAAATCCATCGTGCATTGTGTATGCCATTTCGATCCATAGCATTGCGTATGCTAGGTTGCATGTTAGAGCATTGTGTATGCCATGTTACATTGAACATTGTGTATGCCATTTCATAGCATTGTGTATGCTAGGTTGTATGTTAGTCGCATTGTGTATGCCATCTCATTTGCATTGTGTTTGGGATAGGAGTTAGCTCAAGCACGGGAAACGAGGGACGTTTCGTACTCCGAGTGAAGGAACGTATCTCAATTCCCGGTCGCCGACACTCCGGATTACTCATGATGGATTTTAGGTCTTGTTGTGTTTTCATGCGCATTCATTTCATATCGAGTCGTGCAATTCAACTCCTCGGCCATTATGCATCGAGATGCGTGATTGGTGGCACGAGGATCGAAAACTACACTCCCTGAAGAGTAGTCATGCATACATATGTGAAAATACTTTGCTGTGCCCCTTTCTTGCTCTCTGTTGCAGCAAATCAGAAATCAACAGCCTTCCAAAGCTTTGCGCAGCATTCCGGGAATTAATTGCAAACAGAGGCGAATCGGCGCATCGCAATGGATTTCCGCGCCAAGCAACTCAAGCATTCATTATTCATCATTCGGAACAGAGCTAAGGCAGTCCATAGCCTGCATGCTAATTTACTTGCTTTCCTAGATTAATTGGTTAATTAATTAGGGTTTTATATCTATTCAGACTATAATTATCATTCGGGCTGTATCATTTATTCGGACCCTCCGAGCGAAGGCACAATTGTAATAAGTGTGCATGTGTGTGATGTATGTCTTTCAACCCCACGTCTTTCTCCCTTTTATTTACCAGCTTATGATAGTTAGTTTAGGGCATGTTTCAATTAGCATACTTATGCTTGCATGTTTGCATTCATTCATCTGTCTTGCATGCACCGGGCTCGTCGCATCATACTAACGGCATTGTGTTTCAATTCTGAGTTGAATACTTGTTAGCTGTAGCATCGCATATGCCATCTTAGAGTAGCCGAGCCTATTATAGTTGCATTTTTGCATATGTTGCATTAAATACTTCTGTATAGTTAGGATCATGTATGGATTTCTAACATAGCTTCTGTTTTGGCTTGGAGTACTCGGTAAGTATTTATGCTTTAGCATCCTTGCATGTGTGTGAGTAACTGCCATGATAGCATGCTTACCATGAGGCTATCTGCTTATGTGATATATCTACCTGAATGCCTGTGGGTGAAGGTTGGATTATCTGAATTGGAACAATTCATTGATTGCAAGTTTTAAGCTCACTAGATAGTGGCAAATCATCTCGTTTTCTAAAGCCCACCTGAGGGTGGCAAATTCACATTTTAGCCTACTTGCGAGTAGCAAATCGTTTTCAAAACAAACATAAAATTTGTTGTTCCAATTCAAGCGATCCAATCTATACTTGTATTCTGCGCGCATCACATAGTAATTCTAGGTTAATAACCAAAATAGGAGCACATAATGTTTTCAAAACTCGATATCATAGTTAATAGAGACCGATCTTTGATCGGACGAGCAGGGGTGCTCACGAAGTGACCTTCCCCAATCGTACCCAAGTTCCCGAGCCGAGACAACTTTGGTGATGACGAACACGTGACCTTAGGCAACGAGTCAGGGTTTCCTAAATTCCCCCAAAATAAAATATTTAGGTGGCGACTCTGTATCTGACAAAACAGTCCATGTTTGGCACTTCTTTAAAAAAAAAAATCTGTTTTCAAAAATGATTTGCCGGATTTGAACTCTTTGATGATTCATCGGTCTTGCATTGCACTCTGCAAAATTAGATACAGAACCGTGACATTGAGTCCTGAACTGTAGTGAGCCCAAATGAACAAAACGAGATTCTCTCCTGCGACGTTCGGGGACGTCTATACTACGCGCAATGTACGTCGTAAAAACCCTTCTACGACGTGCAGCGCGCATCATATGATGACCAGTCATGGAAAGTCATTCACTTTCAACAACATGCTTCGTACGTCGTCGTTACTTTTTCTACGACATGCTATAGTACGTCGTTAAAAACTATTTAACGACTAATTTTGTGCGTCATTGTTACTCTTTCTACGACTACTTTTACATATCGTTAATTGGTGAGACAAATAACGACGCTGATTGCGCGTCGTAAAATATGAAATACGACTTATTATGCCTGCCATAAATATGCGAGTTTTTTTTTTTTTTTTTTTTTACATTCAACATATTCTATTTGACCAATTTTATACAATCTAACAAATATTACAAAAAAAATCACAAAACATCAATCAACCACCAAAATATTGTTTCAAACATCTAAAAAAACTATATCCATAAATTATAAACATTTAATAATTGTCTATACATTCCAAACATTCGAAAACTATATCCTTAAGTTCTAAACTATACAAAAAGTTTAAACAATCCAAAACTATGCATATCTAACTTTCTAAACATATCGACAACTATTAAGAAGTTATCTAAAACTACCGGCAATAATTCCTATAATAGTTGCAACTGCAGCTACAGCAGTAGCAGATCCACTTGCTCCTATCACACTCCTATCACAGGGACAAGGGTGCCCAATGTATGTATTAAGGCACCTAAACCCGCGACAATAGCTGGAGCAACTATCCCTGTTGCATTTCTTGTCTACATGACAAAGAAAACTTCACATAAGTACAAAAACCAATGCTTAGCGACAAAAATATTTCTTGAGGTATTAAGAAATGATCAAGAAAACTTTAATGATCACAGTGATTGCCTGTGTAGTGCTCTGTGCAATTTTTCCTCTATGTAATGATCACAATGATTGCCCCAAGTATCCATAACATTTTAGATAATTAGAAAGAACAGATTATTTTAACTTTAATATGGATGTGATAAAATGATGTAACTACATAGTGCACATGAAGGAATTTATGATTGACAGAGTGACACTTTTAGAGTGTCGAATGTACTTGTAGAGTTCCTATGTTATGTGTTGTTGTCTTTGCAATGGTGATCTGCAAAACATGGATCGCATCACAAGTTAAAATTTTTGAGTTGTAGCTGTCTTTGGTCCTTGCAAAAGTTCTTTACAAATATATCCATGTCACAGGCGGTTAATCCAGCTTACTATGGCTTAGAGGATACTAAAAGTAGAACTGTGAGTTTTTACTTATCAAGGTTATAGTATAACTTTAAAATCCAAGGGATAAATTTTGCTACAGTGCATCAATACTCTCAATATAGTGCTACTTTTTGAATGGTTTTTTAGTTATTTATAGAATGAGGAAGTGATTGAAGAGACTACCAAACACTGCACTACTGGTTCAAGATAAGTTTGGGGACCCAACTAGTTATGGGTTTGTGCAGAGCAGAAAAATAATACTATTAATGGTGACCAGCTCTGTTGATCAAACAATGTCATGCTATTGAATGAGCATTCAAACCAAGCAGATGAATCAGCCAGTACTCTCATTAATATATATATATATAATCTATCTCATGAAATAAACTGTACATTCCTTTAGGTGAAAGGCTACATTAATAATATATCAACCGCGAACACATAAATCAATCATAGAATTAGATACAAAAAACATATATGAGTAGATTAAAGTTCACTGGATTTGTTAGTGGAGTCCACTGTTCAAAAATACATTTTGCATCCCATTTTGTATTCATAGACTTATTGATCGACAATTATTTTCCTTGAGCCGAAAACTTACAAGAACCATGCCTCAGATTTCAAAATATATACCATTGGCTCCAAAGATTGTTGGGTTTTCATCATTATTCTCATTTTTGTATGTCAATAGAAACAATTCCATTCCATTTCATTAATAGCTAATTTTATTGTACTTTTATAGGGTAAATATGGTTCTAAATATCAGCTGCTACATATAGTATTTGACTGCTTATGTACCAGAATTTGTGAGCCCAAGCATTTGAAATGTAAATGTCTGACCAGTATTCTATATACATAACTTACATGACATTTTATGGTTCTTAATTACTTGAATTGCAAAGGGGAAAAAAAGGAAGTATAAAGAATTATAATTTCAAAGAACAAATAAGCAGTTGAGTGAATCAAAATTAGGCAGAAATTGGTGAAGAGTGCATGGACCCTGCTGATGGCTGATTATGCCTCCAATGACAACTGATAATTTGCTGACCCAGTAAAGAGAAAACATGACAATGAGATAAAGAAATTTTTTATATACGAACATGACACTATCCTTATAGTTTTTTATCTTTAAATTTTACAATCCTCCACAAGAAGTGTAAAAACACAAAAATGTTATAAAGAAGCTATCAAAAAGTCTAAATTTTTCATTTACTTAATCACCTCCTTACCAAATATTATTCTTTTTTCTCATATTGAAGACCATCAAATTAGTGGAGCCATGACCCCCATGCATCTTTAACATGTTCCTATTAGTCTCTCTTCCTAGTCCTCTATGATCAAACTCCTTAAAACTAAAAATATAAGGGTAAAAAATTCTGATTAATTTGTTTGTAACATCACACACATCTTGCTTGACTCCTCTAGTAATAATCAGGCCATATTTGTAATAAAATAACCAAACATGCCTGCAAGAAAAACACAAAAATCCTATTTGAAGCCATTCATGCCTCTACAAGAAGGAATAAATTGCCCTAAATGATTGAAAACAAGGTGTATGAAACACAAACCCGGCAAAGCCAGTAGAGGAAGGAAATTGACAAGTAGAAAAAACCAACTTACTCAGCATCTTCCGAAGAGGGAAAAAACACATCACTGTACTTCTTTGTCAGAAAGTTGGTTATGACAAGAGGCTCAAGATCGTGTGAACCCCGTTCCAGCTGTATACCGCAGATGTAACGACCCCAAAATCCGTATTAGAGATTACCTTTATGGCCTTATGGATTAATACATTTTAATTTAATGATATCTGTTCAAATTGAAGCATTATCTATTGAGTTACGGCTTTAGAATTGAAATTACCGACCTTTACGGGTTCAAAAAGCAAAATTGAGTACTTGGGTATGTTAATGGGAATTTTTAGAACTATTTGGAAAAATTAACTGGAAATCTAATTTGTCTGATTCGTTAATGCACGTTTGGGTGGTTAACTTGGTACTGCAAATTGAAGGCCTTAGAGGCTTCAGAAACCAGAACATGAGACATAGTTATGATCAGCACAATTTTTAGAGTCACCTGGGACCTTTAATTGAAATTTGATTTCATGCGATTCGTAAGGCCACGTTTGGCTCTCCCTATTGTGTTAAGCCATGTGTGTGTTTATTTATATATATAGATGTGCCTTTGAGTGGTTGATCTCATCTTTTTGGAGCCCAAACTATCTAAAAAGAGAGAGAAGAGAACCGTGAGTGAGAAAGAGAGAAGTGAGACCAAGATTCTTGAAGAAAAGCTCAACAATCATGGGGGTTTGAAGATGATTGAAGGGAATTGAAGAAAGAGAAGGAAGATCACCCATGGAAACTTGGGGGAAGTTGAAAAAAGCTAAGAGAAAGATAAAGATTGAACTAAGGTATGATCATCTATCTTGAATCCTTATGTTTAAAGCATCAATTACATGAAATCAAGGATTGATATGGAAGATGTGAACTTTGAACCCCAACTATGACTATATTATGCTCGTGTTCTTGTGCTTGGGAATTGAGTAACATTTTGAGGTTATGATGTTTGATGGAGATTAATAATGTGAAATTTATCATGTATTAAAGGGTTTTGGGCTTTGATTTACATGAAATTGAGGTTTGATTTTGAAAATGAGAAGTTCCAATTTCTGACCATTTTGATCAAGAAGCGCCCAGGTCAAGACGCGTGACTCGCTTTCCAGACGCTGGAGACAGCTTTGTTCAACCAACTTTGAATAAGCATATCTTTTGCCTCCGGACTCCGTTTTGAGTTATTCTTGAGCCTAAAATCAAGCTCCGGAAGTCTAGTTTCCAATGGTGGTAGTCTCACTCCCAAATTCTAAATACATAAATAGTTATACCCAAATTAGTGACAACTGTTCACTTTCTGTCAGCCAGTTTTGTACTATTTCTTCACCTAAACCATTTCCCATCGATTTCTCCTATTTTCTAAGACATGGATTATAACTTATTAAGGAATAATGAGCTTGGTACCACCATGGCTAATTGATTGAATGATCAAAGAGAATAAATAAAGGACCGAGTATAATCTCATATTGTGTGTTGTGCACTGTACTTGTAGGTCGAGACGAGGGCATCGTCCCATTACTATCGGGAGCCAATCACTGTGAGTAATAGTAGTGTAACAATATGTTTCACTTCCTGTGATTATGATTTATGTATTGTTATTTGTGAATGGTATATTCCATTGATGTTGTGCTTTGATTCAATTAATCGATATGCTTGAATAATGGCATTGATATGGACCTAAGGTCGTTCTGTCCCTAGTAATAGACGTGGGCCCGAGGCCGTTATGATGTGAATTGTTCTATCCCTATTAATGCAGTGATACATTTGTCTTCTGTTAATAGTTATTATTAATATTTTGTTATCCGCAAGACAACTATGTCGACTTGTAATAAACCATGGGAAAATCTTTGTGCACTATTGAGTAATAGTACTGTAGCAATACGTTTTGCTTACTGTTAAGAGTTAATACTGGCGCTCTGTTATCTGCAAGTTAACTATCTGAATTCATGATGAACAAATGGAACATAGGTGTATTATGGAACAATGATATCTTTGTGTATCTGGAATCATTCTGTTTTGTTAATAATGGACCCGAGGCCAATCTGTTGATATCTGGGCCTAAGGCCGCTCTGCATAATATGTTGGGCCTAAGGCCGTTCTGTATTATCTGTGGGCTTAAAGCCAATCTGTATCATGTCTGGGCTTAAAGCCGTTCTATATTGTATCTAGGCTTATAGCCGATCCAGATATATCCGGCTTATACTGCTCAGATGTATCCGGGCTTATAGCCAATCCAGATATATCTGGGCTTATAGCCGATTCAGATATATCTGGGCTTATAGCCGATCAGATATATACTTGGGCTTAAAGCCGACCAGATATATCCGGCTTCTGACCGCTCAGATATATATGGGCACGAGGTCGTTACGTGTTACATGTGAGTCTGAGGCCGTTTTAAAATATGATTATGTATAAGATTTGTGTACAGTTTGATATGCATATTTACATTCTCTAAGTCTATGCTCAATTAATTAACCTCCTTACATTGCTATTATTCACTGAGCCTTGCTCACTCCGTTTTTATGAATATTTCTGTAGGTGAGCCGTCGGAGATTGACACTAGAGTTGTGCTAAGGTTTGCTTGTCTGCCAAGTCACCGGGGTATGTCTCCATGTGGAGGCCTTAATTTGTGTTGGGAGTCATATAAATTATTAAGTCTTATGTAAGTGTGTGTGAGATCTATATAAATTCTGTGATTGTATGTGTAACTCTGAGAATGTATTTAAATGCTTGAATCTAATTAAACCATCATGTATGCACAAGCTCAATGGATGTTGTCTTTTATTGATATTGCTTCCGCTTAAGGCCTCGTATGTGTTTAAATACTATTTAAGTTCTGTTTGAGGCCTATGTACGGGCCGGTCATGAACCAAACTTTTAGGAGCGAGTTTGGGTCGTGACAGCAGAAAGTGAACAATCACTTAGACGATGATAGCAACATAAAAGATAAATAAAAGAGTGAAGTCGATGACACATACAGATAAGAAGCAACAACAAACCAGTTTTTTATTTATTTTATTTTATTTTTATTTTATTTAAAAAAAAAAGAAAGACAATAGCTTTTCTTAATTTTTGACAAAGTAATCGAAGTACAAACCAGCAATAAGTGGTTGCTTAATTTACACCTAATAGAAGAACAATCAACCATATTATAAATATCCAAACTTAAAACTCACAAATAACAATTTGAAGTGGTCATAATACATATAATATATCAAAGTAATGAAAATTGCAATTAGATGTAAATTAAGCAAACACAACTTACCAAAAGATTGCAACATAAAAATGCATTGAAGTAACTGAGAAAGATAAAATTAGTGGGTTGGTGATGTAATGTAAAGATAGAATGTCCATAAGTATCAGTCTAGAGTGTTGTAATAAAAAAACTATAGAAATACAAATGATAGGACTATGTTGGTGAAGATCAGTATCAATGTTGATCCAAGTAAAGAATTTAATACAAATACTAATAATAATATATTTCCCAATATCATTAACTTTTGTATCAGCAATAGATTGGACATCATAGACCAGCAGTATACCAATACATGACTAACCATTTATTAGAGTCTTACCACCTACCTGTACTCCTCAGTTTTGATTGAACTGGACAAGGGTGCTACAATGGGTGACAAGCTCATTCATTCCTATATTTTAACAAAGTATTTGCATTGAAACAAAGAAGATTATAAAATAGGGATCTGCCCTTATTTCGGGGGGCTTACTGTCCTAAGGGCTACACTTCTTGGTGCATAAACTAGGATTACGGCCTTGTGAATAAAATATCACTCTAATAATATTGCTGTGAAATTTGCTTCGATTTCATAGATATATATAGGAATGATGCTGTCAATTCAACCATTATATCTAAATTGTTTTCCGATGAAGATAAATCATTGGGGAAAAAAAAAAAAACCCCCACAAAATTGAGAAACATTTATTTTGATGAACAAAAGCTTAAGCTGTTGATAACTCATCAATCAACCTATCCATGTTATAATTGACCTACTTGGCTGTCTCATTACATCAAAGTAAGACAGGTCAAGCTTTTCAATAAACTGGGAGAGCCAGAAACCACCCAAGGGACAGTAAACAGGGGAAAGTTTTTCATGGTTTCACAAAATGCAGGACCATTATAAACAAACAAAAACATCTTGTATGAAGAGACAGAAATGTATCTATAAATTAAATGGATGAAAAAATGGACATATCTTAATTCCTCTTTATGAAATACAGATGCATTACAATCTTTAGTAGCCAAGTTAGTTTGAGAAACAATGATTAAGTAGTCATGGCTGTCATTGAATTCCTTCTTGAGAAAAAACAGAGCTCTGGAATTTAAGAAAATAAAATAGTTCAAATATGGTCCTATCCATGCACACACACAGATTCATCAGACACCATGAAGTCAATGGAGATGAAGAGAAACAATGTACTAGCAAAAAAAAAAAAAAGACTACTAACTTTAAACTAAAAAATGAGCAAGTGAAACAAAATAAAAATATGACATATTAAAAAATATTTGCAGCTACTTGAACCAGTAAATATGAAACTGCAAAAACTCCACCATATTAACTTCAAATATTTCATTTCCCCCTTTTCCATTTATAAATTATAACCCATCAATTTGACAGAACCTCAAACCACATTTCAGCTGCACACTCCATTTGCATTAATGGTTCTCATAAGAATAGTGTGTTTCACCCATTAAACCCAAAAAACAAAACTTTGCATTTGACAAAGAACTTGAACAACCAGCAATTCACACAAATAAATAACCTAGAAAACTCAAAATCATCACAATTCTACCCAAAAAAAAAAAGTGTGTTTCTCCCATTAATCCCAAAAAACAAAACTTTGCATTTGACAAAGAACTCTACTTGAACAACCAGCAATTCACACAAACAAAGAACCCAGAAAACTCAAAATCACAATTCCACCGTCCCAAAATTGAAAGTAGTACCAACGAATTAAAAAATTAAAAACCCAGATATCATCACCATCATCATCAAACAATAAAATAAAATAAATATTACCTTATTTTGCGAAAAAAAAAAAAAAAACCAAATCAATGAGAGAAGAATTAGATCTAAAAAAAAAAAAGTTTTCATAAGAAAACAAAAAAATTAATCAAATCAAATTTTGCTTCAGAAAACAAAAAATTACTTCAAAAATGACAAGAAGCAAAGTTAGAACTCACAGTTTTGATAGTATTTTCCAAGTTCTCAGCAACACCATGAGCCAACAAAATCAGCAAGAAGGCTCTTGGTTAGGGTTTCAGAATCCGAGTGTTCAGCAATGAGTGGTGTCTCTTCGTCCATGGCTTCTCAGAACTCTCAATTGGATCGATTTGCCATGATGAAATGTATAAACCCTAGAAATTGGTGGTGTGGTGGGGCATATGAGAGAGAGTATGAGAGTGGAGTGAAGAGAGAGAGAGAGCACCATTTGAAACCCTTACCGTTCGAAGCCTCACTCTTCTCCCTCTATTCTGAGTTTTCCTCCTTGAATAGTATTCTATGTTCAGCCATTAGAAGCCAAGGAGTGAATGTTTTGAACAACATTCGGTGCTCAGACCCTTCTCTTTCCCTACAATTTTGCTTCTTCGAACCCTTCTCTTCTCTTCTCTTCTCTATGCCGAACGCGTTCTATGTTCCGTTTCATTATTAGAAGTGAAAGAGCTGATATATTTATTTTTTAAAATATACTTTTTTTAATGTTTTGGCGCTAGAGTTTTTTAATTTTGGCATTACTTTTTTTTCAGCCATAATATTCACAACATGCATTGTGCATTGTAAAAAAATAATACTTTTAACGGCATGCGTTGTGTGCGTCATAAAAAGTGTAATACTTTTAACGGCGGGTGTTGTGTGCACTATGAAAAGTGCAATACATTTCACGACTAGCGTATGTGTGTCGTGTATAGTTGATGTATTAACGGCATGACATATACATGTCATAGAAAATTTTATTATTTACGGCAAATATTGCAAGCCGTAAAAAAACCATCGTTACTATCATTCACGGCCTACGCAATAGACACGCCGTGGTTGAAAAATTATTTACTACGTGCAAAAAAATCAAATCGTAAAAGTGAGAAACCATGACATGCATTTATTGTATGTCGTTAATGTGGTGCTGTGAAAACTCAGTTTTGTTGTAGTGATACAAAGAGATACATAGGCAACCCCTTAGGACCAACCAACTGCATTTGCATGCTTGAGTTACTTTGCCAAAGTCTTATAACCTTGTCAAAAAGTGTCTGTGGGTTTCAGCATTCACTTACGTCACAGAGTGACAAACTGAGCGCTGTTAAAGAGCAGCAACTATAAACACCCGATTTTGATTCTACCTAAGACTTAGGCACCTTCCAAAACTCCTCAATGATGAAATAAAAATCGATGATCTTGATCGTCTCATAATAGCTATTCAAATAGTGAGATCCCGAACCCAAACCTTATACCTCTTTTAGCCAAAATATTTGCTAAACAAAACACCAAAAAAAAAACTATTTTCCAAAATTATTTTCAAATTATTGTTTCATATGTTTGATTAATCCAAGTCTTCCTTTTCAAAAACTCCAAATTTGAAAATTTTATTTTGAGTAGTCTGCACTCTTTTTCTCATTTCTCACTCCACATTTTTAATCTTGATGTGGGGACAAAGCCATTGAACAACTTAGGGCTTCCATTTGAACACAAAATTGACGTAATTCTGACTCTGGATGCAGGAGATGCTCATATTTGAAGTTTTCCCACAAAAGTTGTCTGGAGCAACTCGCGGCCATAGATTATAGTTTTCTCAAGTAGACTGTTCAGTATGGTCCTCCCAACATCATTTCCCACATATTCCGAATATGCATACAAAATGGCATACTCCAAAGGCTCCCTTGGCCTATATATACACCCATTTGGGTAGAGAAATAGATACAACTTCCCTCTCCCACACATAGCCAAATTTATGCCAAAATATACTCTCAACTCTCCTCTCCCTTCATTGATAGTTGGTCCTTGAGGTTCATTAGCTCAAACGAAGCCTTGAGAGAAGCTTGGAAGCCTCCATCCATTGCTTTGATCTCACTTCCTCTTACTCTAAGCTTGAGGAAAGGTATACATCTCTTTTCTTACATTTTTTCTCACTTTCTTTTCTTTTCTTGGTATCCAAACATATTATTATTATTATTTTTATTTTTTTTTTTGAGATTGATTATATTAGTGGATTAGTCTTAGTATTTGGGCATGTTTAGTTGAGATCCTTGCCAGATCTCTTCACTTTTAGCAAATCTTACTCTTATTCTTTTCTGTTAAGTATTCTTGCATTTGTTGCTAGCCTAGCATGCATTATATCTTTGATAATGGTTGAATCTACCCCTCCTATTGCTTATTTCTTAGATTCAAGCCTTTGTCTTTCCTTTTAGGCACAACCTACACTTGTTTCCATGCTTTTAGGAGTAAATTTATGACATTATCACTTTTTACCTCCTTTTTTCCCTCTTTTTTTTTTTTCTTGGTTGTTGTTGTATAGCATTTCCATCATGTTCCTAGTGTAGTTCATGATGATGGTAAGATGTACCATCCTCCAATCAACTAGTTCACAGATTTGAGCCTTTATCTTCGTTGAACTAGACTTACTCTCATTTTCATACTTCAGAGGTAAATTTTGGCCATTATCTGTTTTCCTTTATTGTTTTTATACTTGTAGTTCAATTCTCTTTGATTGTGATTGGAATCTATTCCCTTCTCTTTGATTGTGATTGGAATCTATTCCCTTCTCTTTCATAGATTTTAGTGTTTGTCTCGCTTTTATGTGAGATTTACGCCTCTATTCATGCATTTGGAAGTAGTTTTGAATTTCTATCTATCTCTATCTCATTTTCTTCTTTGTTACTCGCATTTTTTTAACATTTTTGTTATGCTTATAGATTAGTTCATGACGATGGCTAGATCTATCACCTTGATTTGACTATTTCATAGATTCAGGCCTTTACTAGCCACTTAGATGGATTTATGCATATTTCCATACTTTAGGGTAGATCTAGGTCATTATCTATCATTTACTTCTTTCCTTCTTTAGTCTCTATATTTTTATTTCATCCTTAGCTTTGCCCATGCATTTAGGCCCATTTTATCATACTTTAGAGATACTGTCATTATATTGTTGTGTTGATTATATTTTGAGATGATTTACTATACTTGAGATAATTCACATGATATTTTAGTAAGAACCGGGCCTATATGATCCATTTTTATTAGTTTTGTTGCATTTAGTAGATTTACACATCTAGGATTAGGGTGTGCACATTGCGGTTTAGGCTGTTTGAGAGTAAAATTATAAACCAACATGAGAATGGCAGATTGGAAAATAACTAAACCGCAGTTTAGGCAATTTTGCACAATTTCAATTTGCTTGTTAATTGAAGAATATTCTTAAACAATTATCAAGCATTTTCACAATATATAACTCTAATTTGCATAATATTTTTCATATATAATTACTAATTTATAACAAATTTCGTATCTTAAATCTCTCTCACACTTATTTTTATTTTGATATTTCATTAGAGGCCAAAAAAATATATGTTTTAACTATAACGAAGTGGAGCAGTTGCGAAGGTGGATTATAAATTTCAAAGTTTAATCTATGGTTAGTGAATAGTTCGGTAAGGATTAGTGTGGATCGGTACAATTTTAGTGGATTTGACAGCATTTTGCACAGTCCTATATAGGATCATACATCTTTTTCTTTGTTTACTAACACATTACAATTTTTGCTTAATGCAAAGAAGTACAAGGTGAGCTACTCTCCCTTATTTTGCATTTTCCTTGTGTTTGCTTTCTTACTATGTCCAACATGCTACCATGAGATTACTTGCTTATTGTTTTATTACTATGTCTAGTATGCTACTACGAGACTATTTACTTACTTGAGATATCCCTATGTTTTCTCATTGGTTGGAGGATATTTTGCTTAAGTTAGAAATGCCTCTATCCCTTTTGCGAGAGTTTTTGTAACGCCCTAAGTTTTATTAATCGAAAATCATTACCAATGCCTTCATTAATGTCCATTTCTGTAATAATAAATAAGAAAGCAAGATAATAATGAATAAAATAATAAATGTTCTCTCTCTCGTATATACAATGATGAAAATCTAATACAATAAATTACAAGAAATTCTCTTAGGCTTTCATTGAAGAATATAAAAATAAAACAAAATAGAATAAAAGAGATTAACCCTCTTTACACAAATTGGCATTTCCCCCTACAAGTATTAGGCCTTGTATGATAAAGAGACTTCTTAGTCTTGAACAATCTTTCAACTTTGTACCTAAAAATGTATTAATAACATGGAATGAACAATAATATCCAGTAGGCATCCCAATGTTTCTAAATAATAATATTATATAGATATATATGATCATGAATGCTCCAAGTTATAGACATATACGTAGTGTTACTTTTCAAATCCAAAATATACATACATAAGTATATTTTTCCCAAAAGATCTCTCTTTACACTTTTCAAGAAACTCATTTCTTATCTTTCACTTTACCACTTATAATTCAAAAGAATTTCTCAACTTTGTTTATTCTTGAAAACAAGTCCATACTTTTTTTTGATCAACAAAGAAAAAGGGAAACTTTATTGATGAGATGAGCAAATACAAGCATTAATTTACATCAATAAATGAGAGGAAGTGCAAACAACATCATAGCTATTACTCCACAATCCCAACTAGATTGTCACTAAGGAGGAAGCACAATTATCTGCTAGTACTAAACCCACAGATTGGTGAGATACCAATCTAAAACAGATAAACAAAACGAAAAATAGAAATAAAAAACCAACCAACCACACAGCAAGGGCAACCTTCCAGATCTGCCAATGTCACGACCCCAACTCGCCCCTAGAAAGTCGGCGCCGAGATGGCCAGTAATCCGAGATTACCAAAGGCCTCTTATCAAAATTCACACACAAATCAGAGTAAACATATGGGGCTTACAAAATGCGGAAGCAATAAATTAACATACAAGTGGTCCATAAGAGCAGTGCTTAGGTTGAATGGGATGACATACATCTTATAGTAGCTTTAGTACAAAATAATGTAGTACAAAAATTACATCCTGACCAAAAGGCTTCTCAGCCGTCAATACAAAATACAATAAAATAACCAAGAAGCATGATCTTCAAGATGTTGTAAACATAAGTTCAAATACATCGGCAGCATGCATGTACAAAACACGTCGGCAAATGCAACCAGCAAAACACATCGGCAAGTATAACTAGGCGTCGTCGACCGCTCATCACCTACATATATATAGAGAGGGTGAGCTTGGATACTCAGTGAATGGCATAAATAATAAAGGGTTTACATGAATGATATCCGAGGTCTTTGACAAAACCATACAAGGAGTGCAACAGGTCCATTTATCAAATCTTTCAAGTTTCAAGGGATGTTTACTAACATCAATATAATACAGCGATGACATCTCGGACAAACAAGCCCACGCGTAAAACCGCTGGCAAGGCAAGACAAGACAAGACAAGAGAGATCTCTAACAAGGGTGTCGTTGCATTATAGTCCCCGAACACTAAGGACTTGTGCTACAAGTGCTTATAGTCCCCTAGCACGTACGGACTGGTGCCACAAATGCTTAAAGTCCCCTAGCACGCACGAACTCCCAAACTTTGTGCTACAAGTGCTTATAGTCCCCTAGCACGTACGGACTAGTGCCACAAATGCTTAAAGTCCCCTGGCACGCACGGACTTCCAAGAATGTCATCAAAACAAGATATAGTACTTTTGCAAATAGGGATAATCATTCATGCTTACAAATACTTTACCAAACAAAGATAAAACAAGGCTTTTATCAAAACACTGTAACATAGCTTTATCAAAATGCCACTCACATAGTTCTTCGGACGTCGGCGTCAAGGCAAGTCCAAGTCCTACAATCACATGGCAAGTCTATTGAATACACTTTTAAACAAGGTTCTTATGCATGCGAATGATCTCGGCTAACGCCCAAAACTTAGTCAAGTCGTATCAAACACTGCTTACTTTGAAAATCATCTTTGGGCACCTAACTGTGTCTTGGCCGAGGTTCCACACTCTTCGCCGAGGTGTGGTCCCGAGGGCCACATTCAAGAACAAATGAGGTCGGGAAAATCTGGGTTCCTCGCCAAGAACATCAAGAACACAAACATGAAGATTATGAAGGAATGAATGCAAGGATCATAACTTACGTTTATAAAATCGAGATTTCATGCCATGAGTTTAAAAAACATGGACACAGGTACCCATGCTAGAAGATCTTGATGAAACAAACACAAATGCATATAACTTGTTGCAAACTTTCGGATCAAATGAGGCTTTTCTTCGAGAACTCATGAACTTTAGCCTTCTTTCCAAAACCAACTTGAAATCGATGCATGGCATGTAAAACATAATCAATCATGCAATGTAACTAGATACTCAATAAGAACAACAAGAGGAGGTGAAGATTCTAACCTCAAATCACGAATTCAACGGATCAACACCAAAGATCAAGCTTGCAATCTACTTTCTCACTCTAAAACTCTTCCTAGAGCTTCTCTCTCTAAAACAAGGTATGATACAAATGATACATTTCCAAGCTGTAGGGTGATTTAACCCTGCTAGGACACGTGGCAATGGTTGGTTGGTTCTATTCAAAAAGGTGGTCGAGTGAAAAGACAAGGCTCGACAAATCGTGCTGAACAAGCTAGGCGTCAAGAGACTCCGGTGAGTAATGACATTTGCTAACAACAAGACTTCGGACAAGAAGGACAATGACCTCGCTAAGAGCAAAACTTCGCCGTTAAGCAACAATGATCTCGACTAGGAAGGACAACACTTGACTAAGCTGTGCCACACCTTGGCCTAGATGTGCCACACCTCGGTCTAGGTCATACCACTCCCGGACAAGATCACCTCGGTAAGGATGACATCTCGCCTAGACAATACACATCTCACCTCGGCGATACACACCTCGCCCAGATGATAATCATCTCGCCAATATGCCAGACAAAGGTAAAGGTCAACAAGAGAAAACCCAAGGTAGTTCTAAGTGTAAGAGGGTTAAAGGACAACCTAGGCTTAAGGTAACCCTACCGACACAAACACACACTAAAGGAACACGGCATTCAAGTAATACTTATGCAAGACAAGTCAAGAAATGTAATGCAACATATTGGGACAAAAATCATGTAACACATATATATGCAAGCATGACTAGAGTGGAGTGGGGGTTGTTACAGCCAACTCCTCTCCCAGCAAACTCCTCCAGCAACTTATAACCAGTACACCAGCAAACTCCTAGCAACACCAACATACACTAAGTAATTAACACCCAAGGTAGCAACAAACAACACCAAGAATTGCAACATCAGCAGTAGCATTAACTATAAGATACTGAGCTATACATTAGAACAGACACCATACTGTAAACACATCATCAATACTACAGCAGAACCAAGTTGACTACCTGCAAAAACAAACCAGATAAACTACCCCTTGCGGCCTTATGCACTATATCAGATGAGCAACACAAAAAATACCCCATCCATACTGTAGACACCCCATTTTTGACCGACCTTAAGACTCAGACGTCACCAATTGAGCGCTTGGTGATGTTGCATATTGTGCTCGTTCTGAGGTTGCGGAGTCCCGGCTGCGAGCCTTGCCTCCGGACTTCCGGACTCTTTTGTGCTTTACCTCGGTTTGCGAACTAGGCTCCGTTTTCTCTGTTTTCTCTTCCCGAAGGAAGGGAGAGGTCTCGTAGATCATCTCTCAGTAGCCGTAGGCTACGTTTCGTGGTCATAGGCCATTTTTCCCGTTTGGAGCCCGGTTTCCGATTTTTCGGAGGCGACAGCCGTGTGCCTCGGTTCGGGACCGCTTAACCACCTCCGTTTGCTCCGGTTTTTGGCACATACCTTATTTCCTCTCTTTTGAGGGACACTGTGGTCCGAGAGACCGACTTCGTGGTCGAACACCACTTCCGGTGCCTAACAATCAGTTTTCGGGGCCCTAGGCTGCGCGTTTTGGCCCCCGATCCTTGCTTGCAAGCATTGTTGGGCTCCGACCCAAACTATAAATAGTCATATTTTGAGCTCCTTTTCATGTTTGATTAAGGGCCTTTTGCTGTTTGAGGTCTCCTACTATCACTTGCCTCTTTAACTCTCTTTTAGGCCTATTTTTGCATGGTATTTTAGGCTTAATTGCGAGCTGTTTTTGTCACGACCCAAACCCGCCTCAAAAAGGTTGGCAACGTAACTGGCCAGTAATCCTAGATTATCACAGGCCTTTCTGCATGAAACATAAATATTCGGGGCTCGCGGAAGCGAAAACAAAACACAATAGTCCAAAAAGCTGTGCATTTATATGAACATACAATTATATGCCAAAAATGTTAATTTACCCACTAACTTTACATAACATGTACCAAAAGATCATGTACAACACGTAAACACATGCCACAGACGTATAACAAAACAAGGCTCACTACCGGCCTTCCAGGCCTAGCCCCAGCTCGGAGGCACACAAAACTTCAGGTAGGCTTCAAAACGGCGGCTCGGTCAAGACTCCGCTTAGGCTTGACTCCCAGAAGGCTCACCTATAAATATATATACAAACAATGAGCTAAAGCTCAGCAAGTAACATTAAAGTAAAGGGGTAGTGAACGAATTCCGTACATTTCATATATCCATAAAATAAATCATTTATACACATAATCATCTCATATCAGAACATACATAATGGCATACTCCATAGAACATATCATTTGTCGTCCAACGACTAGAGTAACCGGTCCTAGACACCGATTAAACACATACCGAGATCTCGTAAACTAGTCCACTTACGACTATCTATGGATGCCATACTAGATTCGCAAATCAGGATATTCGTTCACAGTTTAAAATCATATTTCAAAACATATCATATCATATAGCATTCCGTATAACATTTCAAATATATTGCTTATCAACATAACTTTATAGAAATGTCACTCACAGTGGGTTCCCAAAACCGGTTGCACGGTCTTCACCTCTTGACCTGCAATTAGCAACATTATAACACATTTCTTCAATACACATCATCATTAAATCACGTAATTCATGCCATTTTATTCTCCCTTTATTTAATTTCATGTTCATGAAATGCCCAATGATGCAAATAACATGTGAAAATCATGTAATAAAATTTTCCAAAATTTCCTGAAAATAGATCCTCCGCTCGAGCGCCACTTTGGCGCCGAGCGTCTGCATAATTTGCCAAAACCGCCTTTGAAGATCGATTTTCACGCCGAAGGAATCCCTCCGCTCGAGCGGACCAAGCAAAAACCCGAAATTCTGAACTTTCCAAAGCTTCAATCTTTCCTTTATCAAATACAACTTCAAAGTGATAGAACCAAGTCCCAAAACACTTGAAAACTCACTTGAATTAAACATTATAACTTCAAAACAAAACCCAAATGCACCAAACCAAAGTATCAACCTTGAATCAAAATGAAAAACTATAATCATGCACATGCAAGCTTCCTTTCTCAAAATCCATGGAGGTCTCTGTAACAAGCCCGCGAGGGACCTCGCTACAGTTCGGACTCGATTTTGTCGCGGTTCCAAATCTTGAACCAAAGAGTCCAAATCCGGCAAATCGTTTTGAAGAAAAACAGATTTTTTGAAAGAAGTGCCAAACATGGACTGCTTTGCCAGATAACAGAGTCGCCACCTAAATATTTTTAAAATGAGAAATTTAGGAAACCCTAACTCGGTGCCAAAGGCCACGTGTCCGTCATCACCAAAGTTGGCTCGGGAACTTGGGTACGGTTGGGAAGGTCACATCGTGACATTCTCGCCGTTGGCCAAAGACCGGCCTCTACTAACCATGATATCTGTTTTTGAAAACTTTGTGCGTTCTTATTCCTGTTATTAGCCTAGGTTACTACGTGATTCGCACAGCATACAAGTATAGATTGAATCGTCTGAATTGGAACAAAACATTTCATGTTTGTTTGTTTGAAAATGGCTTGATGGTGCTACCCGCAGGTAGGCTAAAATGCGGATTTGCCACCCTCGGGTGGGCTTAGAAAACAATGATTTTGCCACTATCTAGTGGGCTTAAAACAAATAGTCGATGAATTGCTCCAATTCAGATAACTCAACCTCCACCCACAGGCATTCAAGGCAGTTATATCACATAAGCATTTAGCCTCATGGTAAGCATGCTATTCATGGCAGCACTCACACGCATGCAAGGATGCTAAAGCATAAAACTCACCGAGTACTCCAAGCCAAAACAGAAAACTGATTAGAAATCATGCATGATCCTAAGTATACTGTAATGCCTAATGCAACACATGCAAAAATGCCAACTATAGCAGGCTCGGCTATTCTAAACATGGCATGTGAAATGCTACAGCTATCAAGTATTCAATTTGGAATTGAAATACCAATGCAGTTTGTATGATGCGCCGAGCCCGGTGCGTGCAAAACAGATGAATGATGCAAACATGCTGTCATACTGTATGCTAATTGAAATATGCCCTATATCTAACCATCGTAAGCGGATAAATAAAAGGGAGAAAGAAATGGGGGTTGGAAGACATACATCACACTCACACACACTTATTACATTTATGCCCTCGCGCAGAGGGTCCGAATAAATGATACAGTCCGAATAAAAGAATAATACAGTCCGAAATATACAGTCTGAAATAATATACAAATTCCTAATTAATTGACAAATTAAATAAAGAAAGACTGTAAACTGGCATGCAAGCCAGGGGGTGCCTTGCTTTTGATGGATGAGGTATCTTCGCTTTATGAAATCCACCGATGCCCCAATTAACCTCTGTTTGCAATGTTTCTCGAAATGCACGCCGGACTCCAAAAAGTTGTTGGTCCTCGATTTTGCTGCAACAGAGAGCAGGAAAGGGGCATAGCAATGTATTTCACAAATATATGCATGCCTCGATCCTCGTGCCACCAATCACGCATATCGATGCATGATGGCCGAGGAGTCGGATTGCACAACTCAATATAGAATGAATGCAGATGGATGCTACAACAAAACCTAACTCCATCATGGGTAATCCGGAGTGTCGGTGACTTGAGAATTGAGACACACTCCGTCACTCGAAGTACGGAATGTACCTCGTTTCCCGTGCCCGGGCTAACTTCTATCCCGAACACGATGCAAGATGCATGGTATGCATGAAATGCGACTAAGATACAGCCTAGTATGCACAATGCTGATGAAAATGAGATGAAAATGAGATGAAAATGAGACGCCTCGAAAGGCGTGCACGCGGGCACGCAAACCGAGGCGATGGCATGAAATGCAAATCGGATAAAACAGAGTGCCTCAAAATGCGTGCACACGGGCGCGCAAACCGAGGCGATGATGTGAAATGCAAATCGGATAAAACAGAGTGTCTCGAGATGCGTGCCCACGGGTACGCAAACCGAGGCGATGATGTGAAATACAAATCGGATAAAACAGAGTGTCTCGACATGCGTGCCCACGGGCACGCAAACCGAGGAATGCATAAAACGCCAACATGAGAGGGCCTCAGCCACACTCACATAGACTGCCGTCGGATAAAAAAGAAGCGCCTCGAAATGCGTGCACACAGGCACGTAAACCGAGGAATGCATAAAATGGCATACGGAATGCAATGATGGGCTTACGCCAACATGAGAGGGCCTCAGCCACACTCACATAGGCTGCCGTCGGATAAAAAAGAAGCGCCTCGAAATGCGTGCCCACAGGCACGCAAACCGAGGCATGGCCCTAAGGCACAAAAATGATATGCGAATGAGACGTGGCATACGGCATATGGAATATGCAAATTTCAGCAACTAAAATGATGCAAAACAGCCCCCGAGTTATGACAAAATTACACCGATGCAAATGCAATGCAAAGCACCGAAATGGCCTCTCTGACCCTACTAAACATGCACAATATGGGTATGACATGTAAAAACAGTAGCAAGGAAGCCCTAAAATAGCATTTTTTCAGCACAAAGCATGGGCAAATAATGATCACAAGTATGGCAACAAAAGCTTGCAAAAATAAGGGAAAGGAGGGGAATTACAAAGCAAGTAGTATGTACAATGCTCAAACTGAAAAACACAGTTCTACAACTTTAAATAGGGGCCAAAAATATGCACATTTACAAGAGATGACATCCCCCAAAATAGTATGTAGATATGCTAAACATAGCATGCAAAATAATGTGCCAAAAGGGGCTATAACATAAGGTACCAAAAGCATACATCAAACAACTTTGGACCCTTAATAAGACATGAATAATAGGCCAAAATAAGACATTTTCTAAGCCTGATGAAGGCTGAAAACAGAATCCAAGCAAGCCTAACAAAGCATGCAAAATAATGAACCAAATATGGAGTACAACATGAAGTATCAAAAGCATGCATCAAATGACCTAAGACCCTTAACAAAGAATGAAGAATGGACCAAAATAAGACACTTTCTAAGCCTGATGAAGGCTCAAAACAGAAGCTAAGGAAGCCTAACAAAGCATGCAAAATAAGAATAGAACATGAATTCAAAGCAAGTGGCATGTAGAGCATAAAAACCAGGTTGAGCCCTTCTTCAATGTTGAAGAGGGTCTCAAAATAAGCACAATATCAGTTCATGAGATGCTCCAAATCAGATCACAAGTAGGCCAAATAAATCATGCAATTTTACGAAAAATATGGAGGATTACAAAGCAAGTGCATGATGGAGAGGCCAAAAATGATGGAACCCTTCTTCAATGTTGAAGAGGGGATCAAAATAGGCCCACTCGCAGTTTATATCAGGCTCGAAATCAGATCACCCATAAGCTAAATAAAGCATGCAAAATAATGGCATAAAGAGTGATATTGAAAGAAGTGCATCATGGAGACACCAAACAGAGTTGAGCCCTTCTTAAAAGTTGTAGAGGGGCTCAAAATAAGCCTAAAACCAGTAGGGGTCGGAGCCCAAAACTAAGAGAAAATAGGGTAAAGAATTGATTCAAAATTATGCTCAAAAAAGGGAATTAAAGTCTTACCCTTGAAGATCTAACTTTTGTTGCTTCTTGGCTTCAATTTGTTGATCCTTAGCCCCTGGAAAACACTTATTTGCTGCTGGAATGGAGATGGTGATGGTGGTGCTTAGGGTTGATGAAGAGATGGCCTAGGGACTTGAAGGTTTTTTTGAGCTTTTGAAGGTGGAAATGGAGGTTTTGGGAGAGAGGTTCTTGAGATGAAAATTGCTAACCCTAGGGAAGGAGCCGACCCTTAAATAGGCAAGAAAGGGTGTAAAAGGGGAGGGAAATGGAGGCAAGCTTTCCCTCCCAAAATATCCCCCGGAGGGCTGGGATATTTTGAAAAATATCCGGACAGCTGTAAAGGGTGGAAAAGCAGAAAGCTGGCCGGCCAGGTGGATTTCTGGAAGGTGGCCGGCCGGCCACCCCAACTGGTCGGCCAGCCACTCACCCTGGCCGGCCGGCCATGGGCCAAAAATGGAACAAAAAATTTTTGGCCGACCACCATGTTTTAGGGTCCTCCCAAGTGTGTAGAACAAGGCCCCAGGGTTGGAATCTGGCAACACTGAAACATGAGTCACAACATAGAACTTGAAGGAGAGGCTCAAAAATGAAATTCACAATTACTGGCCGACCACCACTTTTTGGTGTCCTCCCATGTGTGTAGAACAGGGATCCAAGGTTGGAATTTGGCAACATTGAAACAGGATTCACAACATTGCATTTGAAAAAGAGGCTGAAAAATGAATTTCACAATTACTGGCCGACCATGCACTTTTAGGGTCCTCCCATGTCCCCTCATCACAAATATGTAGCTTTGGTTGGAAGAAAATATCCCCAGGGTGTTCAACATTGGCCCGGAAGTGAGCAAAACGGGCGCCGGAGGAGTGAAACTGGTTATCTGGGATAATTGCTGGCCTCCCACCCTCCAGTGATCTTCCTGATGTTAAAACAGAGGTACCTGCCAAAATTGAACAAAAATCGATGCAAAATGAATGCTCGGGGCCCAAACCGCGAGGTTCGGGGTCCCGAAAATGGGCTGCAGGCATCGAAAGCGGCATACGGCTGCGAAGTGGATACCAAAGGCCCCAGTGTTCCTCATAATGACAAAACAGAGGCACCTGCCAAAATGAGCAGCGATACAAAATGAAAGCTTCAGGGGTCCCAAAATTCGGTCAGAAGCTAAGCAAAGTGGCGTCTGACAAGTGGGTACCAGAGGCCCCAGTGTTCCTCGGAATGATAAAACAGAGGCACTTGCCAAAAACCGGAGAAATCGGAGATGGTTGGGTGGTCCCGAACCGAGGCATACGGCTGACTTTGGCTCCAGCAAACCGAACTCCGAAATGCGAAATGGCCTCTGACACGAAAAGTAGCTCACGCCACCGGGAGATAGTCTCGGGACCATTCCTCCCTCAGAAAGAAAACAGAGAAAACCAAGTCTGTTCGCAAACCGAGACAAGGCCTGAAGAGAGTTTGAAGTCCGGAGGCGGGCGCCTGGCATGACTCTGAGACTTCTGAACAAGCACAACATGCAACATCACCGAGTGCTCAAACGGTGATGTCTGAGTCTTAAGGTCGGTCAAAAATGGGGTGTCTACAGTTGCCCCTCTTTGACAGAACTCGGAAGTCAAGAAGTGACGAGAGTGAATGTCAAAGCCCAGAGACGACCCATTTTTGACAAGGCCGAAGACTTAGACAATCATACAAGGTAAACAGAGATGTGCAGGCCTGCAGGCGTGCCTTCAGGCAAAAGGGGGCAAAATGCAAATGATAGGCACGGAGCCAAGTGATCGTGCAAGTGCAGCAAGCTGTAATGAAGCAAGTATTGACAAATAGATGCAACATTTTTAAGCAAGAATGCAAAGCAACAACTACATTTCATGCAGTTAGGAATGCGGAGAATTATTCAATTCTCGTCGCGTCTCACACGGAGAAGATACGATACCTGCGCGATGATTCGCAGGTCGCTTTGACCTCAAATGAACCGTACATACAATATCGTGCTCGCAAAGAGAGAAATTCAACAAGAACAATATGCTAACAACATATATTCAATGTGATTCACGAAGTTTGGCACGCAGTCTGCGTGGTGAATGCATCGCAGTGTGAGAAAAGATAATGCGTGACAACGCATGTTCAAGCATAGAAGTATTGTACACCAAGAAATCACGCATGACAATGCAAAACATTCATGAGAATGCAAATTATGAGCCAAATAATGTAAAACGAGCACAAATCAGGATGCCCGTTTGTTGCACAACAATTTGGGAAAACGCATTTCGGGCGACAACTCGATCATGACCTCGGTTTACCTCCCGGAGAGGTCACAACAAGTTTAAAAAGGATACACTCTGATTTTGATGAATAATGATGAGACACATGTCAGAAATTGCAGCTGAAGTTCCGGCGGAGCAATTCGGCGCCAGAAAGTGCACTTTTCTTGAACTTTTTCAAGTCCCGGGAACTCCGATTTTCCTCAAAATTTGCAGAGAGGTAGGGGAGGGGGTGGGGACCATGGTCGGCCAGCCCATTGCCCTAGGAGAGGCCATCGGCCAGGGCAAAAAAGTAAAGGGGCCGGCCGGAGTTAGGTGGCCGGCCGTCGCCCAGCGAGGCATTTTGGTCTTTTTCAGCTATTTCTATATATAGGCACCTCCACTCCATCCGAAATCACTCCCCCAAGTGTGAAATTCTCTCATGACGCAGCCTGAAGCATTGGTCGGTATCATGACCATGCTGCTGGTGGTAAGTGCAGTATTTGGCTGGGTTGTGGGAAGGGGGGAGTGGATTTGGTGGGGGCCTCGGTTCCAGGGGTTTCAGATGCCCCTTTCTGACTAGAACTCCGAGGACTTTAGACAAAGGCATATGTAGTGGGGAGAAGTTTCGTTGACCCCTGGATTGGTATCTTGAAGCTTGGTTACTGCTCCCAGATGCATCAGAAAAATGTGTGGCCGCTGCGGGCCTTGGTTGGGGAGGGGGAGTAGTGGTGACCATTCCGACGTCTGAAGCTCTTGTATTGGTAGAGCCACTCGGGCCCGCATTGTTGTTACGGTTGAATGTTCTTCGGGGCTGATCCCGGTCTTGGTCAATCAACCCTTGCTTCATAGCATCCTCAATTTGCACCCCCATATCATGTAAGTCTGCGAAGGTGGGGAAGGGAACTACAATCATCTTCTGCATAAGCCTTGGTTGGAGATTGCGCACAATCATCCAAATTTGATCTTTATCAGTTGGCCTCATGGTCATCATCGATGCCTTGGCTCTCCACCGGGTTACAAAATCAGAGAAAGTCTCTTTCTGTTCCTGCCTTGTTGTCTCGAGATCACGTGTTGTAATCTCGATCTGAGTATTATATGAATATTGTGCAACGAAGGCTTCAGCCATCTCATCCCAATTTCTCTTGACATCATTATCCAACTTTGCATACCAGTTGGCGGCCACTCCTGACAGGGTTCGGCCAAACAGTGAGAGTTTCTGCAGTCTGGTTAGGCCCATTGGCCGCAAGATGTCTGAAAACAGCCGTAGATGAACCATGGGGTCCCCAGATCCATCAAAGCGATCGATCTGGGGCATCTTAAATCTATCCGGCAATGTTACGGCCACATCAGTGTAGCCGTCTTCAATATCTGAGATGGCCTTCACCCCCTGTGATTTCTTGAAGAGCTTTTCCAACTTGCTCAATTTCAGAGCTGTCTGGTCTACCTCGAACTCGAATGGAGAGTCCGGGTGATTGGGTGTAATATTTTTGGACACCAGGCGTATGGCGAGTCACCGTTGGCAGACCCGTGTCCCCTTGGGTGTTTTGGAAGGTTGGCTGAGCGTTACGTGGATCCGGGAGGGTATTACGGGTGTTCGGTATGCAGGGATTTGGAGGAGCATTCTCGCGATGATATCTGCTTTCGAGGTAATAGGGCCCCGTGGAGGAGGAACTGATGTGCCCCTAGTGGAGGAGGGACTGTGTGAAGCAGATGCGGCGTTCATTGTTATGTCGGTGATCAACTCGCATCGCTGGGCCATGACAATGACTTCTTTGTTTAGAAAATTCCGCTGGCGGATAGCATCATCTTGCATTTGTTTCATGCTCTCATTCATCTGGGCATCATCGCCTCCATTGTTGTATTCTCGTTGTTCCATCTCGACTAACCGCAAGTGTATCTCTATAGCGTAAACAGAATCTCAACCCATCGTATCGACACTAGAGTAGAATCTTTGTTCCGGTGATCCGTGCTTTCGACACCTGCGTGCCTCCTCGGCCTTCTTCTGGTGACTGGGGGTAATGAGTAGAACACTGGATGTCCGTCAACTAGATCCTCGGATCGGTTGAGTCGGCGACCTCGTGTCCAAATTGCTTGGGGAGTATCGACTGGCTCGGAAGCAATCGTGCTACAAACCTGCCCTAGCAAAAAGATAATAAAGCAAAAAGGAAATAAATGACCAGAACAACGGGCAGCATAACAGCTTAATTTAAATACACACAACACACAGTCGGGCATACAACACGCAGTTTGGATAAGCTGGAAATACACTGTCCTCAACCACTGATCACTGTTCCTGTATCACTGTTCCCCTAAACTGAATCTGATATCCGCAGACAACTGATTCTCAGATACTGGATGATGCCCGCAGGCCTGATGCCCAAACTCAACTGATACATACATTCCCTGTAGAGACGCACTCTAACAAGCACATAGCAGATAAGTGAGAGCCAAAACACCCCTATGTTGGGGTAGGGTTTCCCTGTCCTATTTTGTCAGGAACTAGGGTTTCACTACGCACGCAGCGGCTTCAAACAACCTATAAACGGGTAAGCAACCTGTCCTAGTTTGGAATAGTCACTATGGATCCGAATATGCACTAGGTCGAATGGTCAAAAAGGGTGCCCCGGTAAAACCGGGGTTTGTGTTCCCATCTTTGTCGAGCCCAGAGCCGATCAGCCTTACGGACATGACTTGACAAGACAAGCCTTCGGCAAATCGTTCGGGAATGGCATATGGCAAACACGGTGTCCTAGGCGCACTAATGCAAATGCAATGCAAAGAAACACACAAGTGTAGTCAAAACCAGATATCATGAGTTCGAGTCAAGTTCTCTAAAACCCAATGAGTCGCCAGAATCAGAACAAGCCCGCGAGGGACCTCGCCTGATTCGGACTCGATTTTTGTTGCGGTTCTAAATCTCGAACCAAAGAGTCCAAATCCGGCAAATCGTTTTGAAAGAAAACAGATTTTTTTTTTGAAAGAAGTGCCAAACATGGACTGCTTTGCCAGATAACAGAGTCGCCACCTAAATATTTTAAAATGGGAAATTTAGGAAACCCTAACTCAGTGCCAAAGGCCATGTGTCCGTCATCACCAAAGTTGGCTCGGGAACTTGGGTACGATTGGGGAAGGTCACATCGTGAGCACCCCCGCTCGCCCGGTCAAAGACCGGCCTCTACTAACCATGATATCTGTTTTTGAAAACTTTGTGCGTTCTTATTCCTGTTATTAGCCTAGGTTACTACGTGATTCGCACAGCATACAAGTATAGATTGAATCGTCTGAATTGGAACAAAACATTTCATGTTTGTTTGTTTGAAAATGGCTTGATGGTGCTACCCGCAGGTAGGCTAAAATGCGGATTTGCCACCCTCGGGTGGGCTTAGAAAACAATGATTTTGCCACTATCTAGTGGCCTTAAAACAAACAGTCGATGAATTGCTCCAATTCAGATAACTCAACCTCCACCCACAGGCATTCAAGGCAGTTATATCACATAAGCATTTAGCCTCATGGTAAGCATGCTATTCATGGCAGCACTCACACGCATGCAAGGATGCTAAAGCATAAAACTCACCGAGTACTCCAAGCCAAAACAGAAAACTGATTAGAAATCATGCATGATCCTAAGTATACTGTAATGCCTAATGCAACACATGCAAAAATGCCAACTATAGTAGGCTCGGCTATTCTAAACATGGCATGTGAAATGCTACAGCTATCAAGTATTCAATTTGGAATTGAAATACCAATGCAGTTTGTATGATGCGCCGAGCCCGGTGCGTGCAAAACAGATGAATGATGCAAACATCTTTGTCATCAGTATGCTAATTGAAATATGCCCTATATCTAACCATCGAAGCGGATAAATAAAAGGGAGAAAGAAATGGGGTTGGAAGACATACATCACACTCACACACTTATTACATTTATGCTCGCCAGAGGGTCCGAATAAATGATCTGATCAGAATAAAAGAATAATACAGTCCGAAATATACAGTCTGAAATAATATACAAATTCCTAATTAATTGACAAATTAAATAAAGAAAGACTGTAAACTGGCATGCAAGCCAGGGGGTGCCTTGCTTTTGATGGATGAGGTATGCCAGGCTGCCTTGGGCGGAAATCCACTGGGATGCCCCAATTAACCTCTGTTTGCAATGTTTCTCGAAATGCACGCCGGACTCCGAAAAGTTGTTGGTCCTCGATTTTGCTGCAACAGAGAGCAGGAAAGGGGCATAGCAATGTATTTCACAAATATATGCATGCCTCGATCCTAGTGCCACCAATTACGCATATCGATGCATGATGGCCGAGGAGTCGGATTGCACAACTCAATATAGAATAAATGCAGATGGATGCTACAACAAAACCTAACTCCATCATGGGTAATCCGGAGTGTCGTTGACTTGAGAATTGAGACACACTCCGTCACTCGGAGTACGGAATGTACCTCGTTTCCCGTGCCCGGGCTAACTTCTATCCCGAACACGATGCAAGATGCATGGTATGCATGAAATGCAACTAAGATACAGCCTAGTATGCACAATGCTGATGAAAATGAGATGAAAATGAGATGAAAATGAGACACCTCGAAAGGCGTGCACGCGGGCACGCAAACCGAGGCGATGGCATGAAATGTAAATCGGATAAAACAGAGTGCCTCGAAATGCGTGCACACGGGCGCGCAAACCGAGGCGATGATGTGAAATGCAAATCGGATAAAACAGAGTGTCTCGAGATGCGTGCCCACGAGTACGCAAACCGAGGCGATGATGTGAAATGCAAATCGGATAAAACAGAGTGTCTCGAGATGCGTGCCCACGGGTACGCAAACCGAGGCGATGATGTGAAATGCAAATCGGATAAAACAGAGTGTCTCGAGATGCGTGCCCACGGGCACGCAAACCGAGGAATGCATAAAACGCCAACATGAGAGGGCCTTAGCCATACTCACATAGACTGCCGTCGGATAAAAAAGAAGCGCTTCGAAATGCGTGCACACAGGCACGCAAACCGAGGAATGCATAAAATGGCATACGGAATGCAATGATGGGCTTACGCCAACATGAGAGGGCCTCAGCCACACTCACATAGGCTGCCGTCGGATAAAAAAGAAGCGCCTCGAAATGCGTGCCCACAGGCACGCAAACCGAGGCATGGCCCTAAGGCACAAAAATGATATGCGAATGAGACGTGGCATACGGCATATGGAATATGCAAATTTCAGCAACTAAAATGATGCAAAACAGCCCCCGAGTTATGACAAAATTACACCCGATGCCCGAAATGCAATGCAAAGCACCCGAAATGGCCTACAGCCCTACTAAACATGCACAATATGGGTATGACATGTAAAACAGTAGCAAGGAAGCCCCTAAAATAGCATTTTTTCAGCACAAAGCATGGGCAAATAATGATCACAAGTATGGCAACAAAAGCTTGCAAAAATAAGGGAAAAGAGGGGAATTACAAAGCAAGTAGTATGTACAATGCTCAAACTGAAAAACACAGTTCTACAACTTTAAATAGGGGCCAAAAATATGCACATTTACAAGAGATGACATCCCCCAAAATAGTATGTAGATATGCTAAACATAGCATGCAAAATAATGTGCCAAAAGGGGCTATAACATAAGGTACCAAAAGCATACATCAAACAACTTTGGACCCTTAATAAGACATTAAGAATAGGCCAAAATAAGACATTTTCTAAGCCTGATGAAGGCTGAAAACAGAAGCCAAGCAAGCCTAACAAAGCATGCAAAATAATGAACCAAATATGGAGTACAACATGAAGTACCAAAATCATGAATCAAATGACCTAAGACCCTTAACAAAGAATGAAGAATGGACCAAAATAAGACACTTTCTAAGCCTGATGAAGGCTCAAAACAGAAGCTAAGGAAGCCTAACAAAGCATGCAAAATAAGAATAGAACATGAATTCAAAGCAAGTGGCATGTAGAGCATAAAAACCAGGTTGAGCCCTTCTTCAATGTTGAAGAGGGGCTCAAAATAAGAACAATATCAGTTCATGAGATGCTCCAAATCAGATCACAAGTAGGCCAAATAAATCATGCAATTTTACGGAAAATATGGAGGATTACAAAGCAAGTGCATGATGGAGAGGCCAAAAATGATGGAACCCTTCTTCAATGTTGAAGAGGGGCTCAAAATAGGCCCACTCGCAGTTTATATCAGGCTCGAAATCAGATCACCCATAAGCTAAATAAAGCATGCAAAATAATGGCATAAAGAGTGATATTGAAAGAAGTGCATCATGGAGACACCAAACAGAGTTGAGCCCTTCTTAAAAGTTGTAGAGGGGCTCAAAATAAGCCTAAAACCAGTAGGGGTCGGAGCCCAAAACTAAGAGAAAATAGGGTAAAGAATTGATTCAAAATTATGCTCAAAAAAGGGAATTAAAGTCTTACCCTTGAAGATCTAACTTTTGTTGCTTCTTGGCTTCAATTTGTTGATCCTTAGCCCCTGGAAAACACTTATTTGCTGCTGGAATGGAGATGGTGATGGTGGTGCTTAGGGTTGATGAAGAGATGGCCTAGGGACTTGAAGGTTTTTTTGAGCTTTTGAAGGTGGAAATGGAGGTTTTGGGAGAGAGGTTCTTGAGATGAAAATTGCTAACCCTAGGGAAGGAGCTGTCCAGCCCCTTAAATAGGCAAGAAAGGGTGTAAAAGGGGAGGGAAATGGAGGCAAGCTTTCCCTCCCAAAATATCTCCCGGAGGGCTGGGATATTTTGAAAAATATCCAGAAGGGTGAAAAGGTGGAAGTCGGGCCGGCCGTGGATTCTGGAAGGTGGCCGGCCACACCCCAACCCGGTCGCTGGCCACCACTCACCTGGCCGGCCATGGGCCAAAAATGGAACAAAAAATTTCTGGCCGACCACCATGTTTTAGGGTCCTCCCAAATGTGTAGAACAAGGCCCCAGGGTTGGAATCTGGCAACACTGAAACAGGAGTCACAACATAGAACTTGAAGGAGAGGCTCAAAAATGAAATTCACAATTACTGGCCGACCACCACTTTTTGGTGTCCTCCCATGTGTGTAGAACAGGGATCCAAGGTTGGAATTTGGCAACATTGAAACAGGATTCACAACATTGCATTTGAAAGAGAGGCTGAAAAATGAATTTCACAATTACTGGCCGACCATGCACTTTTAGGGTCCTCCCATGTCCCCTCATCACAAATATGTAGCTTTGGTTGGAAGAAAATATCCCCAGGGTGTTCAACATTGGCCCGGAATTGAGCAAAACGGGCGCCGGAGGAGCGAAACTGGTTATCTGGGATAATTGCTGGCCTCCCACCCTCCAGTGATCTTCCTGATGTTAAAACAGAGGTACCTGCCAAAATTGAACAAAAATCGATGCAAAATGAATGCTCGGGGCCCAAACCGCGAGGTTCGGGGTCCCGAAAATGGGCTGCAGGCACCGAAAGCGGCATACGGCCGCGAAGTGGGTACCAGAGGCCCCAGTGTTCCTCATAATGACAAAACAGAGGCACCTGCCAAAAATGAACGAAAACTGATACAAAATGAAAGCTCGGGGCCAAAATCGGCCGTAAGCACCGAAGTGGCGACGGACAAAGTGGGTACCAGAGGCCCCAAAGTGTCCTTGAATGATAAAACAGAGGCACTTACCAAAAACCGGAGGAATCGGAGATGGTTGGGCGGTCCCGAACCAAGGCATACTACCGACGGCCCAAAACCGAACCGGGTTCCCGAATATGTAAATGGCCTCTGACCACGAAAAGTAGCTCACGGCCATCGAGATAGTCTGCGGGACCATTCCCTCCCCTCAGGAAAGAAAACAGAGAAAACCGAGTCTGGTTCGCAAACCGAGACAAGGCACAGAAGAGAGTTCGGAAGTCCGGAGGCAGGGCGCACAGCCGCGACTCTGAGACTTCTGAACAAGCACAACATGAAACATCACCGAGTGCTCAAACGGTGACGTCTGAGTCTTAAGGTCAGTCAAAAATGGGGTGTCTACAGTCTCTCTCAAATTTGCCAAACATAACCATAAATCATCAATTTCTACCATGCATGCTCAAATTAAACATATTTCCCCTTTCGATCCTCTTATTGAACCTGAGATAACATGAGATTATTAATGGACCAACCTTATTTCAAGAAATTAGAGAAGAATTTCTTACCTTGATTATTTAATTGAGGAAGATGAACTTGATTTCCCCCTTTGCTTCCTCTCTCTCCCGAATGTCCTCTCTTCTCTCTCCCTTAGATATTTTCCTTTCTTTGGTTTGAGTCAAATAAGGTCAACATCCTTATCTATAGTCATATATATCATAAAAATAGAATTGTGCCATAAACATGAGCCAAACAAGACTTAACGATTCAGACGAAATTCAGTCCTCAATTTATTTTCCCAGATGGTTCTAAAAATTCCCGGTATCACATAGGCGTGTTCAATTTCATTTTCTGAACCCATTATGGTCGTCAATTTCAGTCCCGAAGTTATAATTCCAACATTCATATAAACACATAATTAATTACAAAAAATTACACCATACATTTTGGGGTCATTACAGTTTTGGACTTGGTCATAAACTACAAAATGTCTTGTTTTGAGCCCCTCTTCAACTTTGTTGAAGGGCTCTCTTCGGTTTGAGGCCAGCAGCTACCACTTGCCTCTTTATCTCACTTTTTGGCCTTTTTGGGGAGAAATTTCAATTTCAATTCCCACCCTTTTCCCCCACTCTTTTGCCTATATAAACACCCCCCTAGCTCTAGTTTGAGGGGTTAGAAAATTTTGGTTTGGAGCTCTCACATTAAATCTCTCTCTCTCTACTCTAAGCCTTAAAAAACCCCCTTGGTTCTTCACCAACCCATAGCCCCACCCTTCCATCCTCCATTCCAGCAGCTTGAGGTTGTTCTTCAGAGCCTAGGAGTGCTGCATTTTGGTCCAAAAGGCTGTCAAAGATTAGTCTTCAAGGGTAAGTCCTCTTCTCCCCTTTTTGACCCTTTTCTTGGTTCATATTCTAGCTCCTTGTGCTTACTTTTTTGAGCTCCAACACTAACTAAAAATAGCAATTTTTTGAGCTCTATTTCATGTTTGTTTAAGGGCCTCTCACGGTTTGAGGCTTCCTTGTGGCACTTGCTTCTTTACCTTTCTTTTATGCCATTTCCTTGCATAGTATTTTAGGCCTATGTATAAACTGTTTTGAGGCATATTGTAAACTGAAAAATGTCTTATTTTGAGACCTTCTTCAACATTGTTGAAGGGCTCCTCACTGTTTGAGGCTTTCATTTGCCACTTACCTTTGTATCCCTCTTTTGGCCTTATTTTTGCATGATTTGTTAGCCCCTTGTGATTCTGTTTTTGGGCTCTGGTACAAACTGTAAATAGCCTTATTTTGACCCCCTCTTCATATTTTATTAAGGTTCTTTTTCTGTTTGAGGCATCTTTTGTATACTTTGTGTTGAAGCCCTCTTTTTGGCCTTATCTTGCATAGTATTTTAGGCTTTCTTGTGCACTGTTTTGGGTTTGGTCACTAACTGTAAAATACCATGTTTTGAGCCCCTCTTCAACTTTGTTGAAGAGATCTCGGCCATTTGGGGCCAGAAGATGCTACTTGCTTCATTATCTCAATTTTAGGGCCATTTTTGTATGCTAGCTTAGCCCCATTTGTGTTCACTATTTGACCTTACTTAAAAATGTAAATATGCATTTTTTGGGACTTCCTTGCTTCTGTCTTCATGCTTCATGTTCAAATAATGCATGCTTTGTATAGCTATAAGTCATTCCATGTGCCTAATTTTGGATTTCGGGTTTCATTTCATGCATCGGGTGCACTTTTGCCATGTTTCGGGGCTGTTTTGCATCAATTTTTGCTACTGAAATTTGCATGCTAGTATGTCATATTCCATGTCTTGCCATGTGTCTTGTTAGAGTGGCATTCGGTGCCTTAGGGTCGGTCCTCGGTTTGCGTGCACGTGTGCACGCATTTCGAGTGTCTCATTTTCATCTAATGGCCTCTTATGTGAGTGTGGCTGAGGTCCACTTGTGTTAGTGTAAGTCCATATCGCATTATGTATGCCATTTCATTCCATAGCGTTGTGTATGCTAGGTTGTATGTTAGCGCATTGTGTATGCTATGTTACCTCGTGCATCGTGTATGCCATTTCATAGCATGTTGCATGTTAGGAGGTATCTTAGTTGCATTTCATGCATGTCATGCATATTGCATTGTGTTCGGGATAGGAGTTAGCCCGAGCAAGGGAAACGAGGGGCGTTTCATACTCCGAGTGACGGAACGTGTCTCCATTTCCCAGTCACCGACACTCCGGATTGTCCATGATGGAGTTAGGACTTAGTTGTATATTCATGTGCATTCATTCCATATTGAGTTGTGCAATTCGATTCCTCGGCCATCATGCATCGATATGCGTGATTGGTGGCACGAGGATCGAGGCATGCATACATTTGTGAAAATACATTGTCATGCCCCTTTCCTGCTCTCTGTTGCAGCAAATCAAGAATCAGCAGTCTTCTGGGGCTTGGCGTGCTTTCCAAAAACTATTGCAAAACAGAGGCTAATTGGGGCATCACAATTGGATTTCAGCGCAAAACAACGGATATGCATCATTCATCATCTGAAGAAGAGTCAAGGCAGTCCCTGGCTTGCATGCCAATTTATTGTTTTCTTAGTTAATTTTGTTAATTAATTAGGAATTCGTACATATCTTGGACTGTATTATTTGGACTGTACTATTCAGGACTGTATATTATTTATTCGGACCCTCTGTGCGATGGCAATTTTGTAATAAGTGTGCGTGAGTGTGATGTATGTCTTCCAACCTCACGTCTTTCTTCCCTTTTATTTACCAGCTTATGATGGTTAGATTAGGGCATGTTTCAATTAGCATACAGTATGATAGCATGTTTGCATTCATTCATCTATTTTGCATGCACCGGGCTCGGCGCATCATACAAACTGCATTTGTATTTCAATTTTAAGTTGAATACGTGTTAGCTGTAGCATTCCATATGCCATGTTTAGAATAGCCGAGCCTACTATAGTTGCATTTTTGCATGTGTTGCATTAGGCATTTCTGTATATTTAGGATCATGCATGGATTTCTAATCGGTTTCTGTTTTGGCTTGGAGTACTCGGTGAGTTTTATGCTTCAGCATCCTTACATGCGTGTGAGTGACTGCCATGAATAGCATGCTTACAATGAGGCTAACTGCTTATGTGAGATAACTGCTTGAATGCCTGTGGGTGGAGGTTGGGTTGTTTAGATTGGAACAAATCATCAACTGTTTGTTTTAAACCCACTAGACAGTGGCGAAAACATGTTTTCTAAGCCCACCCGAGGGTGGCAAATCCACGTCTTAGCCTACCTGCGGGTAGCACCATCAAACCATTTTCAAACAAACAAACATGAAATATTTTGTTCCAATTCAGGCGACTCAGTCTATACTTGTATGCTGTGCGCATCACATAGTAAATCTAGCCTAATAACGGGAATAAGAGCACACAAAGTTTTCAAAACTAGATATCATGGTTAGTAGAAGCCGATCTTTGATCGGGCGAGCGGGGGTGCTCACGAAGTGACCTTCCCCAATCATACCCAAGTTCTCGAGCCGAGGTAACTTTGGTGATGACGGACACGTGGCCTTAGGCAACGAGTCAAGGTTTCCTAAATTTCCCAAAATAAAATATTTAGGTGGCGACTCTGTATCTGGCAAAACAGTCCATGTTTGGCACTTCTTTAAAAAAAAAATCTGTTTTCTCAAAACGATTTGCCGGATTTGGACTTTTTGGTTCGAGATTAAGAACCGTGACACAAATCGAGTCCGAACTGTAGCGAGGTCCCCCGCGGACTTGTCTACAGTTTCTGGCGACTCTGCTAGGGAGTTTGGAGAACTTGACTCGAACTCATGATATCTGGTTTTGACTACACTTGTGTGTTTCTTTGCATTGCATTTGCATTGGTGCACCTAGGACACCGTGTTTGCCATCTGCTATTCCTGAATGGTTTGCCGGAGGCTTGTCTTGTCAAGGCATGACTATAAGGCTGACTGGTTATGGGCTCTGCCAGTATGGGAACACAAACCCCGGTTTCACCGGGGCACCCTTTTTGACCATTCGACCTAGTGCATATCGAAATCCGTAGTGACCATTCCAAACTAGGACAGGTTGCTTACCCGATATAGGTTGTTTGAAACCGCTGCGTGCGTAGTGAAACCCTAGTTCCTGACAAAATAGGATAGGGAAACCCTACCCCAACTTAGGGGTGTTTTGGCTCTCACTTGCTTGTTATGTGCTTTTAAAGTGCGTCTCTACAGGAATGCATGTATCAGTTTGCAGGTTTGGGCATCAGGTCTGCAGGCACCAGTTCAATATTTTGGGGTTCAATTTTACCCGAGGGTATCAAATTTGAGGCAGAATTTTGGGGGTAGAATTCAGTAGAGGGCTCCTGCTATGCTCGTATCTATTTTGGTGAAGTTGAGCTGAGGTGTTGTCTGTTTTCTCTTTTGCTAGGTAGTCCTGGAACCATAGCTTTAGAAGGCTCCGATATCCCCCGAGGTTCATCAAACTTGTGCTGATAGACTTTGTCAGGTCAGAGATTCAGTTCAAGGGCCATCAGTGTTCCTTTGCCAGAGGCAGGGTAAAAGGGCCAGTCAAGCATACATCACCAGTTACCAGATCAGTAGCCCTTATCTACCGCCGGATGAAAGTCGGTGAGGTCTCGGTTTCTCTGCAGGATAGATATCGGTCGATTAGATGGATCGTGAGAACACGTTAGGATGGAGGCAATGGTCGTCAAATGCAAGAAAGTATGAAACTCATGCGACAAGGCTTGTCCGCTAAGCGAATTTTCCAAGCGGCGAGCTACAATCATGGCTCGGCGGTGAGCTCATCACCGTGCATAGCAATAAGCGGCGCGTCTGCTTCCCAACAAGTTCCTCCTCCAGCAGGAGCTTCCGCACCCGGGGAAATGACGATTGTTCAGAATACCCAGGAGGGTACAGACATTCCTACAGGGGCAGCTCCGCCCCCGATCTTACCCCAACTGTCCAAAACACCTACCAATCTACTGGACTCACCCTTTGAAACTGAGGTCGACCCTACAGCGTTGAAATTGAGCAAGTTTGAGAAGTTGTTCAAGAAATCCCAGGGGGTAAAATCCATCCCGGACATTGAGGAAGGGTACACCGACGCAGTTGTGACACTGCCGGACAGGTTCAAGATGCCTCACATCGACCGTTTTGACGGGTCAGAAGATCCCATGGTCCACCTGAGTTTGTTTTCAGATGTTCTGCGCCCGATGGGCTTGACAAGATTACAGAAGCTCTCCTTTTTTGGCAGGACCCTATCGGGTATTGCGGCCATCTGGTACGCCAAATTGGAGGATTTAGTGAAACGAAGTTGGGAGGAGATAGCCGAGGCCTTCATCGCACAACATTCATACAATACCCAAATCGAGATTACGACCCGTGATCTTGAGACGACGAGGCAGGAGCCTAAGGAGAGCTTCTCAGAATTCATGGCCCGCTTGAGGGCCAAAGCCTCAATGATGACCATTAGGCCAATGGATAAGGATCAAATACGGATGGTTGTGCGCAACCTCCAGCCCAAACTAATGCAGAAAATGATCGTGCTCCCCTTCCCTACCTTTTCAGATTTGCATGAGATGTGAGTACAGATCGAGGACGCTATGAAGTAGGGCCTCATTGACAGAGAAGGAAGCGACCCAAGAGGCGTTTACCCCAGATTGAATGTGACCACCGGTGGTGCAGCTGCAAGATCTTCCGAAGTGGGCATGGTCGCCACCACCACACCAAGAGCAGCCACCCCCTTTGTTGGTGCATCCACTTCAAACCCCCGAACTTCAGACTATCTACCCCGAGGCAAGAGGGTTTTCACCCCACTCTATATGTCTTTGTCTAAAGCCCTGGGGGTCCTACTCAGGAAAGGACATCTGAAACCGTTAGAGCAACGGCCTCTACCCGATCCTCTCCCTCCAAAGCATGACCCGACTAAGTACTGTGCTTTCCATCAACAAACCGGTCATGACACCGACAGTTGCGTCCGTCTCCGCCACGAGATACAAAATTTGATTGACAACGGGGTCATCCCCGCACCAGGTCCTGCAAAGTCTATCGGCACTTGATCAGTGGACTTGTGGGGGATAATGTGATGTGATCGAGAGATGAACCACCTGCGGACGGCGTTCAATTTATTTCAGATATAGTGTATGGCACGCACTGTTTTGAGCATTTGTGAATGCTGGTTTTTGTACAATCTGACTTAGGTATTGGGTCAGTCTTGTTGTTTTGTTTTTGAGTCTGTCTTTTTGTTTTGAGTCAGTCTCTTTTGTTTTGGGTCTGTCTTGTTGTATCGAGTCAGTCCTGTTGTATAGGAGTCGGGTGATTCCGAGGGGGTGTTACCTCGGGCGTCACCATTTTGTTTTGTGTTTGTCTTTTTGTTTTGTTTTGAGTCTATTTCTGCCTTGGAGCGATGGCATATGATTTGAATGAGCAGCGGTGGTTTTCATGCTTTTGTGTTTGCTCACGAAAGTGCAGTTGTACAGAAATTCCAAATGAGATGGCGATTTGACTAGAAGTCGTGTCTTTTACGTGCCTTGAATTCATTGCATCGACCTAAGTTTTTCAAAACTTTTTGAACACTTCTTGGTGAAGAGGAAGGAATTCCTCGGGATTTGCAAAAATTTGATCAATCGAGAGAAAGAGGCGTGCTAAGCCCTTAATGAATGAAATCATGCTTGTTAGTGTGAGTCTTGAGAAGGACCCTAGCTTTGATCCAGTTGGTTCTACATGTCTTGTCTTGAAGCGATTTGTTGCTTTCTTAAAAATTTTCAAAAAATGTTTTGCGCGGTCCTGCGAAGACCTGTGTGGAATCGCTCTTGAGATTGTGCAACCTAGGATCGCTCTCAGCCTCGAGACTCGACCCCCCTTTGCTTTCAAACCTTGAACTTGCATTCAGAATGTTCAAACGGTCGACCACAATGTAAGGCCTGTGTGGCCAAATTTGAAGCAGCCCTCGAACAAGAGGCACCAAAGTCAGATCAAGAAGGTTAGACCTCATCAGAAGAAGCTTGCAAAGCTAGAACAGAAGCACCCTTCGAACTAGGGGCAAAGATGTTAGATGTGCTCGAAGAGCCGAAAATGAGTCCTTTTGCAAATCAACAGCCACTCTCCGGGATACGGATGACTTCAAAACCCTACAACCATTTGGCATGGACCAAGCTACACTTTTACCCTTTGAGAGGCTCGCTGGGTCGAAAATCCAGAAGGGCGACCCAGGCAAAAGTTAGAACGAGACAAAAAATATACAAAAAAAAAAAAAATGCAAAAAGAAAAGAAAAAGAAAAATGCAAAAAAAAAAAAAAAAAAAAAGGAATGAAAAGAACATATAAAAAAAAAAAAGAAAAAGAAAGAAGAACAAAGCTCGCAAGGTCGAAAACCTACAACGGGCATCTTGGCAAAAGTTAGAGCATAAAAGAAGAGGTTAATACCCAAGTGGACCTTAACCCCGAACTACGTAAGGCTTGATTCCCATGTTTGGGATACGTAGGCAACTTCATTCTGAAGTCCAGCCGTAAAACACTTCAAATTTGATTGTGTCCATGCGATGGTTCTGGTCATCTTTGTCTTCTCTGTATCTGAGGATTTGGTTGTGTTCGTCACTCTGAGAACTGACTACAATGCGCTGCGGTGCCATTCAAACAAGGGGCAACTTTCTGTTGCCATTCGACGCGCCGCGATGCCGTTCAAACAAGGGGTAACTTTCCGTTGCCTTGCAGCTCTCTTCAAGCACGGGACAGTTTTCCTTTGGATCTGAGGTTGTGCATCTCAAGAGTAGGTTCCCTGCTCGCTGAGCAGTGGCCGTTTGCAAAAATAGTTTTTGAGAATTTTTACTGAGGCTGACTAATTCTCTCGAAAATATTCCATTTTTCTAAAACTGGACCACTTTCTTGGACCCAAAAAGGAAAATTTTCAGTACTCATAACCCAACTTGCATGATCTCAAATAAAAAATCGAACAAGCATGTTAATCTAACTCTCATTTTGGTCAAAATTGTTTTAGTAGAAAGTAAAAACAAAACATGGTCAACATGATGAACTAGGGGCACAGTTGAGTTAGGTTCTCTGTCTTTTTCCCTTTATCAACGCACTTGCCAGAAAGGGCACTCTACTTGCCAGAAAAGGGCACAACTGAAGCTAACGACAAAGGGCCGAAAGCTCTCTCACCCTCCAAGCAACGAGATATCAAGCCACGTGCGAAGCACGAACTGGAATGGGGCAAGATATTCCACTTCCTCATCTGGACATATCTAATCACGTCCAAACTCTCTGGCAAAGCATCATCAACTGAGGTCAGCTGCAGATTTGCTACACACCCAGTTGTAGCACAGCCCCTCTGTGGGAGAAACTCACTAGCTACGCGCAGAAGAAGAAGAATCTAGCAGAATGCTAGGGGCACGAGCCCACAACTTGCTGTTTATCCATAAACCACCCAGGGGAGGGATTTAAAATGAGAGATTGAAGAATAGAGAGATGTGCGCTGAGAGAAAAAGTGAGGAAAAGGGCTTTTTTTTAGAAAAATAGAGCTTGAGGGCCGAGTGATGTGAGAATCACAAGTGAGAAAGGGTGGGAAATAATATCCAAAGAAACTGGCTCCTCGTGCACTGAGAGGTCTCTTGTCTTTGTAACACGTCTGTGTGTCGTGTCTTTTGTTTTGTTTTTCTCGATTCTTGCTTTGAGTCGTTCCAAGTGTGTCTCGGTGTGTTTAGGTTGTTGACCTTTATTTTTCATTGTTAGGTCGTCTTTGCTGTGTTCAGTTGTAGGCTCAATACCCGGTCGAGAACTCATTTTCTCAATTTCAAAAATGATTTGTTGTGTGCTCAGAGTGCTGTGCCATTCTCCACATTTGTGCAAAAAAGGAATTTGTTCTTTCGAAAACTGCAGGGTTTAACCCAGGTCATGTGAGAACAGTGAAACAAGGACCTATCTGAAGCTATGTAGGTTTCAAACTACAAAGCAAAAGAAAAGAGGGAAAATCAAAGCATCTGAATATGTTTCACCTTCAGCGAATTCTGAGATTGTATTCCGGATGTACCTCTTCAGACCTTGTCAGTGTTAGAAGAATGGCGTGCCTCTATCCCAAGTGTAAGCTTCGCTTCAAGTCGAATGGCGATTAAGCGACAACAGATGTTATCTCTCTCTAATATGAGCAGGGTGTGCCCGTTTTTGAAATTTGAATGTGTTGCAAACCCCTCCGAAAGGTAAATCGGAGGTCGCGTTTTAATCTGGTCTCGTTAAGGCTTGTATTCCCTTATTCGGCATTTTGTTTCAAATATGCATTGTCACGCACATTCCACTTGCATTGTTATGCATCCTTCCATCCGCATTGTTATGCACTTCTCATGCTTGCATTGTGATGCCCATTCCAATTGCATTGTTATGCACCCACTTCACTAGCATTGTTATTCTCATTCATTGCATTGATTATGCACATCTATCTTGCATTGTTATGCACCTTTTCACTTGCAATTGTCTTTCTTTCTCCTCGCACGTGTGACGGGTCAGACTTCCTCTGGTTTAGAGAATTTGGAATACGTTCCAATGCTTATCCCTTTTCCGAAACACCGGGATACGTCCCTATATTTCTCTCTTCTTTCTGAAACACCGGGATACGTCCCTAAGTTTCTCCCTCTTTTCGAAACACCGGGATACGTCCCTATGTTTCTCTTGCCTTTCCGAAACACCGGGATACGTCCCTATGTTTCTCTTGCCTTTCCGAAACATCAGGATACGTCCTTATGTTTCACATTCCTTGCGGAACACCGGGATACGTCCCTGTGTTTCACATTCCTTGGAACAAGGGATACGTCCTGTGTTTCACATTCCTTCTTGAACAAGGATCGTCCTATGTTTCTCATTCCTTGCGGAACACCGGGATACGTCCCTATGTTTCACATTCCTTGCAGAACACTGGGATACGTCCTTATGTTTCTCCTTCCTCCTGAAACATCGGGATACGTCCCTATGTTTCTCCTTCTTTTCTAATCTTTGGGATACGTCCCTAACCTCTGGGTTACATCCCTAACCTTTAGGATACGTCCCTAACCTCTGGGATACGTCCCTAACCTTTGGGATACGTCCCTAAACCTTGGGATACGTCCCTAAATCTTGGGATACGTCCCTAAACACCGGGATACGTCCCTAAACCTTGGGATACGTCTCTAAACACCGGGATACGTCCCCATGTTTCTCCATCTTTGGTTAAGAGCATCTAGAATACGTTCCAATGCTTATACCTTTCCGAAACACCGGGATACGTCCCTATGTTTCTTTGCATGATCATAAGTTATGTTCGGCTTCTTGCATTATCATTTGCATTTTGCCCCTGCCTGCGAGCATGCCTGCGGGCACATCTTTGTCTATCTTGTCTGCTTTGTCTAAGTCTTTGGCCTTGTCAAAAATGGGTCGTCTTTGGGCTTTGACATTCACTCCCGTCATTCTTATGACTTTCGAGTTCTGTCAAAGAGGGGCAACTGTAGACACCCCATTTTTGACCGACCTTAAGACTCAAATGTCACCGATTGAGCGCTTGGTGATGTTGCATATTGTGCTCGTTCTGAGGTTGCGGAGTCCCGGCTGCGAGCCTTGCCTCCGGACTTCCGGACTCTTTTGTGCTTTGTCTCGGTTTGCGAACCAAGCTCCGTTTTCTCTATTTTCTCTTCCCGAAGGGAGGGAGAGGTCTCGTAGATCATCTCTCAGTGGACGTAGGCTACGTTTCGTGGTCGTAGGCCATTTTTCCCGTTTGGAGCCCGGTTTTCGATTTTTCGGAGCCGACGGCCGTATGCCTCAGTTTGGGACCGCTTAACCACCTCCGTTTGCTGCGATTTTTGGCACATACCTTATTTCCTCCCTTTTGAGGGACACTGTGGTCCGAGAGACCGACTTCGTGGTCGAACACCACTTCCGGTGCCTAACAGTCAGTTTTCGGGGCCCCGGGCTGCTCGTTTTAGCCCCCGATCCTTGCTTGAAAGCATTGTTGGGCTCCGACCCAAATTGTAAATAGTCATATTTTGAGCTCCTTTTCATGTTATTAAGGACCTTTTGCTGTTTGAGGTCTCCTACTATCACTTGCCTCTTTAACTCTCTTTTAGGCCTATTTTTGCATGGTATTTTAGGCTTACTTGTGCACTGTTTTGGGTTTGGTCACTAACTGTAAAATGATATTTTTTGAGCTCCTATTCAACTTTGTTGAAGAGATCTCGGCCATTTGGGGCCAGCAGCTTCTACTTGCTTCATTATCTCAATTTTAGGGCCATTTTTGTATGCTAGCTTAGCCCCATTTGTGTTCACTATTTGGCCTTGATTAAAACTGTAAATATGCATTTTTTGGGACTTCCTTTCTTCTGTCTTCATGCTTCATGTTCAAATAATGCATGCTTTGTATAGCTATAAGTCATTCCATGTGCCTAATTTTGGATTTCGGGTTTCATTTCATGCATCGGGTGCACTTTTGCCATGTTTTGGGGCTGTTTTGCATCAATTTTTGCTACTGAAATTTGCATGCTAGTATGTCATATTCCATGTCTTTCCATGTGTCTTGTTAGAGTGGCATTCGGTGCCTTAGGGTCGGTCCTCGGTTTGCATGCACGTGTGCACGCATTTCGAGTGTCTCATTTTCATCTAACGGCCTCTTATGTGAGTGTGGCTGAGGTCCACTTTTGTTAGTGTAAGTCCATATCGAATTATGTATACCATTTCATTCCATAGCGTTGTGTATGCTAGGTTGTATGCCATGTTACCTCGTGCATCGTGTATGCCATTTCATAGCATGTTGCATGTTAGGTGGTATCTTAGTTGCATTTCATACATGTCATGCATATTGCATTGTGTTCGGGATAGGAGTTAGCCCGAGCACGGGAAACGAGGGGCGTTTCGTACTCCGAGTGACGGAACGTGTCTCAATTCCCCAGTCATCGATACTCCGGATTGTCCATGATGGAGTTAGGACTTAGTTGTATATTCATGTGCATTCATTCCATATTGAGTTGTGCAATTCGATTCCTCGGCCATCATGCATCGATATGCGTGATTGGTGGCACGAGGATCGAGGCATGCATACATTTGTGAAAATACATTGCCATGCCCCTTTCCTGCTCTCTGTTGCAGCAAATCAAGAATCGGCCGATCTTAGGGCTTGGCGCTTTCCAAAAACTATTGCAAAACAGAGGCTAATTGGGGCATCACAGTGGATTTCCGCGCAAAGGCAACCCGGATATGCATCATTCATCATCTGAAGAAGAGTCAAGGCAATCCCTGGCTTGTATGCCAGTTTATTGTTTTCTTAGTTAATTTTGTTAATTAATTAGGAATTTGTACATATCTTGGACTGTATTATTTGGACTGTACTATTCAGGACTGTATATTATTTATTCGGACCCTCTGTGCAAGGGCAATGTTGTAATAAGTGTGCGTGAGTGTGATGTATGTCTTCCAACCTCACGTCTTTCTTCCCTTTTATTTACCAGCTTATGATGGTTAGATTAGGGCATGTTTCAATTAGCATATAGTATGATAGCATGTTTGCATTCATTCATCTGTTTTGCATGCACCGGCGGCGCATCATACTAACTGCATTTGTATTTCAATTCTAAGTTGAATACGTGTTAGCTGTAGCATTCCATATGCCATGTTTAGAATAGCTGAGCCTATTATAGTTGCATTTTTGCATGTGTTGCATTAGGCATTTCTGTATATTTAGGATCATGCATGGATTTCTAATCGGTTTCTGTTTTGGCTTGGAGTACTCGGTGAGTTTTATGCTTCAGCATCCTTGCATGCGTGTGAGTGACTGCCATAAATAGCATGCTTACCATGAGGATAACTGCTTATGTGATATAGCTGCTTGAATGCTTGTGGATGAAGGTTGGGTTGTTTAGATTGGAACAAATCATCAACTGTTTGTTTTAAGCCCACTAGATAGTGGCAAAAACATGTTTTCTAAGCCCACCCGAGGGTGGCAAATCCACGTCTTAGCCTACCTGCAGGTAGCACCATCAAACCATTTTCAAACAAACAAACATGAAATGTTTTGTTCCAATTCAGGCGACTCAGTCTATACTTGTATGCTGTGCGCATCACATAGTAAATCTAGGCTAATAACGGGAATAAGAGCACACAAAGTTTTCAAAACTAGATATCATGGTTAGTAGAGGCCGATCTTTGATCGGGCGAGCGGGGGTGCTCACGAAGTGACCTTCCCCAATCATACCCAAGTTCCCGAGCCGAGGTAACTTTGGTGATGATGGACACGTGGCCTTAGGCAACGAGTCAGGGTTTCCTAAATTTCCCAAAATAAAATATTTAGGTGGCGACTCTGTATCTGGCAAAGCAGTCCATGTTTGGCACTTCTTTAAAAAAAAATCTGTTTTCTCAAAACGATTTGCTAGATTTGGACTCTTTGGTTCGAGATTAAGAACCGTGACACAAATTGAGTCCGAACTGTAGCGAGGTCCCTCGCGGACTTGTCTACACATACCCTTCCAGCCAAAACACCAGCAGCTGCCCAAAATTACACATAGTGACAAAACCATTAATGAATACCTGATCTGTTGCAGGTTGGACAAAAAGTCTTACACCCTTACAAACAGCAACAACACCAGCAAACATCAAACAACAACATAGCAGCATCTCAGCATCTCAACAAGTCCATACTTAACTAGTTATGCTTTTGTTCTAATCATTGAATCAAACATAATGGTCACATTATTACCAATAAAAACATTCATATTATTCTCAAGATCTCATAATTATCTAACACAAGTGTATGCCCATTGTGGCTCGCCTTTTTCGCGCTTCCTTTTGAAGGTTTGAAATAAAGGCCTCACAATTCGAACTCCCACGGTTCTAAATCTAGTTTGACAAGTGCAATGTGAAACTGATAAACACCAAAGAGTCCAAATCCAGCAAATCGTTTTGAAAAATCGATTTTCAATCAAATAATGCCAAAATTGGTCTGCTTTGCCAGATACGGAGTCGCCACCTAAATATTTTGTTTTTGGGAGAATTTAGGAAACCTTGACTTGTGCCAAAAGGCCACGTGTCCGTCATCACCAAAGTTGTCTCAGCTCGGGAACTTAGGTACAAAGGGGGAAGGTCATGAATTGAGCATCCTCGCTCGCCCGATCAAAGATCGGGCTCTACTAATCATGATATGATTTTTTATAAACATTATGTGTTCTTATTTCGGTTATTAAACTGGCTTTACTACGTAATGCGCACAAGCAAATATAGACTAGTTTGCTCAATTTGGAACAATTCAACTCATGTTTGTTTTTGTGAAAATGGTTTGAATTGGCCACTTCAAGTGGGCTTAAAGATGCGGATTTGCCACCAAACATAGTGGGCTTAAAACATGATTTGCTACTCAACAAAGTGGGCTTAAAACTTACATTTGTTGAATCGTTCCAATTCAAACAACAAACCTTCATCCACAAGCATTCAAACCGTTCATCACTTAAGCATTTAGCCTTATGGCAAGTATGCTAAACATAGTAACATTCACAATCACGCAAATATGCTAAAGCGTAAAAACTCACCTAGTACCCCAAGCCAAAACAGAAACTAATTAGAAAGATGTATGATCCTAACTATATAAGATGCCTAATGCAACACATGCAATTTGCAATTAAGAGATTCAGCTACTAATATGGCATATGAATCAATTTTGAACAACATACGATAAAACACGTATTCAAATAAGATATCGAAATGGCAATGCAGTTTGAATGATGCGCGGAGTCTCGGTGCATACAAGACAAGATGAATGGATGCAAGCATATGATATGCTAATTGAAATATGATCCCTAATCTAAGCATCGAAAGCGATTAAATAAAAAGAAGAAAGACGTGTGGTTGGAAAACATACACTCACGCACGCACACTTATTACAAAATTATGCTCTCGCGAAGGAGGCTCCAAATGAATAAAGCGAAAAATAGTTAGCTAAGCTAAACTAAGCTAATTATTACAAAACTTGAATAAATAGCTAAACTAATTAACTAGTTATTACAACACTTGAAATGAATAATTAATTAACTATCTAAGCTAATTAATTAAAAGAAATTAACTAGACTAAGCTAATTAAATATTACAACTCCAAATAATTAGCCACAACTAATTAGACTAATTAAAATACAACAACACAATTCATTATGCTAATGAAACAATTAAATAACAACACATTTAATATGAACTCCAAGGAAGATGGATAGAGAGTGCATGTGCATCGCTTGAAAGCTGCTCTGTCTGCCCTTCCTCCCTTCTCTGTTCCACCTTCAGCCATTGCCTCTGTTTCTGCAAAATTGCATTGCTGACCAAACACCAAGGCCCGACCGTGCATCACTAATGACCGGCCAGGCCTACAGAGGGCCAGCCGTGCATTGATTTTATGTACAGTTATGTTCTGTGCTCTGAGGTGAAACAAGGCAGATAGATCATTTTCAAGCTCTGTTTGCCCTTCCTCCCTTCTCTGTCATATGGAGATTTCAAGGGAAGAGTGGAATCATTTCTAAAGACATCAATGAGCATTTGATTGCTTGATGCTTTAGGACAAAATCAATAAATGTAATGCAAATGACCACCCCTACATTTTTGTCATGAAATGAACTCAAAAAGGGAAGTTGAGACGTTTCAAGGACATCAAAACACCATGGATTGATGCATGATGGCAGTTGACATAAGAAGCTTGGCATGACATCCAGCTAAGTTCAAGCTATTCAAGTCATTTTCTTTAAGTGTGTTGAGCCAAGTTTTAAACCAATTGATTTAGTTATTGCCATTCATTAGTCCATTTGTCCAAATATGATGTTAAGTCCTCTAATCAAGGAATAACGTCAAATAAGAGGTTCTTCTAAAACATGAGAAGGAGACTACACCGTTGACGATGAATCTCTGAAGAGATTAAGTCATTAAGTGTAAGTCTCCTTTACATGCCTTGAGTAACCTCAATTGGTTGAAACCATTCTCATGAATGAAATATATGGATTAACTGATTGATTAGCAAATTTCAGCCTCAAAGCATGTGAAATGAACTAAGAAAGCATGTTAAGCAACAAGTATGCTAACTATATAACCTAAAGTTTTCTAAACAAGGCATAAACCAATTCAAAAGGCTTGGACAAGCTCTAAACAACCCTTGTTTATGCCTGAAAAACAGAGGTAGAACATGCATGAAATGAGCTTGAAAAGCTAAATAATAAAGAAGAACAAGGAGGGGGTGGCTAACCCCCCCTCCCCCCCCCCCCCAATTTTTTTTTTGAAGCTTCAAAACATGATTTTTGGCCTTGTTTTAACTCTAAAAATCAGTTTGAAAACAAGGAAGAAAGGTGCAGAAACATAAGGTTTTGAGCTACAAGAATAGATACAAGTGAGGGTATTAAATCCCACTACCTTTGTTGGCTTATACAAAACCAAGATTCAACACTTGTAATAAGCACAAAACAGTCCAAGAGTATGAGAAATAAAGATAAATGAAGCAAGTAAGCGCAAAGGAAAGAAATGCAAAAGAATAGACCAAGATGGTTTGGGTATTAGAAACTTGAGGGCTGTAAATAAATGCTTACTAATCAAGTGGTGGTGGAGGTTTGGTAGTGAAAAGGATGCTTTGTGGAAAAGGGTCATTTGTAGTAGATATAAGTTGAAGGTGACTAGTTAGATTCCATCTTTAAATCCATCCAATGGGTACTCAGCAGTGTGGAATGGAATTATCTCGGCTGCTGAGCAGAGCAGCAGCTTAAAGGAATTTTATTTGCATAACTTCAAATTGAAAGTAGGGGATGGGGTGAGGATTAGATTCTGGTCAGATGCTTGGTGTCAATCTATGTGTTTGAAAGTTGAATTCCCAACTCTGTATAGGTTGTCCTTGGAAAAAAAATGAATGCTTGAGAGTCTTGGTTGATAAAAAAAAACATAGTAGGGGCCTGGTCTTTTGACTTTAGAAGACAACTATATGAATGAGAGGAGATGGAATTGGCTAGGCTCATTAACCTCCTAGTGGCAGCCCCTGATATATGTGATGAGTGTGAAGATCATCCAGTTTGGTCAGTGTAGACGTCCCTGAACGCATCCCGGGCGAGGAGTGCGAGTCCCCCCCCATTCTGGTTCGATATCGGGTCTACTACAGTTCAAGGACTCAAATGTCACGGTTCTTAATCTTGAACCAAAGAGTCCAAATCCGGCAAATCGATTTTGAAAACAGATTTTTTGAAAGAAGTGCCAAACATGGTGCTTTGCGGAATCTGAGTCGCCACCTAAATGTTTTTTAATGGGAAATTTAGGAAACCGACTCGGTGCCAAAGGCCACGTGTCCGTCATCACCAAAGTTGCCTCGGCTCGGGAACTTAGATACGGTTGGGAAGGTCGCCGTGAGCACCCTTCGCCCGATCAAGGCAAGCCTCTACTAACCATGATATCTTATTTTGAAAACATTGTATGTTCTTATTCCGGTTATTAGCCTAGGTTACTATGTGATGCTCGCAGCAAACAAGTATAGACTGAGTCGCCTGAATTAAAACAAAACATTTCATGTTTGTTTGTTTGAAAATGGCTTGATGGTGCTACTCGCAAGTAGGCTAAGACGTGGATTTGCAACCCTCAGGTAGGCTTAGAAAACATGATTTTGCCCCTATCTAGTGGGCTTAAAACAAACATTTGATGAATTGTTCCAATCCAAATAACACAACCTCCACCCACAAGCATTCAAGGCAGTTATATCACATAAGCACATAGCCTCATGGTAAGCATGCTATTCATGGCAGTCACTCGCACGCATGCAAGGATGCTAAAGCATAAAACTCACCGAGTACTCCAAGCCAAAACAAAAGCTCATTAGAAATCCATGCATGATCCTAGATACACAGAATTGCCTAATGCAACACATGCAAAGATGCAACTATAGCAGGCTCGGCTATTCTAAACATGGCATATGGAATGCTACAACTAACACGTATTCAATTTGGAATTGAAATACAAATGCAGTTTGTATGATGCGCCGAGCCCAGTGCGTGCAAAATAGATGAATGATGCAAACATGCTGTCATATTGTATGCTAATTGAAATATGCCCTAATCTAACCATCATAAGCAGGTAAATAAAAGGGAAGAAAGACGTGGGGTTGGAAGACATACATCACACTCACCCACACTTATTACAATTATGCCCTCGCGCAGAGGGTCCGAATAAATAATACAGTCCCGAATGAAAGAATAGTACAGTTCAAATAATGCAGTCCGAATAATATACAAATCCCTAATTAATTTACAAATTAACTAAGAAAATAATAAAACTGGCATGCAAGCCAGGGACTGCCTTGATTCTGCTCCGGATGATGGAATGATGCATGTTTGGGCTGCTTTGCTCGGAAATCCACTGGAATGCCCCAATTAGCCTCTGTTTTGCAATGATTCTTGAAAAGCGCGCCAAGCCTCAGAAGACCATTGATTCTTGATATGCTGCAACAGAGAGCAGGAAAGGGGCATAGCAATGTATTTTCACAAATGTATGCATGTCTCGATCCTTGTGCCACCAATCACGCATCTCGATGCATGATGGCCGAGGAACCGAATTGCACAACTCGATATAGAATGAATGCATATGAACACTACAACAAAACCTAACTCCATCATGGATAATCCGGAGTGTCGGTGACTTGGGAATTGAGACCCGCTCCGTCACTCGGAGTACAGAACGCACCTCGTTTCCCGTGCCCGGGCTAACTCCTATCCCGAACACGATGCAATGTGCATGATATGCGTGAAATGCAACTAAGATACAATCCTAACATACACAAAGCTATGAAATGGCATACACGCTAAACGAGGTAATACATAACCAAGCATACACAATGCTATGGATGAAATGGCCTACACAATGCAGTAATGGGCTTACACCAACATGAGAGAGCCTCAGCCACACTCACATAGGAGGCCATCAGATAAAAACAAGACACCTCGAAATGCGTGCATGCGTGCACGCAAACCGAGGACGGACCCTCAGGCACCGAAATGCCACTCTAATGAGTCATGGCAAAGACATGGAATATGATATGCAAATATGCAAAAATCAGTGGCAAAATGAGGGGGAAAACAGTCCTGAAATAAAGCGAAATGACACCCGATGCATGAAATCTCTCCCGAAATGCAAAACTAGTTACATGAAGTGGCTTACAGCTATACAAAGCATGCATAATTTGAACATGACATGAAAATACAGAAGCAAGGAAGCCCCGAGACAAGCATTTTTACAGTACAAATCATGGTCCAACAACAAGCATAGATAGGGCTAAAATGACATACGAAAATGGCTCCGCAAGGGAGGCGATGAAGCAAGTGGTAGATGAAAAGCCCAAACATAAAAAGACCCTTCTACAACACTGAAGAGGGACTAAAAATATGAACATTTACAGTTTATGACATCCTCCAAATCAGTATTCAAACATTCTCAAAATGCAATGCAAGATTAAGGCCACCAAAGGGCTATAACATGAAGTATGCAAAACATTCACCAAAAAGCCAAATACCCTTAATGTAATATGACAAAGGGGTCAAAATATGGCAATTTTCAGTTCTGATAATGTCCTAAAAACAGAAGCAAAATGAGCTAACAAAGCATGCAAAGATAGGGACCAAAGAAGGGTAATGAAGTAAGTGGTACATGGAGGTCCCAAACAAGGTTGATCCCTTCTTCAATGCTGAAGAAGGGCTCAAAATGAGCCTAACTACAGTTTATATCATTCTCAAAAACAGACTACACACATGCTAAAAATACCATGCAAAATAATGGCATACAAGAGGGTATTGAAGCAAGTTCACAATGGGGGGCTCAAACAGGGTTGAGACCTTAAACAAACATGAAGAATGGCTCAAAAAAATGCCACTTTCAGTTAGGGTCAGAGCCCAAAACAGCAAGAAAATAGGCTAAGAAATTGTTGCAAAATAGAGCTAGAAAAGAGGAAAAGTGGACTTACCCTTGAAGACTAAAACCTTGGCTGCTTCTTGGACCAAATTTGCTGCCTCTTAGCTGCTGGAAAGCCTCCCAAGATGCTGGAAATGGAGTAGTGGTGGTGGTGCTTGGTGGTGATGAAGAAATGGGTTGGAACTTGGTTGTTTTTGAGCTTGGAAGTAGAGAGGGAGAGAGATGTGTATACAAGACTCTCCAACAAATTTTTCTAACCCTAAAAACAGACCTGAGGTGGTGTATATGTAGGCAAAATTGGTGGGAAAATGGAGGGAAAAAAAGGGGGGGAAAACTAGTCAAGTTTTCCCCTAAAATGGCCAAACCCTCGGACATGGGTGTAGTGGCAAACAAAATTCACATCTAGGACACCCTTGGGGAGGGGGGGCATGGCCAGCTAGTTTAAAGGGGCAAAAAGGTCATTTCACAAAAAGGGTGGCCAGCCAGCTAGATTTTCTGGCCGGCCAGCTACTTTCAGGGCAAGAAAAGTAGGCTGCCGGGAAGAAAAGTGGCCGGTGGGTGATTGGAAAGTCCAATGGTGGCCATTCAAGTGTCCAAATTGAAGCCCCGGAAGTTATATTTCCAATGGAATAAACCTTGCAGCAAAATTCCTCCTTTGGAAAAAGTTATGCCCGTTTCCGTGAAGTCGCGCAGATTCGGTCCCAACCAGAGTGATGCCCTACTTCAATCAACCATATCTCCTCCGTTCGGAATTGAATTTAGGAGATTCTTGAGTGAAAAATGAAGCCCCAGGAGTAATCTTTCCAACGGTGGTGGCCTCATAGCTTGATTCCAAGTATCCAAATGAATAGGCCCGATTCGGTGAGGGCTGCTCGACTCTTTGTCTTAACAGTTCATGCCCGTTTTACCCCCAACTGGATTTCTTCCCCCTTCTCCTCTTTTCTTCAACTCCAAACCCCTAAGTAAGGTGTTTTGAAAGATTTTTCAAAGATTTCATCTCTCTTTCATTCATTTCCACTTTGTCCTTGCTCGGTTTACCGAAAAAGCGCAACATTTGACAAAATACGAGCCTCGGAACATCGTAAAAACTTTATTTTCAAAATGTTTTGAAAGAGAGGGTTTTAAGTTCTAAAAATCATTCAAAATAGCTTCGGTCCAAAATGGGGCGTGTAGTTGGGATTTGCTCCTCTCTCTTTGCCGAAGAAATTGCACCTTTCCCCTGCACAACTTTCTCCACCATGTAAACCATCAGTCGCGTCAAAGTCTTATGGACGGTCAAAAATGGGGTGTCTACAGTCAGCTTCATCTCTTGGGGTCTTAAAATTAGCAGATTTGTATAGTTTTGTTATGGATAATGCTGGTGCCACCCTCAAAATTACTAAATTGTTGTGGCTCAAACATGTCCCTCCTAAGGTGCAGGTGTTTGGGTGGTTTGTTTCGAAAAGGAGAATCAAGACCAGGGAGTTTTTACAAAAGCTGGGAGTGATCAGTCAAAATGATTCCACAGTCTGTGTGTTTTGTAATAGTGAAAGTGAATCAATGAACCATGTCTTAATCTGGTGCCCATTTGTGTGGAACATATGGACTGAAATGCTGAAATGGTGGGATGTGCAGACTGCTCTGCCATGTTTTGTGGAGAGTCTTCTCTTATGGTGGGCTGGGGGAAAGTTAAAGAAGAAAGAAAGGTTGATTTGGGGGGCAATTCCATTGGCAATGATGTGGTCAGTTTGGAGATACAGGAATGAGTGTGTCTTCAGAGCAACTCCCCCAAATTTAGAGGATCTCTGTGAATTAATTAAGATAAGGATTTCTTTTTGGGTAAATCCATACCTCAGAGATTTTCACTTCTCTGTGCAGGATTTTGGTACCAATCTGAGGCAAATTATGAGGTGTTTGGGAGGGGTAGGTGACATGTGCTGAACTGCTGTGGTGTGCCTTTGCTGTTAGGGCTGATGTGTTTTGCTGTGCTTTTGTGGTCTGCTTCTGATTTGTGATGTGCTATGAAGCTTTGCATCTGGGCAAATGTGTTTTTGTTGTGTTTTTGTGGTCAGCTCCTGATATGTGAGGTTCTGCGAAGCATTGCATCTGTGTGATGATCTGATGTGTGTTGTAGTATTGAAACTCTGAAGGGTGGTTGATGTAGTGCCTAGATTTGCATCTGTGTGGTGTAGTTATGCTAGAGTTCTGAAGGGTGGTAATTTTTGAACTAAGTACAGAGGTGTAGCCTTTTGGTCCCAAGGGAGTTATGTCAAGTGCTGTGTATTCTGGGTTGGTGTCCTCACCCTTGTGCAATCTGCTAGTTCTGGGGACTGACATGCAAATGTTGTGTAGTCGGATGTCTAGCTTAGTAGGGTGGATTAATGATTCAAGCCCAGATGTTGGTTTTTTGGTGGTTCTTTACTTGATTCCCCAATGTTCCTGAACAGATGTTGGTGATGTTTTGTTCCATACATATTTTTTGGTGGAGTTTGCTCAGTTTCTGGTGGTTACTCTCAGTGCAATAAGCTATACTGCAGTCTGCTCTGTTTCTCCTCTTTGTAGTTTGGGTGTAGCTTAGTTGATCTGCATTCTTTCTTTTCTGTTTGTCTTCTATTCGTTTGTTGGTTTCTCACCAACTGGCGCTTGGAGCTTCAGTTAGCTCCAAGCTCCTCTTTATTGATGTTTTGTATCCTCTTTGCATACTTTCATCAATAAAGATTTTTCTTTGCCGATCAAAAAAAAAAAAAAAGGTAAGAAATGCAAGCTTATACCTCTCAAAGATGGTGGAAGCTTTTGGTGATATTCAAACTTGATCTCTACACACTCCCAGGCTTGAATTATGGTATTCAAGACTCAGCCAATGCTCTAGGGTGATAAAACCAAACTATGTATGGTGTGTGTGGTGGAAATAAACAAGCTAGGTTAACACAAAGCTTGCTTGCAATGGAAGAATGAAGAGACAAGGCTCTCTATGTATATATCTCTTCTAGATTTTTTTTTGTTCAACCTTCAAAACAATCCAGAGCTTCTCTTTTATAGAATTCGAGCTCAGGAGGTGGTAAACATCTTGAAAAATGGACAACTGGTGGCCTCCCGCCCAGAACAGTGTTTAATACCATCGAAGGCCGGCCGGCCATCACTGATGCACGGTCGGGCCTTGATGGCTTGCCCTGTTTTTTGGTTCAAACTCAGCTCATGAAGGGAAAAGGTCCAAAAATAAAGCTCACAGGTTCCAACAAGGCAAATGTTGAAGATTTGAGGTTATTTCGAGAGCTTAATTGATTCCGCATCGCCGCAAATTCATAATTCAACTTTCATCATTGAGTGCATTGAATCAAGCGTCTAAGCCTTGCGGACGATCAAAAATGGTGTCACGCCCCAAACCCGCCCCTAAAAGTTTGGGCATGACCCGTTCGAAAACGAACACTTAACCTGTTGTAAATAACATACGGGGCCTCATCGGAAGCATAAAGTAAGAAAATAACTATACATATAAATTCCATTGAGCTACATCTACATGCCAGGACCTCTTATACATCACACTCATCATGGAAAATAGATAAAGCTCCAAACCATATTTTGTAGCATCGGTGATAAACAAACATACGTACAGACCCAGCCGCATCATTGGGCTTATACAAAAATCATTGAAGTTCTACATCTTCAACTTTAAATGGGTAATCAAAATTAAGCAAACATTTCAATAGACTTTACAAAAATAAATGGCTTCGTGCAGTGCCTGAACACACGAAGGTTGACAAAAGAAAACGGGTGTCATGACTAGGATTGACCACCTGGTTGGTTACCTCTGAAAGCAGGACATTAAGCGAGTGAGCCAAGCTCTGAATAGTAATACATAAATAAAACGATGCTTAGCTTGAAACATAACACATAGCAATGCATATAAAGATGTAGAGTTCACATAGTTAGTGCGATTACGTGCTAAGTACATAACTGACCTTAGGTTCAATCTTGCAACATAAACATGGTGGCTATACGCCCTTGAAACATGGTGGCACGAGGCCCTTGAAACATGGTGGCTATAAGCCCTTGAAACTTGTGGCATAAAGCCCTTGTAACATATGGCACTAAGGCCCTTGAAACATATGGCATAAAGCCCTTGTAACATATGGCTCTAAGGCCCTTGAAACATATGGCATGAAAGCCCTTGAAAAGTTTGGCATTAAGCCCTTGAAAAGTTGGCATGAAGCCCTTGATACAAAGAACTTGTAACATCCTTGAACTTGTAACATACGTGAACTTGTAATAGACTTAAACTTGTAACATGCATAAACTTGTAACAACATAAACTTGTAACATACATAAACATGAGACTTAAACTTGTAACATATACTTGAAACATACCTGAACATACTTGAACTTGTAACATACTGGAAACATGCCTGAAACATACTTGAACATCATTCATGAATTCAAATGATACATATCACACTAGAGCATTTCTTGTTGTATTATGTCATTATCGTACGCTTAACAATGAGAGACTAATTCACATTCTCATGAGGGTCACATAATGATGCTAAACTTTGCACTTATATCATAGATTCTGGATAACTTCCAATTCATAAGCAACATAGCAAAATAACTTCAATTCATCGGAATGCACATAGCTACTCTCATATTTACTCCGAATCCATTCTTCAAGAATGAACATAAATTCTTTTGGGTAAATGACTTACTTTACACGCTCTATTAATCGATAGCATACACCTTTGTTTAATCATTCTCATATGTTAACATAGTTGCCTTGCCTTGGAATTAACAGAGTCCTAATGGTAATCGTTGCATCATTCCCATGAGTTGACATAATTAACGTAAAGTTAACAAGACATTGCTGATAATTAGTAACGAAAAGTAAGAACATTTTTATTAGATTATAGATGAGTTTATTCGTTTCACAATTTCACAAGTTTGGCCCTTAGCCTCATAGCTTCATAAGTCACAAGTCGGCCCTTGGCCACATAGGTTTGATCTTCACAAGTTCTTTTGATGTTTACATAATTTCATAATGTTTCTCACATAGCATGCATAGCATTTATGTCAACATAATTCTTACGACGAAGATTAACATCAATAAGGATAAACGGTTAAAGGTACATCGAAGTACTACTACTCACAGTGGTAGGCCTTTGATAGCGGTAGGACGATGTCCTCGTCTTGACCTTAGTTCCATCCTTGTCTTTCTCTTAGCTTTCTTCAATTTCTCCCAAGCTTCCCATGGATGATCTTCTTTTTCTTTCTTCAACCCCCTTCAAGCATCTTCAAAACCCCATGAGTGTTGATTAGAGAAGCTTGCCTCTTCTTCCCTCCCTCTCTCTCACGGTTCTCTTCTCTCTCCCCCAAATGTTTTATTTGACTTCCAAATGATAAGTTCACCACTCACATAGCATAACCATATATACATATAACCAACACCTAAGCTTTTAACAATAGGAATAGCCAAACACGCCCTTACGAATCACGAAAAATCAAATTTCAATTAAACGTCCCAGATGACTATAAAAATTGTGTTGAGCATAAATATGTCTCCTGTTCTGGTTTCTGAAGCCTCTAGGGCCTTCGATTTGCAGTATAAAGTTAACCACCCAAACGTCCAGTAACGAATCAGACAAATTAGATTTCAAATTAATTTTCCCAAATAATTCCAAAAATTCCCATTAACATATCCAAGTACTCAATTTTGATTTTTGAACCCATAAAGGTCAGTAATTTCCATTTTAAGTCCGTAACTCAACTGATAATGCTTCAATTCTAATAGATATAATTAAATTAAACCACATCGTTTCATAGGGAAATTAAGATGATTTCTTATACGCATTTTGGGGTCATTACAAATGAGGTGTTTACAGTTGCACATTTTTGACAGAGCTCGAAGTCATGAAATGAAAGGAGTAAATGTCAAAGCCCAGAGACGACCCATTTTTGACAAGGCCAAAGACTTGGACAGACAAACAAGCAAGACAAAAGCGGTTGCGCCTGCAGGCTGCCTACGTATCCCTTTGCAAAGAATCAAACCAGCGTAGTTTTAGGGACAGAATGCAAAATGATACACAATAAAACAACACAATGTAAATGATATACAATGTAACGAAATAATCAAACCACAAGTAGCGCAAAACCACACAAATACCATAAAGGGATGGAGATGTAACATCAAACTCTATTTAACACAGAAAAAGGGCCCAAACCCTCAAACCATAATTCTCTTAGTGGAATAGGTGTGTGCACATGCAGTACTATGTGTTTCGTAGAAAGAATACAAGTAATTCGGTTGTATGATATAAGTGAGGAATGATCTGCTAAGGAAAGATAATGATCCTAAATGCTGAATGCAACAAAACAAAGTACAATGCAATGGATGCAATGGATGTAGTATAAGGCGCAGGCCGAACTACATTTGACCTAGAAAAGGCATGGACACAAACCACCCTACGTCTAACACAGAAAAGGTACCGAAACCCTCAAACCACATTTCTTGTAGAATAGGCGCGTACACATGCAAAGCTATGTTTTAACGTGAAAAGTATGGGCACGTGCCAAACTAAGCTTAACAAAGAAAGGATGCAGACAATAAAATGGTATGATGCAATAGATGTATGTTGTAAATTCTATATGCAATGTAATGAATAGTTAGCTGGGAAGTGAAAGTACCTTTACAGGGGCAATTGGCAATGACTCATCTCATGCTATTGGGGATCTTCCGCTTATTCTTGGTTGCACTTCCAAACTATAGGTACTACTTTTCTCCCTAGCTATGTTCGCAACTTTTCCTATTCTCCAACAAGATGATAGACCAGGTTAGTTTAGTATCCAAAATCGAGGCGTACACATGCTACCTTAACCTATGGGGCTGCCATACAGATTTCAAGCCGAGGATACACACCTGGGTATTTAAACCAGACTTTAGTCTCAGAAATTCTGAACCTTTGCGTTCTAGGCCTTGGCCATTCGAACTCTAGTTTCCACCGTCTCAGTTGATCTCCTAGGAACTCATCACAAACACAAGTATACCAAACCACCGGAAGTCGTTCGGACACAACAAACACCAAAGGAATTGCACCTCTAGAGGATTTAAGGTCTCTTAGACCAGGGGGTGCACAAGACAGTGCGATATGGGGTGAATGCACAAAACAGTGCTATACAGGTGCACAAGACAGTGCGATGCAAGTGCACAAGACAGTGCGAGTGGTGCACAAAATAGTGCGAAGAAATGTGAAATGCACAAGACAGTGCGATGCAAGTTGAATACACAAAACAGTGCTAGATGGGTACACAAGACAGTGCGATGTAAGTTGAAATGCTCACACGATAGTGCGATGCAAGATGAAATGCAAAAGATAGTGCTAGTAGGATGCACAAAATAGTGCGAGTGAAAAGTGAAATACACAAAATAGTGCGATGTGAGATGAAATTGTGCAATAAATGCACTGAGTGAGATTATTGTGCGATAGATGCATAGAATGAGATTATTGTGTGATAGATGCACAGAATGAACAAAGCTTACAAATCAATACGATGACAACACATGTTCCATGCAAGATAAACAATCGATGCATGATGTTAATTGAAAGCATGTTTTATGCAAGAGACAAGAGCATATTCTATGCAACACTGAAAGCATGTTCTATGCATGAAACAAGAGCATATTCTATGCAACATTGAAAGCATGTTCTCTGCATGAAACAAGAGCATATTCTATGCAACATTGAAAGCATGTTCTATGCATGAACCATAAACGATGCAAGGCATGGATGACATAAGTGTATATGAAAGTGTACATTCTACACAATAGAAGAGAATCGAATATGTGGTTTGGTGTCTCCGATTTACCTCTCAGAGGATTTTGCAACATACTCAAAAGGAATACATCCTGTTCATATTGGCAAGGGGTAATATCTGCATGTGAAAACCACGGATGCTATTTTGATCGCCATTTTGACTTGAAGCAGGCTTGAACTCGAGGTCGAGGCACACTCATACTCCAAAGAAATGGCGAGACCTGAGAAGGTGCACCTGGAATGCAGTCTTAGAATTTTCTAAAGTTGAAACACACTAAGATGCTCCAATTTTCCCTCTTTTCTTTTACTTTATAGTTTGGAACCCATATAGTTTCAGATACGTCCTGGTTCGATTGTTCTCTCTTGATCGGGAGTGGACCTTGCACTTTATGAAATAAAGAATTCTATTTTGGACATATGTTGAGAATGGCACGGCACTCTGAACACATAACGATTTATTTTTTGAAATTGAAATTGAAAAAGAGTTCTTAACCGCGTATTGAGCCTATGACGGGCCACAGTCAAAACGACTCAACAAAGGAAAAACAAAGTAAAACAACTTAAACACAAACATTTACACTCAAAACAAGAATCAAGACAAACAAAACAACAAACACAACACTCGGACATTCACGGGGAGCCTGTTTCTCCAGATATTGTTTCCCACCCTTTCTCATTTGTGATTCTCACATCACTCTGGCACTCAATCTCTATTTCTCTAATAAGTCCTTTCCTTACTTTTTCTCTCAGCGCACATTCTCTATTCTTTAATCTCTCTTATTATTTTTTTTTATCCCTCCCAGGTGTGGTCAGTGGATAAGCTGAAAGTTGTGGGCTCTTGCCCCTAGAATTTTGCTAGATTCTCCTTTTTTTGCTCACAACTAGTGAGCTTTCCCATAGAGGGGTTGTTGTGCGATTGGATGTGCAGCACTGCCACTGACATCGGTTGACGATGCCCTTAGCTTAACTTGACCGAAATGAGTTATAACATGTCCCACCGAGCGGGATACGATTAATTAGTCTCATACATTGCTCTACATCTCCATTCCGGGTCAGGTGCCAATTTGAGTGCGATTGAACCTGTCTAGATGAGAGGGTTGAATATCCAGCTCCATTTCCAGTTGCTGCTACGCACTTGGCTTGATACCTCACTGTTCGGAGGATGAGAAAGCTTTTGGCGCCTGCGGCTAGCTTCAGTTGTGCCCTTTCTGGCGAGTACGTTGACAATGGCCTTTCTGGCAAGTGCATTGATAATGGGGAAAAGATAGAAAACCTGACTCAACTGTGCCCCTAATTCATCATTTTGACCATTTCTTGTTTTTGGCTCTCTGCTAAAACCATTTTGACTAACATGAGAATTAGATTGACATGCTTGTTTGATTTTCTGATTTGAAATCATGCAAGTCAGATTATGAGCACTGAAAATTTTCCTTTTTTGGGTCCAAAAAAGGTCCAATTTTGAAAAAAAAAGGAATAATTTTTGAGAAAATTAGTCAAGCTCATTAAAAATCCTCAAAACTGTTTTTGCAAATGGCCACTGCTCAATCAACGAGGAATTAACTCTTGAGATGCACAACCTCAGATCTGAACTTGAATTGTCTTGTAGCTGAATCTTCTAACGGAAGGACAATCGAATTTGAACAAAGATGAGCCAATTTGCACATGGAAAGGATAGCCGAGTTGAACGAGGATAAGTCAATCAACATGGATGAAACAAGAAGGTTGAAAATGGTTGGGGCTAAACTTCAAGATGAAGTTACCTACATATCCCCAAGATGAGAATCAGGCCGTACGTAGTTCCGGGGTTGAGGTTCACTCGGGTATTAACTTTCTCCTTTTGTACTCTAACTTTTGCTAAGGTCGCCCTTCTGTGTTTTCAACCTTGCGAGCAATGTTTTCTTTTTCCTTTTCTTTTTTTCTTTTTTGAATTTTTTTTGATTTGTTTTTTTTTTTTTTTTTGGCTTTGTTTCCATGTTTGTTCTTTTTCTCTTTTTCTTGCTCTAAGTTTTTCCTAGGTCGCCCTTTCGGGTTTTCGGCCCAGCGAGCCTCTCAAGGATAGAAAAGTTTAACTTGTCCATGTTGACCGGTCATAGGATCTCTAAGCCATATGAATCCAAGAGAATGGTTGCTGTTCACTGATGATGTAGTCTTGATGATGTAAGAGCCCATCCAATTGGGTATGAATTTGCCCCTAGTGTTGTGGATAGGAACTCGATTGTCCTTCAGCAAAACTTTTCTTCTTTTAGATTTTAGGATTTGGCTTTCTTACCGATCTCTATTGGCTTGAGAAATGACCCAATTTTAAATCTTCGAGCACATCTGACATTTTTGCCCCTAGTTCAAGGGCTACTTCTGATCTAATTTTGCAAGCTTCCTTTGATGACATCTGACCTTCTTGCCCCTAGTTCAAGGATTGCTTCCACTCCGGCCATACAAGCCTTATATAGTGATTGATCATTGAACATTCTGAATCTAGGTTCAAGGTTTGAAAGCAAAAAGGGTCGAGTCTTGAGGCCGAGAGTGATCCTATGTTGTACAATCCCAAGAGCGATTCCACGCATATCTTTGTAGGACCATGCAAAACATTTTTTTTGAAATCTTTTATTAAAACGACTAGTCGCTCAGGCTCCTCTAAAGACAATGCAGAACCAATCTGGATCAAGCCAGGATCCTTCTCAGTACTCACATTAGCAAACATGACCTCATTCATTAAGGGCTTAGCATGCCTTTCTTTCTCTTAGTTGATCAAATTTTTTCAAATCCCGAGGAATTCCTTCCTCTTTGTCTTCATCATAATGTTAGAAAAAATTTGAAAAATTTAGATCAATGCAATATTTTCAAGGCACAGAAAAGGCACAGTTTTGGTCAATTATTGCCATCCCATTCAAAACTTTTGGCTCAAATGGCTCAATGGTAGAAACAGATGCAAAAGAAAGAGTGGAAAAAACAAACACAAAACAAGCAAGTGATATCCGCGGTAACACCCCTAAAATCACCTGACTCTAACATAACAGGATTGACTCAATACATCAAGACAAACTCAATACAACACAATAGAACTGACTGAATACCCAAGTCAGAAAGTAGAATAAACAACATTTTCAAATTGCCCAAAACAATGCGTGCCATCCACCACATATGGAGTAAAATTGAGTGCCATCAGTAGGTGGTTCATCCCCAGATCATATAGTCACATTATCCCCTAAGTTCATTGATCCAGTACTGATAGACTTTGCAGGACCTGATGCAACGATGACCTCGTTGTCAATCAAATCTTGAACTTCATGGCAGAGATAATAACAATCGTCAGTGTCATGACCGGTTTGTTAATGGAAGGCACAGTACTTGGTAGCATTATGCCTAGCTAGAAGGGGATCTAGGAGAGACCGAGGGTCAACGGATTTGAGATGGCCCTTTTTGATCAACACGCCTATGGCTTTGGATAAGGACATGTAAAGCAGGGTAAAGATCCTTTGGCCTCGGGCCTGATGCCTTGAAGTTTGTGGGGTTGTATTGGATGTATTGGCAAAAGAGGTGGCAGGTGCTGACTCGGTTTGATGATCTCTTCCGAGTGTAGGATTGGAGCTGAAAGGGCCGTTTTTGGTACGACATCCCTTTTCCCGGCTTGCCCCTTGATTCGAAATGCCGCGAACCTGAGTGGCAAAAGTGTCATCCACAGTCTTTGCAACAACTACGAGCACTTGTTGTTTGTTCAGTCCTTCAGCTTTCAAAGTCTCAACAGCGCACTGAAGTTGTTCATAGGGACCAATGCCTGCCACTATCTTGTTCTTACCACTTGCCTCCACTTTGCTAAGGGATTGGGTCGCTATATCAGAGCGGAGCCCAGTTGTTGTCGACATGTCATTGCCCAGACCTGAGATAGCTTAAGGTTGGCCATTTTCAATTGTAGCTCGCCCCAAGATTGAAGAGCCTTTTGGCATGAAATTCCTGGCATGTGATGTGGTCGATGATGGGGCGAATATCCCAAAGGCTAGATCTGCCACTGTTCTCTAAAGATCTTCAATCATGCTCATCAGCTCAAAAGTAATAGGTTCATGGGTTTGAGATGATTGGGGTTCGAGTGCATCCATCATGCACAAGTACGTGCTTTCTGGAATGAACACCTCAGGCTTGAGTAAATGAACTGGGGTGATGTATATGTTGGGGTTGTAGGTAGATAGCAGTTTATGGATAAGGTTAAGGTGTGGATAAGGTACTTGGTCATTGGGGTCTTGAGGTGGAGCTATCGTCTAGTTGTCGATGAGATTCTGAACTTCATGATGAAGACGGTAGCAACGATCGGTGCCATGACCATGTTGCTGATGATACACACAGTATTTAGTGGGGTTATGTCTAGCAGAGAGTGGGTCAGGCAGAGGTTGAGGATCAAGGGGTTTGAGATACCATCTTTCCATCAGGACTTTTAGTACACTAGTTAGGCTTATATAGATTGGGATGAAAGTTCTGCCTTGAGCTCAGGTTGGGCCAGCTGTTTGTGGGTTGGCATTGGCAAAAGGGTTGGCAGTTTTGGGATTTGATTTTAGTGGGGAATAGTGCTACCACCAGCATTGGTACTCCCAAAAAACACGCTCCTGGTTGGTTTGCTTGTTCTAGGAATAATCCCTCTGTTAAACGCACTCTCGATCTGAACCCCTAATTCATGTAAACTTTTGAAAGTGAATAATGGAGAAACTATTAACTTTTGCAGCATATCAGGCTCAAGGTTTTGTACCACTATCCGCACTTGGTCCCTTTCAGAAGGTTGGTCTATCATCTGTGCTGCCTGTGCTCTCCACCTTGCAACAAATTTCACAAAAGGTTCTCCAGGATTCTGGTGGATTGCTTCAAGATCTTGAATGGTCATTTCAAGTTGGGTATTGTAAGAGTACTAATTGACAAACGCCTCAACCGTCTCTTCCTAGTTCTGCCTCACTATATCCTCTAACTTGGTGTACCAAGTAGCTACTATACTCAACAGGATTCTGCTATACAGAGAGAGTTTCTGAGGCTTAGTCAGATCCATCAGTATTAGAACGTCCAAGAAAAGCCGGACATGTACCATAGGATCTCCAGACCCGTCGAAACGGTCAATGTGTAGCATTTTGAATCTGTCTGGGAGCCTTACGGCTACCTTAGTGTACCCATCCTCAATGTCAGGAATGAAGTTAAGACCCTGTGCCTTTTTGAATTGTTTCTCAAGGTTCGTAATTTTTATCGAGGTCAGTTCGAGATCATTAGTATTAAGGGGATAAAGCCTCTCATTAGGTTGCACCAGGGGTCTGAAAACTCAAGCTTGAGCCAACCCTTCTCGGGGATCCGGACCATGCAAATCTTCGGCTGGCGGAAATGGGTCAAAGTTCGGCTGAGGGCCCAGGACTAGATGTGTGGCAGATGCCCCAGATAGGCGTTGCATTTCATCGTTGGTCTCATCTTGTATGGCAATTCCCTAGTTTAACCGCTATCGCGCTTGCGACTTCTTCAGGACTTTGAACCATCATGGAGTCTCTTTGAGTTGAACAAAGGTGATCTAACTGGTGACTGTCGGATCAGTGGACCCAGTGAGCCCTGTTTAGCCTTTTTTTGCCTGGCCACCGGGGAAGGAAACAATGGGTTGCCCATGAACTAAATCTTGAACCTAACAAAGTCTATCAACACAAGTCCAGAGTACCCGAGGGATATCGGGGCCTTTTAAAGCTATAGTTCCAAGATTATATAGCAAAAGAGAAAGCATACAACACCTTAGCCTGATTTCATTAGCACAGATATGAGCATAGGTGAATGACTTTACTCTTTTCTGAATTCTACCCCAAAATTAGATACCAAACTCGCAATTGATATGCACATTTCTGTACAGTTTCACTGTAAAACACATACCGGTTAATTGAGAGCCAAAACACCCCTATGATGGGTAGGTTACCCTGTCCTAGTTTCGTCAGGAGCTAAGGTTTCACTATGCGAAACAAGTGGTTTCATGCAATTCTTGCATTCGGGTAAGAAACATGTCCTAGTTTGGAACAGTCTCTATGGTTTCCGATATGCAACTAGGCCGATTGGTCAAAAAGGGTACCTCAGCAAGACTACCTAATATACCTCTCACATCTAACACCGAGAAGTGAAAGGAGGATCAAACGGTACAGCAATAGTCCAGATCCAAGAGTTGTGTTCCCATCACGACAGAGCCCACAACCGGTCAGCCTTTTGGCAAGCTTTTCCAAGCAAGCTTCCGGCAAACTGCTCAGGAATAGCTGATGGCAAACACTATAACTTAGGCACACCAATGCAAATACAAATGCAAATGCAAAGAAACACATAAGTGTAGACAAAATAATAGATCATTGAGTACAAGTCAAGTTTTCTAAGTCCCAGCAGAGTCAACAAAAATTGTGGCTCACCTTTTTCGCGTCCCCTTTCGAAAGGTTTGAAAGAAAGATCTCACAGTTCAGACTCCCGCGGTTCTGAATCTAGTCTCACAAGTGCAATGTGAAAATGATAAACACTAAAGAGTTCAAATCCGACAAATCGTTTTGGAAAATCGATTTTTAATCAAATAATATCAAAATTAGACTGCTTTGCCAGATACAGAGTCGCCACCTAAATATTTTATTTTTGGGGGAATTTAGGAAACCCTGACTCGTCTTAGAAAGGCCACGTATTAAATCATCACCAAATTTACCTCGGGAAGTTAGGTACGAATGGGGAAGGTCATGAATTGAGCACCGCCGGTCGCCCGATCAAAGATTAGCCTCTACTAATTATGATATAATTTTTTATAAATATTATGTGTTCTTATTCCGATTATTAAACTAGCTTAATACGTGATGCACACAAGCAAATATAGACTAGTTTGCTCAATTTGGAACAATTCAACTCATGTTTGTTTTTGCGAAAATGGTTTGAATTTGCCACCTCAAGTGGGCTTAAAGATGCGGATTTGCCACCAAACATAGTAGGCTTAAAACATGATTTGCCACTCAACAAAGTAGGCTTAAATCTTACATTTGTTGAATCATTCCAATACAAACAATAAGCCTTCATCCATAGGCATTCAAACAGTTCATCACTTAAGCATTTAGCCTCATGGCAAGTATGATAAACATAGTAACATTCACAATCACGCAAATATGCTAAAGCGTAAAAACTCACCTAGTATCCCAAGCTAAAACAGAAACTAGTTAGAAAGATGCACGATCCTAACTATACAAGATGCCTAATGCAACACATGCAATTTGCAATTAAGAGACTCGGCTACTAATATGGCATATGAATCAATTTTGAACAACATACGATAAAACACGTATTCAAATAAGATATCGAAATGGCAATGCAGTTTGAATGATGCGCGGAGTCTCGGTGCATACAAGACAAGATGAATGGATGCAAGCATATGATATGCTAATTGAAATATGATCCCTAATCTAAGCATCGAAAGCGATTAAATAAAAAGAAGAAAGACGTGGGGTTGGAAAACATACACTCACGCATGCACACTTATTACAAAATTATGCTCTCGCGAAGGAGGCTCCAAATGAATAAAGCGAAAACTAGTTAGCTAAGCTAAACTAAGCTAATTATTACAAAACTTGAATAAATAGCTAAACTAATTAACTAGTTATTACAACACTTGAAATGAATAATTAATTAACTATCTAAGCTAATTAATTAAAAGAAATTAACTAGACTAAGCTAATTAAATATTACAACTCCAAATAATTAGCCACAACTAATTAGACTAATTAAAATACAACAACACAATTCATTATGCTAATGAAACAATTAAATAACAACGCATTTAATATGAACTCCAAGCAAGATGGATGGAGAGTGCATGTGCATCGCCTGAAAGCTGCTCTGTCTGCCCTTCCTCCATTCTCTGTTCCACCTTCACTTATTGCCTCTGTTTCTCCAAAATTGCATTGCTGACCAAACACAAAGGCTTTGTGCATCATTTGATGACCGCGAGCCTCACAGAGGCCGTGCATTGATTTTGTGTCTGATTACGCTTGTGCTCTAAGGTGAAACAGGGCAGATAGAGCATTTTTAAGCTCTGTTTGCCCTTTCTCCCTTCTCTGTCATAAAGAGATCTCAAGAGAAGAGTGGAATCATTTCTAAAGACATCAATGAGTAATTGATTGCTCGATGCTTTAGGACATGATTTTGGACAAAATCAATAAATGTAATGCAAATGACCACCCCTCATTTTTTGTCATGAAATGAACTCAAAAAGGAAAGTTGAGACATTTCAAGGACATCAAAACACCATGGATTGATGCATGACGACACTTGACACAAGAAGCTTGGCATGACGTCCGGTCAAGTTCAAGCTATTCAAGCCATTTTCTTTAAGTGTGTTGAGCCAAGTTTTAAACCAATTGATTTAGTCATTGCCATTCATTAGTCCATTTGTCCAAATGTGATGCTAAGTCTTCTAATCAAGAAATAACGTCAAACAAGAGGTCCTTCTAAAACATGAGAAGGAGACTACACTGTTGACGATGAATCTCCGAAGAGATTAAGCCATTAAGTGTAAGTCTCCTTTACATGCCTTGAGTAATCTCAATTTGGTTGAAACTATTCTCATGAATGAAAGATATGGATTAATTGATTGATTAGCAAATTTTAGCCTCAAAGCATGTGAAATGAACTAATAAAGCATGTTAAGCAACAAGTATGCCAACTATGTAACCTCAAATGTACTAAGCAAGGCATAAACCAATTGAAAAGGCCTGGACAACCTCAAAAGAGCCCTTAATACATGAAAAACAGAGGTAGAATATGCATGAAATGAGCTTGAAAAGCTAAATAATAAAGAAGAAAAACAAAGCTAATAAAAAAGAACAAGGAGAGGGTGGCTAACTGTGGCACGTCCGCGAGGGACCTCGGCTACAGTTCGGACTCCCTTTCGTGTCGCGGTTCTAAATCTGAACCAAAGAGTCCAAATCCGGCAAATCGTTTGAGAAAATAGATTTTTGAAAAAGTAGTGCCAAACATGGACTGCTTTGCCAGATTACAGAGTCGCCACCTAAATATTTTTTAATTGGGAAATTTAGGAAACCCTGACTCGGTGCCGAAGGCCACATGTCCGTCATCACCAAAGTGGTCTTGGCTCGGGAGCTTGGGTACGATCGGGGAAGGTCAGCTATGAGCACCCCCTTTCGCCCGGTCCGAAGACCGGCCTCTACTAACCGTGATATCCGTTTTTGAAAACATTACATGCTCTTATTCCAATTATTAACCTAGAATTACTATGTGATGCGCGCAGCAAACAAGTATAGACTAGATCGCCCAATTTGGAAATAAACATTGCATATCCGTTTTGTCTCGAAAAACGTGTTGTTTTCTTTTGCTACTCGCAAGTAGGCTAAAATGCGGATTTCAATGAGTTGTTCCAACTCAAGCAATCCAACCTCCACCCACAGGCATTCAAACAGTTTTATCATGTAAGCACTTAGCCGCATGGCAAGCATACTGTTATGGCAACATTCACACGCATGCGATATGCTAAAGCCATGAAAACTTACATCGTACTCCGTGCCAAAACAATAAACTAGTTAGCAAACATGCATGACCTAGTTCATGTTAAGTGGCTAATGCAACACAGGTAGAAATGCAATCTAGAGTAGGCTCGGCTAACCCTAAACATGGCATGTGAAATGTGATCAAATAGCATGTATTCAACTTGGAATTTGAAAATACAATGCAGTTTGTATGATGTACCGAGCCCGGTGCATGTAAACGAAATGCATGAATGCACACATACATTGCATAAGGTATGCTAAAAAAATAAGTATGCCCTAGTCTACCACTGTAAGCAGGTAAATAAAAGGGTTAGAAAGAAATGGGGGTTGGAAGACATACACCCACTCACGCACACTTATTACATTTTTTGCCCTCGCTCGGAGGGACCAAAATAATAATACAATCCAACGAATAAATGAATAAATAAATTATTACAAATTTATTAAAATTAAAGCAAATAAATAGATAAATGTAATGGGGCCTCGGCCCTGCCTCGGGGCGCACGAATGATGCATGCTCGATCCGTTTTGCCCGAAAAATCCGTGTCATGGCATTGCTGCTTCTGTTTTTGCTGCCTTGCCTCTCCAAAAATTCCCAAAATTTCGGGAAACCTCCCAAATGATCTGAAATGCCTCACCGGCTGGGGGAAGAGCTCATCGGCTACTGAGATTGACCATCGGCTGCATGTGGAGTTTATCGGCACAAAAACAGTGTCGATCGGCACAATAAACCGCTGCCGTGAAAGTCCCCGCAGCAGAGTTGTGACAAAGAATAAAGAAGACAAAGAATGCATGGCATGGGTTTTGGGGGACATGTAAGCATGGTCATTGCCTCCTATCATGCTTGGGGACTCAAGGAGGTAAGACCCTTGGTTCTTGGGCCACCAATGGTGCACTTTGATGCATGATAGCCCTAAGAACTAAGATTGCATTTTAATGTAAATGCATGCAACACAAGCAAATGAAGTCCAAAGCCTTATCATGTGTTGGTCCAAGGCCTTGGTGACCAAGAATTGAGGTGAGTTGCACCACTTGAAGTGTGAACTCCTCTCAATCCTATGCTTGGCTTGACAATCCCCAAGCCAAGCCATGGAATGCATGAATGCAACAAGGCTCAAATGCAATGCAACTTATCATGTTAAGCATGCAAAGAGCTAAAGTATGTAAGTCACAAATGTCATGCAACATAGACCAATTAAGCATGGAACTAGCATACATTCAAGGCCTCATTGATCAAATATGCAACAACCGAGATACAAACATGCAATAATGGACTTAAGCCATAGAGGGCAGCCCTCAAACTCCCCTAAAACAGTGGCAAATCATGCCTCAAAACAAGAGCAAGATGCCGCACAAGCATGCAAGCCATAAGGCATAAGGCTAAGGCACAAAGTGAGATATTGAACCACCACTTAACAAGACTAAATATGGCACATGTTAGGCAACCAAAACAGGTTTTTATCATGCAAAAAGGCACTCAAATCCCTCATGTGGCAGCCCCAAAACAATCCCAAAAGCATAAATGCACACAATGCACATTTTAAAGCATAAAGGACACACCTTTAAAACATGAGGAGAGATAACAAATCTAGACATGTGAGCATGGATTAAGGTCTGAAATAGCATGCCAAATGATCCCAAATCCTCTAAGTAGGCTGACCAATGTATGCACATGGACTATATGCTTGAAGCCAACAAACCATCATGCAAGGTAACCATACTAATCATGCAAAATATGATCAAAACAATGGCTCACCGCCCTAGTACATGGCAAATCAAGGCTAAATGTTCCACCATGCTAAGCCAAAACATGGAGATATATAGGGCTAAACATATGGCACAATTCTAGGCCAAATGAGGCATTACAAAGCAAGTGTAAGAAGCATGTTAAGAGCCATAAATCCGACCAAAAACAGAGGTATAACATATCATATTGAGCACAAATATACCCTGAAATGAAGCCAAAACTCACCATGCACTCATGCTATTCTTTAAACCCAAAACAAAGGCAAACAAAGAGTCAAGGGAAGAGGGGCGTCTCTCCCCTATATGAGACTTAAAATCATCTTCCCCACCACTGAAAACCCACTGGTTTTCAGTGGTGAGAAGGCCAAAAACACCAAGCCAACAAGGTCTAAGATAAAGGTCACCAAAATAACCAAATAAGGCCTAGAAGGGTGAGCCTTTGTTCAAACCACAAAATGACCTTAATGAAAGTTCAAGAACAAGTAAAAAACAAGAGTTTTTTTTATCTTAAACACAAACTCAAAAACACAAAGCAAAGAGGTTAGAAAGAGGTTGCAAGAATGGGGAATATAAAGTAAAGTGTTTACCCTTGAAGATCCCTTGAAGAACAAAGGTTCCAGCCACACTCTAGTGATCAAAACCAGTCCAAGATCACACAAAACAAACCTCCAAGCCTCTCAATCTCGAGCTAAGGTGTAAAGGTGTGTGTAAAGGAGCAAAAGTGAGGTAAAACTACACTTTTTGGCCTAAAATCACACACACAAGAAGAGAGAGATGGATATATAGATATATGACAGAAATATATGTATATGAGCTCTGGTTTTTGTCTCTAAAAACCCTAACCCTGAGCCAAGAGGAAGAGTCTCCCTCTTATAGAACTTGTAAGACTTACAAGCTAAGCAAACAAGGGCTCATCCCTCCATACACGTGTATGGAGGAGCAAAACTTTACTAATTTGCAATAAAATATCGATAAAGCAAGTGTACGAGTTCAGTCGGCAAGAAGAGTACCAAATGGTAGAATTTAGTGCCGGTCGGCACAAAATAGTGCCGGTCGACACAATAAAGTGCCGATAGAAGCTACAGCCAGTCGGTGGCCTCTAGCCCCAGCCGGTGGTGTGTAGGGATGCCTCATAAGGCACTCCCTCCCCTTTCATGGCAAAACACAAGCGTTTGGTGCAAAACCAAACACAAACGGTCGAGTTCGGAGGTCCTGAGGCAAGGCGCGCGCAGCCGAGAACTCCGGGAACTCCAAACGAACACAAACATAGATAATCATCGAGTGTTCCAACGGTGACGTCCAAGTCTTGAGGACGATCAAAAATGGGGTGTCTACAGTTGCCCCTCTTTGACAGAACTCGGAAGTCATAAGAATGACGAGAGTGAATGTCAAAGCCCAGAGACGACCCATTTTTGACAAGGCCGAAGACTTGGACAATCATGCAAAACAAGTAAGATATGCGCCCGAAGGCAGGGGCAAAATGCAACTGAAAATGCAAAAAGCCGGGCATAACTTATGATCATGCAAAGAAAGCTGTAATGAAGCACGCATACAACAGTTATAAGCTAGCATACGCCAATCTACACTACAATGCAGAAAGGATGTAGGAGAATTATACAATTCTCAAAACGTCTCACGCGGAGGATACAATACCTGTGCGGCTCGTCCGGTTGCACCGGCCTCAAATGAACCGTATATACAATATCGTGCCTGTAAAGGAAGCAAACTTAACAGGTACAATATTGTTAGCGATATGCATGTTGCACGATTGGAGATGTGTGGCAGATGCAACGTGTATAGGCAGTTGTAATTGAACACATGTGAGTAAAGCAGAGCACGCATACAATGCAATGTGTATAGTAGGAACTTGAACACATATAAGTAAAGCAAAGCACGCACACAATGCAATGTGTATAGAAAAAGGAGCTTGAACACATATCAGTAAAGCAAAGCACGCATACAATGCAATGTGTATAGAAAAAGGAACTTGAACACATGTAAGTAAAGCAAAGCACGCATACAATGCACTGTGTATAGAAAAAGGAGCTTGAACACATATCAGTAAAGCAATGCACGCATACAATGCAATGTGTATAGTAGGAACTTGAACACATATAAGTAAAGCAAAGCACGCATACAATGCAATGTGTATAGAAAAAGGAACTTGAACACATATCAGTAAAGCAAAGCACGCATACAATGCAATGTGTATAATAGGAACTTGAACACATATAAGTAAAGCAAAGCACGCATACAATGCAATGTGTATAGAAAAAGGAACTTGAACACATATTAGTAAAGCAAAGCACGCATACAATGCAATGTGTATAATAGGAACTTGAACACATATAAGTAAAGCAAAGCACGCATACAATGCAATGTGTATAGAAAAAGGAACTTGAACACATATCAGTAAAGCAAAGCACGCATACAATGCAATGTGTATAATAGGAACTTGAACACATATAAGTAAAGCAAAGCACGCATACAATGCAATGTGTATAGAAAAAGGAACTTGAACACATATCAGTAAAGCAAAGCACGCATACAATGCAATGTGTATAGAGAAAATTGAACACATATCAGTAAAGCAATGCACGCATACAATGCAATGTGTGTAATAGGAACTTGAAATTGAACATGGTAAAGCATGATGTTGAAATGCAACGTATTGCAACACAGTATAATTGAAACAATTTCTTTTGAAATTCACAAGATATAAAAGGATACGAGAAGGGACATCCTTCGCATGTTCCGAGCATCGTTCTCAAAAGTTGTGGTACGAGGTCAACTCGAAGCTCCGCTTATATTCTGAGGGCGCCATTTCTTGGACTGCCTTAAGCGATGAAGATACCAAATCACATGGTGACCAACAAGGGCAAAAAGGTACGATGGCCGAAAGGAGGAGGTTACCAGTGTCAAACCCAGCACCCTGCTACCCTGTTATTTTCTTGCTTTACTTTCCTTTTTACTAGGAGTTTAAGCACATTGCACTGCCTTAGGCAGGTTTTATTTCTCAAAATCGTGTGTTTTTGCAAAACATATGATGGAGATGAAACAACTATTTGTTCAAAAGGTATTGCATTTGCATGCTCTATGCATCGCATCGCAAGGTTTCACGCCACAATGCGACTGAAACTGAAACTTGTGTTTATGAAAACAAAGCATCGCATCGTAATAATCAGGTAGTAAACCAACTACAACTCGATAAGCAGAACAGAGGGACTCAGCAAACTAGCCAAACGCGAGTGCACCTCGATAAACATTACAAAGACTTAAAGAGAGTGACATACAACTCGATAAGCAAATATACAACAACTCGATAAACAAATGGACGCGCCTTCATAAGAATTGATCACTGAAGGGCATTGGAAGTGGTGGGATTCTCCCAAATTCTTAACATAATAGCTTAGAGTGCAAGGGGGAGACCCACCGGTCAAGCCAAAATTCCACCGGCCGTTAGGGATGGCCATCGGCCTAAATGGTGCTTCATCGGCCAAAATATATGGCCGGTCGGCACTATAAATGGCCGGTCGGCACTAAATTGTCGGCACCAGCAGAATGCCGCCACCTGTCCTCCACTCAACCTTATCTTCTTCACAAAGATCTCAGCCTCGTGGTCTTCTTCATTTCCACACTGATTTGCTCCAAATGGAGGAATTTCTTGCTCAAAATCTCGCAACTTGGATTAACAACTTGGATGGCTCGGAAAAGTTGAATTTCCGGGCTTTCGGCGTAAATGCACTATTCACTTTGCGCCGCACCCCGCTGCATTTTCCGTTCCTCCATGCTGCGACAAGGTTCTGGAACCCGGTGACACATGTCTTTAGCTTTAGCGGGCAAGAGGTGTGCCCTACGTTCGAAGATTTCCGAGCTTTGATGGAATCTGAGCGTAATGAAGAGATTCTACCCCAACTTCGCTTTGGCCATGCTCAAGCCTTAGGACAAATGTGCGGGCTCTCAATACCCGATGCTCGTTCTCTGATTTGTGACGGGACATTAGATGTTCCGAGTTTGGTCTGTCGTTTTTCGAGGCGGTGACCGTGGCGACCATCCTCGCAAGGCTTTTCGGCACGCCTCTGTCTATGCATACTATCTCATTTTCTGTTCGTCTTCGGTTCCGGAGGAGCCAGTGTCCGGTTGATTGAAGTTGCCCAAGGCTTGAAGGAGGGCAAAAGCTGCATTGCCATGGTCCTGGCTGAGACACTGCTGGGTTTAGACGCCTTTTATCGTCGAGAGACGATCAGATTAGCAGGGAGTCCACTATTACTGCAGGTAATGTTTCCCACCCCGTCTCACATTTTATGTCTGCTCACATCATTCGGCTCTCAGGCTCGGTTTTTCTCACAAAAACCCCTTTCTTACTTTTTCTCTCATCGTACTTCTCTCTATTCTTTATTCTCTCATTTTTTTTCATCCCTCCCCAGGTGTGGTTGATGGATAAACTGAAAGTTGTGGACTCTTGCCCTGCATATTCAGCGCGCGGCTATTTCTTCAGGCAACGCCTAGTTGACGCCCTTGATGAAAGTTGGTGGTTTGAGTGGATGTGCAATTTGTCCGCAGATCGCATTGCTTGGCGGTGCCCTTGGTTCAATCTCCCAATGATGAGTTATAGCATGACCCGTCAACCCGGGATCCAATTGATTGGCTTGACTCACTGTGTCTTCTACTTCCCATTCCGCATCCTGCGCCAGTTTGGTCATGATCAGACTTGCCCGCCGGAAGGGATAGAGTACCCGGCTGCGTTCCCAATCCGAGGCGCACAGCTGGCCAGGTATGCCGCAGCATGGAGGACGAGAGAGCTCCTGGCCCCCGCTCCCGCTTTCAGTTGCACTTTGTCTGATGAGTGCTTGGATTGGCTTAATGAAGAGGCACAGGAGGGGCCCACTTTGGCATCAGAGGCTTCGACCAGCTCTGGGAGGGGGCGCAGGGACATTTGACTTGACCATGCCCCAAATTTATTGCTTTATTAGTACTGTCAAGTTTTCTTTATGAATGTAAAATAAAAGCAACTTCGATTGTATGCAAGAGCAAGAGAACTCTATTTGAAATCAATGAAATTGAAGGTTGTGGTACTGAAAATTTTCCGTTTTGGTCCAGAAATGGTCTTAGTTGTAAAAAGATTTATTTGAACAAAGTCATCTTTTATCAAAACTTTTCAAAACCATTTTCGATATGGATCAGAACTGGACATGCCTGAAATTTGTCACTGAGATGCACAACCCCGGATTCCTGCAATTGGAAGATTGCCCCTAGTTCGGATAGTGCCGTGGCGCTGCATGGCAACGGAAAGTTGCCCCTAGTCTGAATAGCACTGCATCGGAGATTGCGATGAATACCGATGGACAAAGATGACCAAGATGATCAAACGGACAAAGCTGATCGGGGAAAATGTTTATGGCTGAACTTCAGGATGAAGCTGCCTACGTATCCCAAGGATGGGAATCAAGCCTTACGTAGTTCAGGCTTGGGTTCACTCGAGTATTTTCACTCTCCTTTTGCGCTCTAACTTTTGCCAAGGCCGCCCTTTGCGGGTTTTCAACCTTGCGAGCTCGGTTTTTATATTTTCTAATTTTTTGTGCTCTGAATTTTGCCTAGGTCGCCCTTTCAGGTTTTCGGCCTAGCGAGCCTCTCAGGGGTAATATTTCTTCAGCTTGTCCATGTTGATCGGTTGGGAGAACTCTAGGCCATCTAGGTCCATCAGAACCACAGCTCCACCCGACCATATAGACTTGATGATATAGGACCGATCAATTGGTGCGAACTTGCCCTTGGGCCATGGATGGGAGCTCGGTTGTCCTTGAGCACCAAATCTCCTTCCTTCAGATTCCTGGACTTAACTCTCTTGTTAAAAGCCCGGGCGATTCTGCGTTGATAACCTTGGACATGGTACAGTGCTTTTAATCTTCTTTCATCGAAGAGCATGAGTTCCTCGAATCTACTCTGCTGCCAATCTGCCTCAGCTATCTGACACTCAGCCAGCACTCGCAATGACGGAACCTCAATCTCAATCGGTAGAACGGCTTCCATCCCATAGACCTGAATAAGGGGTTGCTCGAATGAAGTTCTAATTGAAGTCGGTAGCCCCAGAGCGAATGGCAATTTGTGCGCCGATCCGATAGGTTTCCACCATCTTCTGCAATATGTGTTTGATGTTCTTGTTGGCGGCCTCAACTGCTCCGTTGGTCTGCGGCCGATACGTGGATGACTTATGAAAAGCCACATTATACTTTTCCAGCAAATCAATCACCTCTTTCTTGAAGTGAGAACCATTGTCCGAGATGATCTCATTCGGAACCCCATAACGACAGATAATGTTGTTTCGGATAAACTTCGCGACGTGCGCAGCCTTCAACACGGCATAAGATTGGGCCTCGACCCACTTTGTGAAATAGTCTATTGCTACCAAGATAAACTCATGCCCATTCGACCCCTTCGGGGTAACAGCTCCGATCACATCGATTCCCCAAACTGAGAACGGCCATGGTGATGTCATGTTGTATAACTTTGATGGCGGGATGTTCATGCGGTTTGCGTGAATCTGGCATTTGTGGCATCGCCGAACAAAACCGATACAATCTTCCTCCATGGTAGACCAGTAGTAGCCTTGTCTGAGAATTTTTCGTGCCAGCATCACCCCATTCATATGTGCCCCACATTCTCCTCCATGGATGGCCTCCATCAGGCGCTTCGACTCTTCGGCTTCCACACACAGCTTGTGCATTCCCAGATGACCTCTCTTGTACAATTTACCCCCGCAGATGATAAACTGAACAGCTATTCTTCTGATGGCCCTCTTGTCCTTGGCATTTGTTCCTGGTGGGTAGGCCTCCTTCTCCAAGAAGTTCCATATGTCGTGATACCAAGGGTTGTTATCTTGTACTTCATCTATAGCAGAGATTGACTCGTAGGCAGGTGCAAATTTCTGGTCAATAATGACTGGACGCATCCGGACCCCAGATGGGATGTCTATCATGGAAGATAGAGTTGCTAATGAATCTGCAAATCTGTTGTTCTCTCTCACTAGGTGAGTGAAATTTAGCTTTTCAAACCGAGGAATTAACAAATCCAAGGTCTGGTGGTATATTATCATCTTTTCCTCCTTCACTTTCCAATCTCCTTTCGCTTGAGACACAACCAGGTTCGAATCTCCAATGACGTCCAATCGCCTTGCCCCTAGTTCTAGGGCAGCTTCTAAACCGGCAATACATGCCTCGTACTCTGCCTCATTGTTCGAGACCTTGAACCGAAGCTTGAATGCTAAAGGGATACGGATACGGAGTCGCTATCAAGAATAACACCCTATCCCATATCCGTATTGATTTGACGCTCCGTCAAAGTACATCGCCCAAGTCTCATTTTCGATGTGCAAAATAGCTTCATCTGGGAATAGGTACTCAACCGTTTCATCCCCTTCAACCGGGTGGTCAGCATGGAACTCTGCCACCGCTCTCTCTTTTACGGACTTGCGCGTCACATACTTGAGATCAAATTCGGAGAGCAACAACAGCCAACGAGCTAGCCTACCCGTAAGTGCCGGTTTCTCAAAAAGATATTTGATGGGATCAAGTCGTGAAACCAACATTACAGAGTGAGCTAACAGGTAGTGCCGCAGCTTCCTAGTAGCCCATACCAAGGCCAGACATGCCTTCTCCAATGAGTGTGGCGGTCTCGTAATCTAGCATCTTCTTGCTCAGATAGTAGATGGCCCTTTCAACTTTGTCTTCCGACTCTTGCGCGAGCATACAGCCCATCGTAGTTTCAGTTACTGAAAGATACAATATCAACGGCTTCCCCGGCTTTGGTGGTGACAACACGGGCGGATTCTGTAGATACCCTTTAATTTGTTCAAACGCAGCTTGGCATCGGCCGTCCCATTGGAACTTCTTTCCTTTCTTCAAGAGACCAAAAAGTGGTTCACAAGTCAAGGTTAGTTTTGAGATAAACCGCCTTATGAATTGCACTTTATCCAGAAAGCCTCGCACCTCCTTTTCAGTCATTGGTGGTGGCATTTCTAAGATGGCCTTGATTTTGGAAGGGTCGACTTCGATGCCCCTTTGTGTAATCAGAAATCCCAACATTTTTCCCGCTGTAACACCAAACGTACATTTTTGAGGATTCAACCGCAGCCGAAATTCTCTGATTCTTTGGAAAAACTTTTGCAAGGCGGTGTAGTGGCCCTCTCTTTCTTTGGACTTGACAATCATGTCGTCCACATACACCTCAACCTCTTTATGGATCATGTCATGTAATATTGTGGTTGCAGCCCGTTGATATGTAGCCCCAGCGTTCTTTAGCCCAAATGGCATCACTCTGTAGCAATATGTACCCCACGGCACTACAACAAAATTGACTTTTCACGGCACCACATCAACGGCATACAATAAATGCATGTCGTAGTTTCTCACTTTTACGACTTGCTTTTTTTGCACGTCGTAAATACTTTTCCAACCACGGCGTGTCTATTGCGTAGGCCGTGAATGGTAATAACGATGATTTTTTTACGGCTTGCAATGCACGCCGTAAATAATAAAAATTTCTACGACATGTATATTGAATGCCGTTAATACATTAATTATATACGACGCACATACGCCAGTCGTGAAAAGTGAATATTTTTCACGGCGCACATAATGCTCGCCGTTAAAAGTATTACACTTTTTACGACGCACATATTACTTGCCGTTAAAAATATTATCTTTTTACGACGCACAATGCATGTCGTGAATTGTATGTTATCAAAAAAAAAAAAAAAGGCGCCACAATGAAATTTTGTGGCGCCAATTCACCAAAATAGATTAGAAAAATAACATCTCCGATCCCCCCCCCAGCCAGTGGCGGAGCCAGGATTTTGTCCCAGGAGGGGCACCTTTGAATTAAAATCTTAACAAAAATCATAATTTAACTTAATTTTTATTTGATGGTAGGACTAAAAATTAATGCGATGCAAAAATTAAATTTAAATATAAGGTCAAGTTAACTAATCACTATCTTTATTATTATTAATTTATTTTATATATGATAATCATCACAGTTTAAAAAATAATTACATATACCCTCATAAAATATGAAAACAAAATTATATTAAGACACACACACATAAAGAGATATAGTGAAGATAGAGAAAGAAATGAGAAAATGATGAGTAAATAATATACAGAGGCTATTATATATTACTTGTTTTTTTCACCGTTTTGAATAATTGAATTACATGGCAATATATTATTAGTTGTCATTAATTGTGTAATAATTATGCGTTGTATAAGAGATGATACAAAATAGTGACAAAATATCAGTGATATATAACATTTTTCTACTATAAAATTTATAAGAATTTTTTTTTAGCATAATTAAAAATTTCAAGTGATAAATTAAACTTTTTTTTTTATTAAAAAAAATAAAGAAAATAGTGATATAAAAATTTCAAGATATTACTTGGATTAAATTGAAATATATATTTTTATTAGGGGTAAAAAAAATAATTTTTCAAAAGTTGAGGGGGGCACGTGACCCCTCTGGGCCCCACGTGCCTCCGCCCCTGCCCCCAGCGTTGATCTTCTTCCCTTCACCATTTTGAGCCCTAATTTCAGAGAAAATTCCTATTCGAAGAGAATTCTCTCTCTCTCTCTCTCAAAACCCCTCTCAAATCATCCACCTCCGTCCTCTCTACAAGGCCCTTCGATTTCCTTCAAAGCCCCTCTCCGACCCCAATTTACAACGATTCGGATTTGAAGCCGAAGCCTCGGAAGCGACTCATCAAGAAGAACACGATGGTTGAGGGGAGCACTCCCGATTTTGGAATCGGAGAAGAGGATGATGGGGAAGAATTAGGGGATTTTGTGAGGGGAGAGTCGGACTACGATGATTTCAGGGATGGAAAGAGGAAGAAGTTTGAGAAAGATGGTATTGGTAGTAGGAAGAGGGACAGACATTGAGAATCACATGTTCAGTCTCTGCCTTCCTCGCTCTCTACCCTAGCTACTCCCTCTTCAATGCCGCCGCCGAAGACACATGTTCACTCTATTATGTTTTTTGTTTTTTTCAAACGAGAGTTGGTCCTAGATTTATTCATTTATTTATTGTAAGAAATCGAAATACTCTCATTTCCTCAATCCCCTTCAACCTCTCTCTAATCCTCTCAGATTTCAACGCTTATTCTATTCAATTTAATCGAAACAGAGCTTCAAAAATCTGAGACTGAAATAGGAATTCCATCGACGATGAGGGACGCTTGGGCAAACCGAAGAAATTCGCCTTTGATTGCTTCACCAGCTGAGGATCAGAAGATTCTGAATTCACGCCGTTGCACTCAAGGTTTGTTTCTGACTAGTTTTTGAATAATTGCAATGGATGGCACAATGTTTGAATCCTTTTTTTGAATTATACAGTCAATGTTGAACTTTCAGTCAAACTCGTTCAGGATGAGTTCTGAATTATGTGGATGAGGATTTGGATGGCTTATTCTGAGTTAGTTCAGATGAAGTGTTGTTGAATTTTCAGTGCAGTTTCATTTAACAATTTTTGCTTGTTTAGGAATTGCGTACTTTTACATCATTACCATGTGTCCAAATGCTTTTGAAGTTAAGGAGTCATCAATTCTCTTGATAAAATCCTTGTTTTTGTAGTACTTTTTTTCATTTGAGGTTCTCTGAAAATGTTAGTAGTTTTTGTTTGTCAAATTTCTTGATTCATATTTTCTATAGTTGGCTTGGTGTGTACCTTGCCTGTAGGGAACCTTTCTTCAAATAAGAATGTGGTTACTTCACAGGAAGTCAAAGATTTTTTAAGCAATGTCATATTTTTATTGAAGAAGAAGAATTTTAAAAAAAAAAAAAAAAAAACTCACAGTAAATCAAAGATTTTTGAAGCAACTTTTTTTTATAAGAATCATGTATGACATTCTTTGAAGCTCTACTTACACAAAATTTAAAATGAAAGAAAAAACCTTATTTAAAGCTTCTCTAAAGAAATCATGGCCGAAGGTCTCTCATTTGGATTGTATTATGTTTCAGTTTAGCATATTCCTCAAACACACATGGGCCTGTTCTTTTCTTCTTACCTTTTCTAAGTTAGTCTTGATGTATCTTGAAAGAAACTTGGCAAAAACTGATTTTTTTTTTTTTTCTTTTAACCAGCTGACAGGCTTTAATATGTATTATATTTTTATTTATCCATAATTATATGGTTCCATAGGATGTTTCGTTTTAGAAAACAAAGAAACAATGAGTAAGATGAATTGTATATTTTCTTGTGGAAATTCCAAAAAGCACTTATTGTGAACCAACATTTAATTTTTTGGGGGGTTAAGAATGACAGTGATATTGGATTGCAGAAATTAGGGCTGTGTTTGGTGTGAGTTTCTAATCAATTTTCTATTCTTATATTTGAATGCTTTGTTTGGTTTGAGTTTTTAAATTATGATTTCAAATTAATTTCAAAACACATTTCGAAAACATGTTTGGTAAACTAGACAATTTTTGAATTTTTGGCCTACCCGGTCGTCCGCCAGGTCTACTGGAGTACTCTTTTTTCTTTTCTTTTTTTTAACAGTTGCCAATCGCTACTTGTTATTTGGAAAATAAAAAATTATATTTGTTTTTGATTTTTTTTAAATATACAAATTATTTTTTTAGATCAAAATGACAAATTATTTTTTTGAGTTGAATTTCTAAAAAGAGTTTGGTTATGAATTTTGAATAAAATTTTCAATAGAGTTTTGAGTTGTGTGTTTGGTTATAAGTTTTAAGTTTTTGAATTGAGTTTTGAAAATTCTTTTCAAAATTCATAACCAAATAACTTTTCTCATTTCATATGTCACATCAAAAATTTAAAAATCACTTCAAAACTTATAACCAAACAAATTTTCTCTTTTCAAATCATAATTTCAAAACTCACAAACTCAAAATACAACTTTATTCTTAAATCATAATACTAAAATTCTACCAAAAGCTACCTAGATTTTCCCTTTTTGTCTAATCTTTTAGTTTATCTGACTGAAAACAGATTGAAGTACCTTTTCTTCCACTGCTTTATCACCAATAAAACATCTTTCTTTTTATTTTTCTATAAACCAATCAGCTAACCAGGATGATTTTCTCTTTTGTTTGTTTTTTTTCTTTTAATATTAGCTTGATATGGTTCACGCCAGAGGTGTTAAGCATAGTCCTTAAAGGTTTAGAGTTTTGCAGTCCAAGACCAAAAATTAATAAAAAGGAGTGTTGCAAGGCTGTGAATTTTCTATGCCTTCCTTGGGCATTTGTCTTACAGGATTTAATTAAAAAAGTTTTCTGATCTTCTTTTGTTCCAATGATGCACCTTTTAAATACTCTTAGGCTCAATTTTTAGCACGAGGCATGCCTTAAACGCGTGAGTAATTTTTTGTGTGAACACTGTTACTCATTGCCCTTGGCTGTTGTCTAATTTGTGTCTAGTTACAATTTTGAAGCAACTTTATTTTGTTGTTGCCCTTGGAAATTTGACTTTTAGTCCCGTATTTTTCTAAATAATCTGTGCTTATTGCAGAGAACAAGAAACGACCACAGCTTACCAAGTTACCAGTATCATTGCAGCTTCCTCTGGTGCAATGAAAGCCGATGAAGTTGCCAAGAAAGCTTTGGATGGCATCAAATCTGGTAGTTTTATTGTCCCCTGCAACTTTGAGGGACTGTTATTGTCCATTGCAACTGCTGGTCTATCCCCTCAAAGATCATACCTAATGGCATTTGTTGAGGTGGTTACTGCTGGTATAGTACGCCTTGCAGGTCTATGTTTCCAATGGAATTGGTACGGAAGCATAGAAAAGTGGCATGCACAAAAGAAATAGTAAGTAATTCATAAAGTGGAGAATTTATCATTAAGAAATCTGATTCCCTGTAGTTTTATTAATTCTCTGTTACTGATTTATTTGATAAGTATTTATTGGTAATGTTGAAAGTAAATAATTACAATTGATATATCTGACCTTTATTGGATGATGGAAAATTTACGTAAGAACTGCTTTCAGTCGTTATAAGCATGGCATTAGATTCCTGTTGTGTTCTCAATAATTTTATGCAAGCTTTTGTTTCTGTTTTGGCAAAAAAGTGTTTCAGGTTTCCTTATAGTCAATATAGAGCTTTATTGAACTATGTTATGTTAAATTTTTTTAAAAACAATAAGCAAAGCAGTCAAAAACATGTTTCTTGCATTCAATGATGTACAGAGTGATTAGGATTTTTATTTTTATTTTTTTTTTCCTAATTACCATGTGACTATTACTGTGATATGATGTATCTACTGCCATATTCCTCATTTTTGAGCCTGCCACTTGGTATGTTCTTTTCTTGAACAAATGAAATGGTGTGCTTGTTATTTTGATCCACTTCAATGGGATTTTTTTAAATGGAGGAAAATAACATACTTCTGCTCAATTTTAAGAATCTGGTTGTCTTGCAGATAATATGGGAGCTGGTAGTGAATCAGATTCCACAATCTCAAGTGAGACTGATCTTGCTGGACCAGTTGGTATCAAGTTTGATACTGAAGAGGTTTCATTAGTTGAGAAGCACAAGAAGGAAGAGATGACCCTTTTGGATCTCTACTCCGACTGTGGTGCAATGTCAACAAGTCTTGGCTCCAACATGTCTGGTGTTAACCTTGTTACTGTAAGTTCTTAATTAATGTTATTTATATTTTACCTTTGCCCACTACCAGATTGAACAATTTTTTTCTTCTATGTTATTTATATTTTACTGTAAGTTCTTAATCAATTGAGAGTTTCTTCTATGTTTCTTCTCATCTGCAGGAACATTTTACCTTTTTCAAATCTTGTGGCTGATTTTGTATTTGGAATCTTGGAATGAACAATTGGTCCAAATGGGAATTTACTTAAAAACCCCTTTGCAAATTCTCTCAAGTGAGTCCATATATGACTTGTGTGATGCACCTCAAATTTTATTGATTTTGAACTCCTAAAAATGTTGTCTTTCAAAAAAAAAAATTCAGTATCCCCACCAAATAAAAATCTGTCAGCTTGCCCCACCACTGCTGTCAAATTCATTAATTCTCAAAACCTTTTGATGAGACATAGAAAGTCAGATTATTGGAGCTCCATAAAACCAAATTCAGATTTGTAATTTTAAAAGGTAATTTTAAAATAAGAAGGATATGTATTAGAAAAGTACTCAAAATTTTGCAATTTAGTGATTAGATTCATTCACTAGTTTCAAGGAAGTATAGATGGAGGCGGTACACTTTCAATAGGAAGTTACTTATTTGTGACTGCAGTGAAACTGCTTTCATAAGAGTAACATTATTTTCAATTTGTTAGTCTTGCATTAAAACAAATGAGATTCATTTTACATAACAAATTCTGTGAATTACTTATGAGTCATGATGAGCGAAGTAGCTTATTCTTCCCCTGCTCCCCTACCCACTCTTATTTTAGTTATTTATTTATTTATTTTTCCGTTTCATTGTTCATTTATTTAAATCTTGATTCTGTTACATTGTTCCTCTCTGGGAAGTATGCTCATCGTCTGTGTTATCTGGCTTTGGAAAATCACTGTTTGAAATTACATACTTGACCATGTGAAGATGATAAGATATAATTTATAGTTGTTGACCTTCGTGTTAACTGTAATTTGTTGCTGAAGTCAAGTAGGATGAGGACAAGTAGAATATTGAGTTGCCTGCTGAAACTTATTGACGTAACTGCTGTTAGTATTTTGACTTCTAATATCACACAAAGGCACACATCTGAGATGATAAGACTGTCTTTTGTGCATGCCTTCGCTTGTCAAAATTCTTAAACTGTATTTTTTATTTTTTCCATTGATATATTGTTGCTGACCTGAATGTATGGAAGTAGTAGAAGTTCAACGGAAAATCCACCTGAGGTTTAAATGTAGCTAAAATTATAACTTACTTTGTGACAGGTAGTTGCAGAGACAATGACAGAAGCTGGAAAAATGTGTTCTTCTGGCTACTATTGCCAAATGTGATGGCAATTAGAAATTTAGAAATGCAATGGAAACAACACTCTTGATGATGCACTCCCCCTGGTTTAAATTTGGTTCTTCATTTATTATTCATTTCCTGTTCCATTGAATTTATGATTTTTGCATTTGCATATTTTATTTTCTTTTCAGTTTCCTTCATGAAAGCGGATCATATTTTGGATATTAACACAAATGTTTGGAACTTGAGACAGGGTTTTTTTGGGAAGTGTCAGCAATTATTGTGTTCACCATGCCAAGTGCTCAGTTCTCGTCGCGAGGAAGCCGATTTGAGAAAATCATATTGTGTGATATGCTATATGCTGCAGATTCTAGTTGTGAGGAAACTGGTAAAATGAAAGGCTTTCCGTCCATAAGACACATCATTCTGGATAGTTATTTTCTATATATATATTTGGTTTGTATAATAATACTTATTTGCAAATTAAGACTTCTTGTTTACAAGTGGAATAAATTGAGTACTTATTTCTTGTACTTGACTGAAGTTGTTCTAATGCAGTTGTGGTCTTCTAGTAATCAAGGGACATGATAGTTTTTTTCAATTACAATGGCAATAGGTTTCTGTGGTGTAAGTTTTTCATTCTATCACTCAAGTTCTTTGTTATGCATATTGTACTCGTACAATGCAGCATTCATTTTTCTCCCGATATAGAATATGTTGAGTTTGAGAAGGTCCAATCTGATTGATCTATGTGGTGGATTGCTGTCAAGCTAGCAGATTTTCTGTTGATTTATTGTTTAAGTCAAACTTCACAACTTGAGTCTTATCATAAGGTACAGCATTGTTAGCTTGCATGTTGAAGTGTGACTCTCTACATTGACTTTAGAACAGGAGACATACATTAGTAATTTACAGGGTCTGTGGGAAGTTCGGCAAACCAATCAGAAGAAGGTTCTGCAGTTGACATTAGTAATTTACAGGGTCTGCCACCACTTCTGCACCCTGTTAATGCGAAGGAAAACACCAACATTGACTTTAGAACAGGAGACATACATAGGCAGTTCACATCAAGCTCGAAAATGGTGGTTGATTAATATTTTGTGAAGCTTGGATACATGAAGTACCCCTGCCAATTCATTTGGGAAATCATAAGTTTATGCTCTATGTATTTTTTTGTTGTAAAATATTACAGCTTTTATAGCTACTATAACTTGCAATGTGATCTGATGAGGGTAATGTGTAGGAACCAATTCCTGTCACTCAACTTGTAAGGAAAACTGCTTCTGTTATGCAGGAGTTCACATAGTGAAGGTAAGTGCTTTCTATCAGTTTACATCTCATATTGTTTATCTTCTTGGCTAGAAATCTTGACTATTGTTAACTTAAATTTCTCAGAATTGTAACATGTGAGATGCATTTGCCTAACAGATAGTTCAGATGATGAGTATGAGCCCAATAGCAGCAGTGGTGATGATGATAGTGATGGCTAGTTTTTGAGGACTTTGATGAATAGACTTCTATAATCTTTGCATAGTGTTGGATTTTGTTTACAAACTTGTATATGATACAATTTTGGAAGGTTTTTAACTTTTTTGTTGAATTTAGAACTTGAGGATAGGCCTTTTGGGTTGTTTTGAACTTAGAGTTAATTTTTGGATTTTAGAATGTATTGATAATTTTTGAATGTTCATAATTTATGGATGTACTTTATTTTTTATGCTTGAAACAATATTTTGATGGTTGATTGATATTTTGTGAAACTTGTTTGTAATGTTTGTTAGATTATACAAAACAGGTTAAAATAGAACCCTGCTGAATTTAAAAAAATAAAATAATGCACATTCTACGGCAAGCAAATTAGGTCATTATATGAAATATTCCACGACATTCTATGTACGTCGTGGTATGTTCTACTTATCTACGACAGGCATAATAAATCGTTGTATTACATATTTTACGGCGCGCAATCAGCGTCGTTGTATTACATATTTTACGGCGCGCAATCAGCGTCGTTATTTGTTTAACCAATTTACGGCGTGCAAAAGTAGTCATGGAAAAAGTAACGACGACGCACAAAATTTGTCGTTAAATAATTTTTAACGACGTACTATAGCATGTCGTAGAAAAAGTAACGACGACGTACAAAATTTGCCGTTAAATAGTTTTTAACGGCGTACAAAACATGCCGTTGAAAGTAAATGGCTTTCCATGACTGGTCATAATATGACGCGCGCCTGCACGTCGTAAAAGGGTTTTTACGACGTGCATTGCGCGCCGTAAAAACCCTTTTTTGTTGTAGTGCGGGGTGGTAAAAGCAGTCTTCTCCCGGTCTTCGGGTGCCATTACTATCTGATTATAGCCTGAAAAGCCATCCATGAACGAGAGCAAAGCATGCCCTGCTGTGAAATCTACCAACTCATCGATATGCGGCAAGGGAAAGTCATCCTTCGGACTGGCTCTGTTCAAATTCCTGAAATCCACACATACCCGGATTCTGCCATCCTTCTTCTAAGACGGAACAATGTTGGCCACCAAGTCGGGTATTCAGATACCATAGAAGCCCGTCAATCTGCTTGGTGACCTCTTCCTTGATCTTAATGGCCCAATCGGGCGGATCCTCTGAAGTTTCGCTGATGTCGAGCCTCGGGTCAAGAGGGATCCGGTCGCATAATCTCAGGATCGATTCTAGGCATGTCTTCGTAGGACCACGCGAAAACATCTTTGAAATCTTTTAATAAAGCGACTAAGCGCTCGCGTTCCTCCGAAGACAACGTGGACCCAATCTGGACCAGTCGCGGGTCCTTCTCAGTACCAATGTTCACGGTAGTGATTTCATCCATTAAGGGTTTAACAAACCTCTCTTGCTCTTGTTCAATTAGTCGCTGCAAAACCGGAGGAATTTCGTCCTCGCTGCTTTTCATCAAAATTTTGAAAGTCCCGATTTAAGCAATAAACCAAAGGCAGAAAAATACTGAAACCACAGGTTACCTCATTCTCATTAGATACTTCAACCGGCCCAATTCTTCATTACAACAGACTCAAAAGTGAAAGAAAAAGACGACCGACAGATGTGGCATCCGGGTTATCACTCCCGAATACTGGGACTCAGACTTCAGGCAATTTGGAACTGATTCCGACTCACAAGACTCGGTGGAATCGATTAGGCTCACTACTGACCCGGTCTTTGCTTGATAAAAATCCTCCTCGTCTTGCCAGACGAGGGAGGTGCGATGGACGATCCAAAATAGCATTGGTTGGCCCATACCGTTTCATCTCTAATCATGGATACCGAAAAGTCATCTCCTGCTAATAACCGGTCGATCAAAGGATCGAAAGTAGACATGCCATTGCTACCCCATTTCGAACTCGTGTCCGCAGACTCCAATTCCTTGCTATGTTCACCTCAACTGCCGGATGCATGTTCGCTCTTGACAACATCATCCCCAGATAACTGCAAGTCGAAGAAAATCTCAAATCCCGGCATGCGTTTCTTTTCTTTATTCAGCCATGGTTCCGGAAAACCACAGAACGGGAAGTCTTCCCCCTCCCGGACGAAACGTCCGTTCAAGGTACCCCGGATGGGCCGGTGCATCAATTCAAAAGGTTTCCCCATCTGTTTTGCTTTGGCTCTTCCAGCCATCTCTTTTCCTCTTCTTACCCAATCTTCCTTGGTGGGCAGATAACCCAAGCCGAAGGTATGAGGATTATGCGGCACTTCAGCCAGTGTTGCAATGCCCTTACGGCCGCTCTTCCCTAATCCCATCCCGGGGATGTATTGGAGTTTGTTCATGAGGTACACTGCTTGGGCACTAACATATATCCCTTCATTAGCGGCCATGATATTCTGTACAACCTGAGCCTCAGCTAAGGTAAAACCTGATATGAACACGTCTTCCAGGCCATGCTCTATCTCGCATCAGCGTGGATACTTCGATGGTGGATGAATTGATGAATTCGAAAAACGATGGCTACTCCTTCCCATAGGGGTATTTCACCATTTGGTGCAAAGTAGATGATCTCGCCTTCACGATGTAGCCACCCGCCCCAACAACAAATTGAAAGTTGCAGGTACTTCCAAGACGTGAAAATCTATCTCCTGCTGTCCCGGCCCAACCTTGGTCTGGATTTTAACGGTTCCCATCACCTCTCGGCTTGTATTGTCATATGCCCTGATGACCTGGACTGTTGGTACAAAGTCTGCGACTTTCAGACCAATCGCGTAAGCTGTCCTCGCAGGGCAGACGTTGATGGCGGACCCTGTATCAACAAGGACTACCGGTATCCATTTATCCCTGCATTCCACAGAGATGTAGAGTGGCTTGTTGTGATTTGTGCCCTCAGGCGGTAATTCCTTATCAGCAAACGTCAACATCGGGGCAGCTCCTCCCGGAAAGACTAACCCCACTAGCTGTTCTGGTGTTGTTTCTATTGAAAGCTTTGCTTTATCCATGGCTGATAAAACAGCCTCCCTATGCACTCGAGAAGCCATAAGCAGTCCCCAAATAGAGATATCTGCTTGTATCTTTTTCAGCTGTTTGAGTACGGCTTCCTCTTATTCGCTTTTCATACATTTTTGACCTCTCTGTCCTTCCCTGAGGCCTCTGGTTGATCCAAGTGTGGGGGTTTGAAATACCGCCCACTCCGTGTCATGTGGTCAACTTCTCCAAGGTACCAGGTGTTATCGGGTTGGTTATTCCCCCAATCTTCATCCGTATGGGCAAGACATAGGTCCTCGTCTTCCCACCACATTCCGGCGGCGGCCGATAGACAACTGTCCGGTCCTGGTATGACTGTTCTCGTGCTCGCGGCACTTTCCATCCTCGTACTCGTAGCATTATCTGTTTACGTACACCTGGCGGTTTGATCCGCGTGGGCCTTTGCCTTTCGGATCCTCTCGGAATCCTCGAAACTTGCTTGTTCTGACACAACTGATTGTTCAATCATTTCCATACCCAAAATGTTCCAATCCTGGGCGAAATTCTTAACATCGGCACTCCCCGGCAATATGCTCTGCTCTTCGACCCTTCCGGCCGTCGCTGATATTCTCATTCCTGCTGAGCTCTGTTCTACCTGAAATTCTCCTACCACATCGGGCTGCTCGTCCAACCACCCGGTAGCTTCTACTGAATCCTCATAATTGAACCACGCAACTGCCGCGTCCTCTGGGTATTGGTTGCTGTAAAATTGGAGATTGGCCAAGTCTTCCCCTACGGTTGCTACGTCATTGATTCCCTGTCCCAGGCTATCCCCTTGGATCATGCACAATTCTCCCCCTGTTGGCAGTTCCATCCTGGGCCTATCTTGGCTTATCACCGAAATGTAGTCACTCGGACTATATGTCTTCCCACTGTAACTCCCAGATTCCGCGGACTCTGATTCAACAACCCTTTTCTTCTTCGGGGTCTCTTCTCTCCTGTTCTCGGCGGTCACCACTGATGGCTTAGGTTGGGCTACAGAGATGTCCATCATGCACAAGTTAGTGCACTCGGGGAGGAACACCTCCGGTTTAGGCAAGTGGGTGGGTGTGATATAGACACTAGGGTCGTAAGACACGGCCCAGGTATGGATGAAATTAAGTCTTTTAGGTGGTGGAGCTTGGTTATGTGCAGGGAGGGGATTTGTAGTAACATTGGGCTTCTCGGGAGGCAAAATCACCCCGTTATCAATAAGGTCTTGAATTTCATGGCGTAACCGATAGCACTGGTCGGTGTTGTGAACGTGCTGTTGATGAAATGCACAATATTTGGTCGGGTTATGGGTAGGAGGGAGTTTTTCTGGTAGGGGTCGCGGCTCTAGGGGCCTCAGGTGCCCTTTCTTGATCAACACCCCCAGAGCTTTGGATAGGAGCATATAGAGTGGAGCGAAAGTTCTGGAGTTTTTGGGTGGGTATTTGGTCGTTTGTGGGTTGCTTCTGGACGCACCGGAGAATGGCGAAGCTGCCACGTTTCTTTGTGGGGGGTTAGTGGTGACCATGCTTACTTCGGAGGCTCTCGTGGCAGATGTGCCACTCGGGCCTGTATTAGTGTTGCGGTTGAAGGTCCTTCGGGGTTGCTCCCGATCATTATCAATCCAGCCTTGTTTCAAGGCATCTTCAATCTGCACCTCCATTTCATGCAGGTCAGAAAAGGTGGGAAATGGGACTACTATCATCTTTTGCATCAATTTTACGTAGATTGCGCACAATCATCCGAATCTGGTCTTTGTCCGTGGGCCGCAAGGTCATCATTGAAGCCTTGGCCCTCCATCTGGTTACGAATTCTGAAAAACTCTCCTTAGGATCTTGTCTGGTTGTCTCGAGATCACGGGTGGTGATCTCAATCTGTGTTGTATGAATACTGCGCGATGAAGGCCTCAGCCATTTCGTCCCAATTTCTCTTAACGTCATCATCTAGCTTAGCATACCATGCAGACGCCACACCTGACAGGGTCCGACCAAATAGAGACAACTTCTGAAGCCTGCTGAGGCCCATTGGCCTTAGAACGTCCGAAAACAGTCTTAAGTGTACCATGGGGTCCCCAGACCCATCAAATCGATCAATATGAGGCATTTTGAATCTGTCGGGCAGCGTCACAGCTGCGTCAGTGTAACCATCTTCAATATCGGGGATAGTCTTGACCCCTTGGGATCTCTTGAATAACTTTTCAAGCTTGCTCAATTTGAGTGCGGTGGGATCAGTCTCGAACTCAAAGGGAGAGTCCGGTAGATTGGTGGGTGTTTTTGATAGTTGAGGTTGAATTTGGGGTAGGGTTGGAGGCGGGGGTGGTCCTGTGGGTAGCTCTGTATTAGTCTGAACATTGGCTGTCTCCCCGACGTTGGGAACTCCTGGTGGGGGAGGAACTTGGTGCGAGGCAGATGCTCCGGTTTGCTGTTCTAGCCTGGCAATTGTCTCTGCCTGTTCTCTCACAACTGTGGCCTGTTGCCTGGCGAAGTCTGCCTGACGGACGACATCCTGCTGCATTGCTTTCATGCTCTCTTGAAGGTGGCGCACCATCTCCTCCAAACTGGCCATACTATCCTGCTCTGGTTGGATTACTGGTATATATTCCCTCTCTGTTGGTGACACAAAACCCGATCTCATGAGCCGCAATTGGGGTAGACAAAGCCCTCTGAACTGACTGTTGTACTGATGTCCTCTGCCTTACTGACCTCCGTTTAGTAACCGGGGGTAGTGAGTAGTACACTGGTTGTCCGTCTATCAGATCCTCAGATCGAAGGAGTCGACGGCCTCTGACCCAGGGTGCTTGGGGGATATCTATCGGGTCGGTAGCAATCGTGCTCAACTACCTAATAAAAAGATAAATAAAGCGTATAAATAAGCAGAAAATTGGACAGCATAACGGCATAAAATAAATAAACACACAACACACGGTTGGGATTTATAATATACGGTCGAATGCTGGATACACTATTTCTCAACCACTGATCACTGATCATGAACCATTGCCCCTAGGCCTGAATCTGATATCCATGGACAACTGATTCTCAAAACACTGATACTGATGCCCTCGGGCCTGATACTTAAACTTGCGAACTGATCTGTACGTTCCCTGCAGAGTTACACTCTAAAGCACATAGCAGATAAATGAGAACCAAAGCACCCCTATATTGGGGTAGGGTTTCCCTGTCCTATTTTGTCAGGAGCTAGGGTATCACTACGCACGCAGCGGTTTCAAACAACCTATATCGGGTAAGCAACCTGTCCTAGTTTGGAATGGTCACTATGGATTCCGACTGTGCACTAGGTCGAATGGTCCAAAAGGGTGCCCCGGTAAAACCGGGGTTTGTGTTCTATCGGGCAGAGCCCGAACCGTCACTTTTATGGACATGCCTTGACAAGACAAGCCTCCCAAAACCGCCAGAATAGCAGATGGCCAACACGGTGTCCTAGGCGCCAATGCACATGCAATGCAAAGAGACACATAAATGGAATCAAAAGCGGATATCACGAAGTTCGAGTCAAGCTCTCTAAACTCCCAATAGAGTCGCCAGAATCGTAGCACGTCATGAGGGGACCTCGCCATGATTCGGACTCCCTTCGTGTCGCGGTTCTAAATCTGAACCAAAGAGTCCAAATCCGCAAATCGCTTTGAGAAAATAGATTTTTGAAAAGTAGTGCCAAACATGGATGCTTTGCCAGACATGAGTCGCCACCTAAATATTTTTAATTGGGAAATTTAGGAAACCACGACTCGGTCGAAGGCCACATGTCAAATCATCACCAAAGTGGTCTTGGCTCGAGCTTGGGTACGATCGGGAAGGTCACTTATGAGCACTTCTTTCGCCCGGTCCGAAGACCGGCCTCTACTAACCGTGATATCCGTTTTTGAAAACATTACATGCTCTTATTCCAATTATTAACCTAGAATTACTATGTGATGCGCGCAGCAAACAAGTATAGACTAGATCGCCCAATTTGGAAATAAACATTGCATATCCGTTTTGTCTCGAAAAACGTGTTGTTTTCTTTTGCTACTCGCAAGTAGGCTAAAATGCGGATTTCAATGAGTTGTTCCAACTCAAGCAATCCAACCTCCACCCACAGGCATTCAAACAGTTTTATCATGTAAGCACTTAGCCGCATGGCAAGCATACTGTTATGGCAACATTCACACGCATGCGATATGCTAAAGCCATGAAAACTTACATCGTACTCCGTGCCAAAACAATAAACTAGTTAGCAAACATGCATGACTTAGTTCATGTTAAGTGGCTAATGCAACACAGGCAAAAATGCAATCTAGAGTAGGCTCGGCTAACCCTAAACATGGCATGTGAAATGTGATCAAATAGCATGTATTCAACTTGGAATTTGAAAATACAATGCAGTTTGTATGATGTACCGAGCCCGGTGCATGTAAACGAAATGCATGAATGCACACATACATTGCATAAGGTATGCTAAAAAAATAAGTATGCCCTAGTCTACCACTGTAAGCAGGTAAATAAAAGGGTTAGAAAGAAATGGGGGTTGGAAGACATACACCCACTCACGCACACTTATTACATTTTTGCCCTCGCTCGGAGGGACCAAAATAATAATACAGTCCAACGAATAAATGAATAAATAAATTATTACAAATTTATTAAAATTAAAGCAAATAAATAGATAAATGTAATGGGGCCTCGGCCCTGCCTCGGGGCGCACGAATGATGCATGCTCGATCCGTTTTGCCCGAAAAATCCGTGTCATGGCATTGCTGCTTCTGTTTTTGCTGCCTTGCCTCTCCAAAAATTCCCAAAATTTCAGGAAACCTCCCAAATGATCTGAAATGCCTCACCGGCTGGGGGAAGAGCTCATCGGCTGCTGAGATTGACCATCGGCTGCATGTGGAGTTTATCGGCACAAAAACAGTGCCGATCGGCACAATAAACTGCCGGCGAAAAGTCCCTCAGCAGACAAGGTTGACAAAGAATAAAGAAGACAAAGAATGCATGGCATGGGTTTTGGGGGACATGTAAGCATGGTCATTGCCTCCTATCATGCTTGGGGACTCAAGGAGGTAAGACCCTTGGTTCTTGGGCCACCAATGGTGCACTTTGATGCATGATAGCCCTAAGAACTAAGATTGCATTTTAATGTAAATGCATGCAACACAAGCAAATGAAGTCCAAAGCCTTATCATGTGTTGGTCCAAGGCCTTGGTGACCAAGAATTGAGGTGAGTTGCACCACTTGAAGTGTGAACTCCTCTCAATCCTATGCTTGGCTTGACAATCCCCAAGCCAAGCCATGGAATGCATGAATGCAACAAGGCTCAAATGCAATGCAACTTATCATGTTAAGCATGCAAAGAGCTAAAGTATGTAAGTCACAAATGTCATGCAACATAGACCAATTAAGCATGGAACTAGCATACATTCAAGGCCTCATTGATCAAATATGCAACAACCGAGATACAAACATGCAATAATGGACTTAAGCCATAGAGGGCAGCCCTCAAACTCCCCTAAAACAGTGGCAAATCATACCTCAAAACAAGAGCAAGATGCCGCACAAGCATGCAAGCCATAAGGCATAAGGCTAAGGCACAAAGTGAGATATTGAACCACCACTTAACAAGACTAAATATGGCACATGTTAGGCAACCAAAACAGGTTTTTATCATGCAAAAAGGCACTCAAATCCCTCATGTGGCAGCCCCAAAACAATCCCAAAAGCATAAATGCACACAATGCACATTTTAAAGCATAAAGGACACACCTTTAAAACATGAGGAGAGATAACAAATCTAGACATGTGAGCATGGATTAAGGTCTGAAATAGCATGCCAAATGATCCCAAATCCTCTAAGTAGGCTGACCAATGTATGCACATGGACTATATGCTTGAAGCCAACAAACCATCATGCAAGGTAACCATACTAATCATGCAAAATATGATCAAAACAATGGCTCACAGCCCTAGAACATGGCAAATCAAGGCTAAATGTTCCACCATGCTAAGCCAAAACATGGAGATATATAGGGCTAAACATATGGCACAATTCTAGGCCAAATGAGGCATTACAAAGCAAGTGTAAGAAGCATGTTAAGAGCCATAAATCCGACCAAAAACAGAGGTATAACATATCATATTGAGCACAAATATACTCTGAAATGAAGCCAAAACTCACCATGCACTCATGCTATTCTTTAAACCCAAAACAAAGGCAAACAAAGAGTCAAGGGAAGAGGGGCGTCTCTCCCCTATATGAGACTTAAAATCATCTTCCCCACCACTGAAAACCCACTGGTTTTCAGTGGTGAGAAGGCCAAAAACACCAAGCCAACAAGGTCTAAGATAAAGGTCACCAAAATAGCCAAATAAGGCCTAGAAGGGTGAGCCTTTGTTCAAACCACAAAATGACCTTAATGAAAGTTCAAGAACAAGTAAAAAACAAGAGTTTTTTTTATCTTAAACACAAACTTAAAAACACAAAGCAAAGAGGGTAGAAAGAGGTTGCAAGAATGAGGAATATAAAGTAAAGTGTTTACCCTTGAAGATCCCTTGAAGAACAAAGGTTCCAGCCACACTCTAGTGATCAAAACCAGTCCAAGATCACACAAAACAAACCTCCAAGCCTCTCAATCTCGAGCTAAGGTGTAAAGGTGTGTGTAAAGGAGCAAAAGTGAGGTAAAACTACACTTTTTGGCCTAAAATCACACACACAAGAAGAGGGAGATGGAGATATAGAAAGCTGGGAGAAATATATGTATATGAGCTCTGGTTTTTGTCTCTAAAAACCCTAACCTTGAGCCAAGAGGAAGAGTCTCCCTCTTATAGAACTTGTAAGACTTACAAGCTAAGCAAACAAGGGCTCATCCCTCCATACACGTGTATGGAGGGGAGCAAAACACTTTACAGCTGCAATAAAATATCTGATAAAGTAAGTGTACAGTGCTCGGCCGGCAAAGAGTACCAAATGGTAGAATTTAGTGCCGGTCGGCACAAAATAGTGCCGGTCGGCACAATAAAGTGCCGATAGAAGCTACAGCCAGCCGGTGGCCTCTAGCCCCAGTCGGTGGTGTGTAGGGATGCCTCATAAGGCACTCCCTCCCCTTTCATGGAAAAACACAAGCGTTTGGTGCAAAACCAAACACAAATGGTCGAGTTCGGAGGTCCTGAGGCAAGGCGCGCGCAGCCGAGAACTCTGGGAACTCCAAACGAACACAAACATAGATAATCACCGAGTGTTCCAACGGTGACGTCCAAGTCTTGAGGACGGTCAAAAATGGGGTGTCTACACTAACCCCCCCTCCCTTTTTGAAGCTTCAAAACATGATTTTTAGCCTTGTTTTAACTCTGAAAATCAGTTTGAAAATAAGGAAGAAAGGTGTAGAAACACAAGGTTTTGAGCTACAAGAATAGATACAAGTGAGGGTATTAAACCCCACTACCTCTGTTGGCTTATACAAAACCAAGATTCAACACTTGTAATAAGCACAAAACAGTCCAAGAGTATGAGAAATAAAGATAAATGAAGCAAGTAAGAGCAAAGGTAAGAAATGCAAGCTTATACCTCTCAAAGATGGTGGAAGCTTTTGGTGATATTCAAACTTGATCTCTACACACTCTCAGGCTTGAATTATGGTATGCAAGACTCAACCAATGCTCTAGGGTGATAAAACCAAACTGTGTATGGTGTGTGTGGTGGAAATAAACAAGCTAGGTTAACACAAAGCTTGCTTGCAATGGAAGAATGAAGAGACAAGGCTCTCTATGTATATATCTCTTCTAGATTTTTTTTGTTCAACCTTCAAAACAATCCAGAGCTTCTCTTTTATAGAATTCGAGCTCAGGAGGTGGTAAACATCTTGAAAAATGGACAACTGGTGGCCTCCTGCCCAGAACAGTGTTTAATACCATCGAAGGCCGGCCGGCCATCAATACCCACGGGCGACCATCACTGATGCGCAGCCGAGCCTTGATGGCCTCCCCTATTTTTTGGTTCAAACTCAGCTCATGAAGGGAAAAGGTCCAAAAATAAAGCTCACAAGTTCCAACAAGGTAAATGTTGAAGATTTGAGGTTATTTCGAGAGCCTGATTGATTCTGAATCGTCGCGAATTCATAATTCAACTTTCATCAGTGGGTGCATTGAATCAAGTGTCTAAGCCTTGTGGACGATCAAAAATGGGGTGTCTACACCCATGCCTAAAGGCACGGTGGAAATAATGTTTGTATTTTATCAAGTGTGACCTTTTTTTTGTATGGTAATTTTTTTTTAACGGTTTTTTTCTTTATCTTTCTATGAGGAATTACATATATTTTGAGCATAGAAAAAGTGTTCAAGTGTGAGTGTGATAATTGCTGGTATTTAGGCCTCGTTTGGGAACAGGCTAATTTAGTAACTTTTTGGCTATTTGGCTAAAAATGTAGGTTAAAAAAACTTGTATGTTTGGGATGACTTTTTGGCTAATTACGAAAAGATGTGCAAAAAGTAGAGAGAAAAGAGAATCTTTGACTTTTTGGTATGAGTGGTTGGCTTTTTGGCTAATTTAGTAACTTTTTGGCTAATTGGCTAATTTAGTCAGTCCCCAAACGGGGCCTTAGTTTGATAATTGCAAGTAAATTGGAGAAGACACTTGTGCTTATTATCGAGAAGGGTTATGTTGGAAATTGTTTTTGTCTTTTTTCTATTAAGTTCGTCTTAATTCATAGGGCTATTGATTTCCCTGTTTCTCTAAGTATTTTGATGTGATTTTTTCTATTATGATTTATTTTAATTGATTTTTAAAGCGAATGCAATCGTTGGAGTGATTTTATTGCAGGTGACTGATCAGCATTAGAAATGTTGGAATTGTTTCGCTTCTCTCTATGTGTGTTAATGGTTGGCTCTTTCATTATAAATTGGATTATTAGTATTCTTTTTTCTTTTTAATAAGCTAGGATGATTACTTTTTTGTACCAAAATGTTTATTCACCATTTCTTAAAGGCATTAAAATTTGATAAAGTGAAAGATTACCCAGTTATGATACTAATTTAGAAACATACACTACGCCAAAAATGAGCATTAACGGCGGTTTTTTACCGCCGTTAAAGGATGTAAAACCGCCGTTAAAGCCTTTAACGGCGGTTTCATATCGCTGCTTATGCGCATGTCGGAAAAAGTAAAACCGTCGTAAAAAGGCAAAATACCGTCGTTAAAAATCGACCAAAAACGGCGGTTTCGTAGGGCCAAAAACGGCGGTTTTTTACTGCCGTAAATAGGTTAGAATTTTTCAAAAAATAATTCTTTCTTCTTGCACTCCCCAAGTTTTGAACCCATGACCTCTCATCCACCCACACCACCAACCACTTTGCCACAACCACTTTTCATGAAATATATTACCTAAATAAATATTTAAACATTACTTTTACTTTGTAGATGGTTTCGCCGGAGTGTCGCCGGAGCTTCGCCGGAACTTCGCCGGCAAAGACCGCCGGCATTTACGGCGGTAATGGTTGAGCATTAGCGGCGGTTTTATTACCGCCGTTAAAAGTGGGCATTAACGGCGGGTCATTACCGCCGTTAAAAGTGAATTTAATTACCGTCGTTAAAGACACTTTTAGCGACGATTTTTTTAACGGCGGTAACGAAATCGCCGGTAAAAGTACTATTAACGGCGGTTTTCGTTACCGCCGTTAATAGTACTTTTAACGGCGGTTTTCGTTACCGCCGTTAAAAAAACCGCCGTTAATGCTCATTTTTGGCGTAGTGATATGTACCATTTTGACTTGAATACATACATACATTAGGGGAAAATAACCCATGCCTGAAGGCACTCCCCCCAAACAGAACTGATAAAGGTTGTTAATTCCTAACTAGAAGCCCAACACCACATAATTGGGGCATATAGCAATTGCTATTGCTATTTGTTCCACCCTTTTTTCCCAACAATAGTAAAAAAGAACTTTATTCTACATATTGTCATAGGTAATAACCCTGTAACAAAGTGTTCTAGCTAGGAGGCCAATAACCCATTACATATTGTCTTAGGTACTAATAGGTATTAATCCTATAACAAAGTGTCTTAGGTATTAATCCTATAACAAAGTGTTCTATATAGGTGGCCAATGACCCATTATGACTATTTCTTGGCTTCAAACATAATATTGAATCTAATTCATCAAAATGAAGAATAATTAAAAATAAATATCAAATAAGGCATAAAAAAAATATATTTGCAAAAAATTCACTATCACAAATATTTGTCTAAACTATATGAAAAAATCACATGACTCTTCCCACAGAAGATTAAGAAAAAAAATCATAAATCTTTAATTGCACAACCAAAATTTCAACACTCCTATTAGAGAAATCACAGACTGAATGCTACTAAAAAACAATATGAACTACTAGAAAATTATATCTTTTTGAACTACTCGACACGTTTACATTGTGGTTCCTCTAATTTATCATGTGTATCATGCTTGTCTCACAATACCACCTATCAAATATAAGAACAATAAACATTGTAATTACAATCAATATAAACTTATTAGGAAAAACACAATATAGTAAGAATTTATCACATTGAAGCATTTCAAATTGGAGCCAAAACCAACTCTCAAACAAAATGTGAACAAAGAGATGACAGTAGTTTGAAGTGAATGACAAAATCAAGTTGCGACATCACTTAAATGTTGATTGTAGACACCCTATTTTAACCGAATATAAGACTTGGGTGCCTTTTCCTAAGCACTTGATGATGAAAATTCATAACGTGTGTTACCTTCCATTTTTCCAATAGAAAGCTCAAGTTTGAAAGTGAATCCAAACCTTTTCCTAAGCCATTTGGGACCTTCAAATTTTCTCTCTCTATACTTACACCAATTGGGCTTAAAGTTTGAAGCTACTTTCTTTTGGGAATTCAAGTCTAATCCTAGAAGTTTGCGGGTGCTTGGAAGAGAGTTTGCTAATCAAGAAGCCTTTCTTCATCACTTGAAGCAAGTTCTTCAGCTTTCTTTGCACATTCTCTTCCATTGTCTCTCTTGCCAAACACTCTGAAATTCTAAATTTATTTGTTGAATATGTGATTGAGCCTTGTGGATAGTGGAAGGGATCCATAGGATTAATTGGATTGTTTGAATTCTAGATTTTCTTACACTTTACCTATCATTTTCTCACCTTCGAAACACTTTATTTTCTGATTTTCTTTGGTAATTTAGATTAGTTTTAGACTTGTATAGAGGGTTCTAGTCCTACCCTATGTTTTGTTTTCATAATCTTTTTATTTTCTTTCATTTTCTGTCACTTTCTCCCCAATTTTCTCATCATCCAAACAAGTTTAATTCTCATGATTCAATCCATGTTCACATTGTAATGAGCATTTGGGTTGTTTTGTGATATTAATTTGGTGACCCATGTATCTAAATTGGTGGGTAGAGACTCATAGATTCTATTTTCTTTCACTTTCTTTTACTTTTTTTAATTTTCTCCCTACTTTCTTGGAAGCCAAACATGGCTTCCACGTAGAAGTGATTTGTAATCTACTCTTCTCCATCTATTCTTAACATGGATTTGGGTATTTATATGTCCTTTTTCATGAGAGATGATGTAGATTCATATTCACATTTTTGTTTTGCTTCTTGTGTTGTTTCATTTTATTTGATTTTCTTTTATGATCATCCTGGATCTTCTATATTCTTGATGACTATGGGAAACCATCATCTCATCTATTCTATGGTGAGAATGGTGGATTTAGTTTGTTTTCATCTCTTATTTTTCATTACTTGATTGCTTCTACCTCTTCCTTGATTTTCTTCATGATAGGGAGAGTAGATTTTGTTTTCTTTATCATTTGCTACTATTTTTCTCATCTTGTGGTGATTGAGAATGAGATTCTCTATCATGTTCATTATGAACCTTCCATGGCAAAGGTGGGTTCAATTCTCTCATTATTCATGATGATTGAGGATGAATTCATCATGTCTAGCTTCTAATGGTATTTTAAGGGAATTATTGCTTCTCTCTTTCATTCCTATGCATGAGAAGCACTTTGGCTTATTTTCTTTATATTATTTTGCTCCTTAATTCATATTTCTTGGTAGCTTTTCCATTTTTTATTTGTTGGTTTTGTTAGCATAGTTAAATCGTTCATGTTAGCTTTTATGTTGGTATTTAGTGGCTTCCATTATCCTTATTGAGTAGTCTATTTTGTTTGTAGCTTTGATGTATATCTCCCTTATCTCTTTCTTTCTATCTTTTTCATTTAGAGCTTTCTTTATCTTGGCATCATGTTTTCTTTATTTCATCATTCTTCCATGTTTTGCATCCATTTTTCATGCATAAGGCTTGACTCATTTTATCTCTCATTTTGTTTTTTCTTATGTGATTATGTGCACTACCCCATGGCTTCAGATGGTTCATATATCACATGTTAGTAGCCAAGTCTTTAGTTGTTTTTTTTTTTTTTTTTTTTTTTAATGTGTGTTGCATTAGTTTCTTTGCATCTAGGATCATGCATATTTTCCTAACCCTTTTTGGTTCAACTAGTGCGGATAAGTACTAAGTAAGCTTATCTTTGCATCCCCGATTATGTACATTTTTCTTACTATGTCTAGCACTCTTGCTATCACAACCTAAACTCGCCTCTAGAGGTCTAAGTCATGACTGACCAGTAATCTTGGATTACCTTTTGCCTCAAAGACAAATACAAATCATTTAATAAATTATGAGGCTTAGAGGAAGCATTAACAAAATGTAAACAAGTCCATTGAGCGGTTCTTATATGACAAACTTCATAAGAAACTTAAAACTCATTCCATAATAATATTCGCAATAACTTCAAACTTCAACTTCATACATATAAACAAGTTTTTCAAATAACAAAAACAAAAGACTAAACAAAAGGGTTCGACAAAAGCTTGACTCTACTACAGACCAAACAACACCCCATCACGGAGGCACTTCACGATCGGTTTCGCAAAAGGGTGGGCTCTTGGAAGTAACTTATATACATATATAAGGGAGATGAGTAAGCTAGAGCCTAGTGAGTAATACCAAAATAAAGAGGTTAATAAATGAAATCCATCACAATATAAAACATGTCTTACATTCCCAAATGAATGATATATCGAATTCAACAAAACATTTGCCATATCAAAATTCATTATCAAAACATCATACGTGGTAGTAATGAAGGGGCCAAAGGCCTAAGTCAAAGGGACCTCAAGGTCTAGCAAAAGGACTATGAAGGTCTATTGAAGGGACCATAAAGGTCTAACGAAGGGATCACCTGGGTCTAATATCAAAGATCTCTGTAAATCCAATAATCAAAGGGCCATGGTATTGTATCTCCCACGCAAGGGCCTCAATAAAGGATGCCACAAATACATTTCAAAAGGGACATTCATTCATTTATATAAACATAAGATTTCAAAATATCATTCATGTATTAATTTTCAAACACATTTTGAACATATCTTTATAGAGATATTACTCACGGTGGGCTTGAACAGACGTTAGGCTTCCGATGACCAACCTCTATGAAACATAACACATTCAAACACAATGTTCAAACAAACAGTATATCTTAATTCAATTTCCTTAAATGAGTTTTTAGCTTATTCATTGTTTAATGAAGCCTAAACAATGCCCAAGAATGCCTAAAAGAACATGGAAGTAAAAATATACACACGAAGTTGTTTTTCAAAAGATGTTGAAAAAAATGTGTTCCCTTGAGCGTACATTTGGTTGCTCGAGTGATCTAGTCAGTCTGCAAAAGTGCTAGATGCTTGCAATCTAGGCTCGATGGTTGCTCGAGCCTAATCAACTCTTAACCATGCAACCTGATAAGAAACATCTATCCCATATTGTTTCTTCAACTTCTTTTTAACTTCAATGGGATTTGTTAACGGATTATCACTAATGTCATTATGCACAATATCAAAAACAAATCTAGAACCAACCATTTTGTTAAAAGATCTACGAGCAACAACACCACATGTATGCACATTATCCAACTTCATAATAAAAAAATATCAGTATTCATCAACACCCTTTCATGCACAAACTACTTACAACCCATAGACGACTTCATCTTACATTCATCAGCTACTCTTGTTGCATAATTCTTTAAGTAATTCACTACAAAACCACACTCAACTACGTACTTAGCCAAAGCAATGTGGAACGCTGATTCTTGATAAAAACTAAGCAACAAACCACCAACATCATCATAATCATTAACCAAAGAACTCTTACGAGCTACAGAATCAATCCTAGAAGAATTATCATCAACCCCCACAATTCTCCTATCACCCACAACAACATCAACAACACGAGAACCACCAGAAGCTACCATTGACAATATATTTCCCAAATCAACATCACTTTTAACAATGCAATTAGAATATCCAGGAATAGACAAAAACAAACAAAAGTTACCAACAGTCAACTTCTTCCACTTTGCACATATTTTCTCAACAACTTCATCATAACTACAACCCTCACTAATGTTAACAACATTACAAGACGTACTATATTTGCACATTAACATGAAACACCCATCCATATTATAACTCAAAAACTAGCAAACAATCAATCACAAATTCCAAACAGCAAAAATATACAGTTACAACATATCAGATTCAAAACTTTAAAATTCACAATGTCAAACTATAATTCACAGCACATTACACTACACAACCAAAAAAAAAAATCCAAAAATCAAAAAACATAACACTGTATCACACACAAAATAAGCATCAAACAAACAACTTTTATCACAAAATAGAGAACTATAACAAAATTGACGAACACAAAAAAGAGATCATGAAAATTTGTTTATCTATTGATATAAATATGTATTTGTATAGAGAGAGAGAGAGAGAGAGAGAGAGAGAGAGATCACAAACATAAATTGAGAGAGATCGTGTAGAGAAAGATCGAGATCGTAAAAAGAGGTTGAGATCCCAGAGAGAGAATCTCGAAATCTAGAAATTGATTTTCCACCTATATATATCAAATTAAAAGGGCAATACAATCATTTACAAAATAAGAATAAAAAAAAGGGACTTCCGAATACAAAAACGTGCAAAATTGTGGACCTATTGGATTATAAAAAATGTAGTAGGATTAGAAGAGAAATAGATCTCCTATATAGGACTGGAAGTAATTTTCCCTTGATTTTTGGGTGTAAATAGAATCCCCCAAATATTTTTTGTCCATGTATTATTAATAGCCCGAAATTGAGGTCTAGCCCAATGTTCTTTAACTTCACAACTAAGTCAAGAGAAGAGGCCTAACAAAATTTTGGGGGTCCAAATTAAATTACAAAATATATTGGATAAAGTTTGTAAATAAAAAAATTCTATCACTTAGACACAGTGCATTCTATTCCTTCCCAATCTGTAACTCTTTACTAGAGGTGGGTGTGGATCGATTGCGGTCACGGAACCTCCAATCTGCCATCCGTCCGCCAGATTGGCGAATTGGAGAAAATCAATCCACATCCGTCCGCCAATCCGGCGGATGTGGATTGAGCAGATTGGGGTTTGGTGGATGGATGCAAATCTGTTTGGCGGTTTAAAAGTTTATAAATTTTCAACATAATTCAATTTGTGCACTTCCTCAAAAAAAAAAAAAAAAAAAAAAAAAAAAAGAGTATTACAGTCAATGACTTAAAAAAAATTTACAATCATTGCATGCCTCATCTAAAGCAAGAAAGTTTGAAACTTTAGAATATCACAATCACTGCATGTCTCATCCACATACTATAATCATAACATGCTTCATTCACATAAAGTATTATAATCTGTGTTCTAAAAATATAAAAATAATTCAAACCACCAAAACCATGAACATAGCAATAGTAGAGATTGTATATCTCTGTATTGTTACATCTATATCTGTTTTTGAAAATAAAAATCAACCAGCATATATCATATTTTCTATTTATTATTTTTAGAGATAGATTTAAAAACCAAAAAATATAGATAAATAATACGTTTATTTTTTTCAATTCGAAAAAGATATTCAAGTTGAAAACTTTTTTTCAACAGAATATTTAAATTCTTTTTTAATTGAAAACACAAACAGAATATTTAAATAAACTGAAAACATAAAGTCTTATAAATTACTAGGGGTGCTCGCGCTTTGGTGGTTCGGTTGCGGCCAAAGGAATCTCAAATCCGCCATTCATCCGCGAGATTGGCAAATTAGAGAAAATCAATCCACAACCGTTCGCTCGTCATCACGCATCCGTCCAAAATGCGACGGATCGGTTCGGTTCGATCAATTTTGACGGATCGATATATTCACCGCTCACCCCTACTCTTTATTGAAGGATTAGAAAAAAAAAAAAAAAAGATGATAGAAAACAGTGACAAAGCAAACAGTGAGTTCAAATTCTAAGGGCGACGAAGCAATCAATGCGGTGATTTCTATGACATTGAATCATCGAACCACTGAATGACTCCTCTCCTTTTCACTCTCACACACACTCTCTCTCTCTTTACTAAATCTATCTTTTGTGCCCTAATTACAGTTTCAAATTCACTGTTGTTATTTGATTTGAGAACTTTACTTATTAATGTTTTTTTTTAAAAAAAATTTTTTTTAAAAGAAAGTTATTAATTTCATTGTGTTTTTTTGTTTGAGGACTTGCTTAATTTTTAATTTGTGCCCTAAATCTAATTCCAATGGCCTAATATTTTTAATCTAGTTTTGGAGAGATAATTTTGTTAATTTATTTTTAATTTAAATTTTGTTGTGCTTTTGTTTTGTTCGGATCATATATTCTCTTCATTTGTTCACAAATTATGTGGTGTTATTTGGATTGTGAGTTGCATTTATATCCTAGTTGCACGAAGCAAGGGTGGCAACAATAGCGGGACAGAGGAGGAAGGGCATATAAAACTTTCTTAAGTTGGATGCGTGCATATATTTATTTATTAAATATATAAAGATATTTTAACAATTATTTTTTTTCTACATAATTATAATATATATATATATATATATATATTTGTGTGTGTGTATGTATTAAAACATGAATAAATATTAGAGATTTATGTTAATAACAAATTGTCTTTATTAAGGATAAATAAATATTATATAAATAGAAACTACTAGAATAAGTTTGAGTTATTTTTCTTTTATTTCTACGATATTTTTGTGTTTGAAAGGCTTCTCTCTTAGTTGGGATTGAGATTCTTTCTCGACGGGAGCGAGTTTCTTACAAATTTCTTACTTGAAATGGTATTGATAACACAATTTTATTTACTCCCTCCGTCCTAAAATATTAGTCTCTTATTTCATTTTTTATTGTCTCAAAATATTAGTCCCTCTTCAAAAATCAAGTACAAAAATAATATAAATTTCTTATTTTGTTATTCTTTTAAATTAATAAACAATATAAAAAGTACAATTATGACATTAATATTTTCAAAAAATGTACTATCAAAAAAATAATTTTGAAAAATTAACTTTTTTCAAATATAATAATTGTACTACCAAAAAAATTAGATTCCCCAAAAGGGATCATTATTTTGGAGACGGAGGGAGTATCAAAATTTAAAACCAGCTTAAATAAAATTTAAATTAATTTGTTGTAATTCTCACAAAAGAGTTCTTGGGCTCTATTACGAACCATGTGTGGACCGTAATATTAGATTTTGGGCCCAATATGATTTCTTTTAAAAACTTTGTTGGGCTCTTGGGTTGTTGTTGATTGGGCCTTCTTGGGCCTTTAAGTGATGTGCCAAGCCATTGAAGTGCTTGAGCCTTGCTGTAGAAGTTCTCCATGGCATTTTTATGTTTTTGCTGCTGAAAAGTATTCAAAATGGATTATACTATGAAGGTACCAAGCCACTGTAGGCGTCACACCCTAATTTGGGAGCATGACCTGCTGAACTAACTTTTTTGTTTTTTTTATTAATAAAACCGAGATTAAAAATACCCCAAGAGATCATATACGATTAGTAAATGCTATTTTTTGATTTTTTAGGCTAAAATTTACAACAAAAACAAAACAAAATAGCTTAAAATAGTCAATAAAACAAAATATGACATAAAATCCATAATCATTTCACTTTTTCTCTCACAAACATCACATCTAATTACAAAAAAATTCAACTATCTTCTCTAAACACAAAAATTTTAGTCAAAAACTAAAATAACCTATTAAAATAGCAATTTTCCAAACACCAACATTGTTTCCTCGATCTTTTTAGAAGTAATCACAGTTTTCTAAAGGTTAATATCACAATAAAAAACCATGCTTGTACGTATGACATAAAAGATCTTGGCTTCATAGATTACATTGATCTTTCTTTATTTTTGTAGTACAATTGTCAAATAAAATTAGGGCAAGCATGGGTTTTTATTAATTACAAAACATTGCATGTATAATTCTAGGTAAGTTTGTACACTAGACAAAAGTCTGGAATTCAAACGGTAAGCCCACACAATTTCTAGAAATTATTATTGTAACTGTAAAAAAATTATTCCGGGTATGTTGATATTTAAATATCATATTAAATTTATTTAAATTCTTTATTTAGCTCCATATATAAGCCCATTTTACATAAATGAGACAACAATATGAAAGATAAGAAAACTTAAAGTACAAAAAAAGAAAAGAAAAGAAAGCATATTAAAGCCTAAGCGTATTTTATTTGAGATCATGGCGACATAAGATTAGCTTAGGAAAATTCTTAGAGTCGTGCCAGGCCATGAATATCAATTGGATAAGCATCAAATGTAGTTTGGGCATTGTATGCTCTTGCAGCCACAAACTCATTTACAGACTCTGTTGGATGAAATGCATCATAGAATGCGTACGTGCTTCTATTGCTGCATGGAACCCCATTGGGAACACAGAGTCCTGTGCTTGATGATACAATGCAGCATGGAACATTCGTAACCGTAAGACCTGCAACAAATAAATCACTTTAATATACATTCTGCAATATAATTTATTGGCAAAGTATGCAGTTTCTCTTCTTTTTTTCTTTTTGGTTTTATCATTGTAGTTTTAATCACACCAATTATAATTTAAAAAATTTCACATTTTGTCAATGATACAAATGATAACGGCGGTATGACCATTAACAAACTTGACTAAAATTAAAAGCAAAATGCTTCATTCGCTCTCATCAAAGATTAAGAAGTTGAAGTTCAATTTGAAACTAACTATTATCAGTTTTGAATGAACCATTTTACCTTTGATTTCTCCTATAAGTTCTTAACTGACATTATCGATTGAATGATTGAATAAAATTGACATAATGTAAAAAAATTAGAAGAAAAATTAATTCAAGTAAAACAATAAAAATAAAAATAAAAATAACAAAAGAAGCAAATTACATAGGCCACAAGTATGATGGCACTTTATAATTTGTTCTGATTCCATTATACATTTTTGAATAATTTGTTAGAAAACTCAACTTACCAGTAGTAAATGTTCCCCCTGATGTAATTCCGGTAACATTTACATAGATGAATTTCGCTTTCGCATCAGTCATATCATTATGGAGATCATCAACAAGTGACTTAAGCTTGACATTAAAAAGTTGGACATCATTGTTAATCGTGTCTACACATGTGGATCCATTTGTGCCATATATAGCTATTTCAGCTGGAGTACAACCTATTAGACCAAGTCCCATGGTGACTATCTTATATCCTCCAACTTTATGCAATGTCTACATTCATAAAAAATAAAACTGTAAGAAATAAATTATAAAAATTTACAAAGTAATGTCACAAAATGGTATAAAACAAACCGATAATGTACGAGTTTATTCCTAAAAGAGAAGAATGTAGAAATTATAATATACCAACCCTTAATTGTTGAGAGTATTGACGAATTAGGATTGTTGCATACTGATCTGGAGTATATAGGCTACTTGTGGGGTAATACTGTGGCAATAAGTAGTTGTTAATGTAATCATTACTCCCCATTCCAACTAAATATATGCACTTGCTTAGGTAATTTGTAGCTGCTTGTTGACTTCCTAGTAAGAGGGCAATTCTTGATATTGTGATTTGATGATGAAGTAGTTGTTGATTCATACTGATTCGAGCACCCTATAAGAAACAAGAAAAATTAGAAAAATAATATATTATATAATACTAGCGGATGATACACACGATGCGTGTACAATTCAAATAACTAATAATAAAAGCAAATAATGAAGAATTTAATATCATAATATGTATGTTACTTAAATGATAAGCATTATATAATAATTTTCTTTTATTTTAGCATATATAAAGTTACCAAGTGGCATGGGGAGAAGAAAACTTCACTAAATCAATTTAGGCCTTCAAGCTTCACTAAACCAATTTAGGTCTTCACTTAATAATAGTCTATTATTTTATTTTAACATATATAAAGTTGCCACCTGACATGAGAAGAAGAAAGTTTCACTAAACCAATTTAGGCCTTCAGGCTTCACTAAACCAATTTAGGCATAAAATTAATAATAGTATAGATACCCAACATTTATCTAAAGCCAAACACCCCACTAAGTTAAACTCCACTTAAGATATCTAAATCTAACTCCAAACTTGATTGTAGGTGTGACCAAACACTACCTTTCAACTCAAAAAAAAAAAAAAAGAAAAAGATTTTTATTTCATTTTGTCTTCATTCTTCTCTCTCTAACTTCTCTCTATCATTTTCTCATTTTTCCTTTCTTTCTTGGTGGCCAAACACCCTACCTTTGCTCCACCCTTACACCATCACCTCAACCCACCATCTCCACCACCGCTGACCATCTTACTTTGTTGGGAAAAGCTCCGATCGGCAACTCCTTCTCTCTCTTTGAAAATAGCGCAAAAGAAGTTCCAACTCTATATTTTTCTTAACCTCTTGAAGGATCAAAGCTTGGGGTTTCTTTTCTTGAGAGATTAGAGGCTTTTAATTGGTAAAAATATCTCTCTAATGTTTTATATTTTTAGAGTTCGAGATGGTGATTATTAAATTTGTGGTGATTTAGTTTTAGTTATTGAGTTTTATATGTTGGGAATTTTGGTGTTAAAAAATTTATATGTTGAAATTGATTTGACAAATGGTGGGTTGGATATCTCTATGATCTATAAATGATTTTGGAGGAATTTTATAAATTGTTGAAGTGGCTTTACCTAAGTTGTTGGGTTTATGAAAATATTGGTTTTTGATCTTTCTGGTTTAATTGGTGGTTGGTATTGTGCACATAAATTGGTTGGATATTGTGCACATAAGGATTGTATAGGTGATTATTGTGTACAGGTACTATAGTGCTTAAGGTTTGCCCTCTCGGTGGGGCTTGCCTTGTCGGGATTGAGTTGTGACATATATTGAGATGATTTACGAGTTTATTTGATTTTTATGTGGATTTAAAGTGTAGATAAATTGCGCTTGTACATATTGAATCTACTATAAAAATAATAAGACTCGCTATACTCCAAGAAATCAAATAAAAGTGAAGTATTAAGTAAAATATTGCGATGATATATAACAATGCTTAAAACAATTATTGTTTCTACATGAAAAATAATATTTAGCACCAATTACATTATATGAATTTATTTAACCTCTTGCATGTATTCATGCTGTAAAACCATATGTACATATTGACAACGCATCCACCATACTTAAAAAATATTGAGATAGTTGGCACTCATCGTAACACATGAAAAACCATATAAGAAGTGAAGAGTTCTAATAAAATGTTTTGGATAATATAAAACAACTCATTTCATTGAATTATTAACACCACGATGTAAATGTAATTGTTGTATCTAATTCAATCCATTAACTAGCGATATCTGCATAATAAGGTAGGCTATGGTTACATGGTAATTTATTATTAGACGGTGATGTTGATGTGGTATTACTGTTGTAATGAAAAATTTTCGCCTTTGTAAGCGGTGATTTATGTTATATTTGACCATTAGTATATATTGTTTGTGTTATTCCTTTTTTAATTAAAAGTTTGAATTGTACACCTAATCTAAGTACAAAATCTGACATAACCCTCTTACATAGAGGTGGATTCTCACCAAAGTATTGTCCGACCCACATAAAAGAGTTGTTTTTTTAACTAGGCACAACTTTCTTTTTTGAATAGTGAGGTTAGATTCCCTCACGCACAATAGTGTGTACAAGAGTAGAAAGATGATTACCAATTGCATTCCAGTCTCATCGCGAATACCTCCACCACCTGAAGCATAATTTACACCCGTGAGAATGTCTCGGCCTCTAGCGGTTGCAAACGGTGGAATAAAATGATCAAAACCTAAAAGTTGACCTGGAAGGTGAAGCGTAGTTTATGTGAGCACCATAATTATGTCCAAATAAAGATTGAATAATCTTATGATGGTAGTCTTATGTCCAACAAAAATTAGATGAACATCCAACTCTACCATCTTAAGTTCATAACATTATTCTATGATAAACTTGTTTTCACTGCTGGAAATTCGGCTTTTAGTGGCGTTTTAAAAACGCCGCTATATCTAACAAAAGCGCCGTTAATTCATTTTGTGGCGTTTATACTAAACGTCGAAGCTGCGGGCGTCGCTGTAGCTTTGCGACGTTTAAAAACGTCGTGATATTAGTATAGGAGGCGTTTTCAAAAACGCCGCCAAATGTCCCACCAGACACACGCTGACGTCACCAACGATATTTAGCGACGTTTTGGAAACGCCGTCTTATCTGTTTGAAAAATATCACCGTGAGGGTTTAGAAGGCGTTTGTAGAAACGCCGTCATATCTCTTTTTTTTTTTTGTATTAATTTTATTTGATTAAATTAAAAAAAAATACCTATAATAAAACTAACATATAAAATATTAACTCTCACTCAAACACCTGTAATAAAACTAACATATAAAATAATAACTCCCATTCAAATAACAAATGAAGCATTAATTCAATTTCTCATTCAATTAATATCCAATCACCATTACCCACAAAATAACATATATTCAAAAATCATATTTTAACATTAACCACAAACTAACATATATCTAAAAATCACAAATAAGACCAAAAGATTCTTTCCCAGTAGAATATTGCCAATGTCTTCTATTTCTAGGTTCTTATCTGATGCTAGTATGTCTTTGAGCTCTGGATGATTTTTGAAAAAGCTAACAAAATCTTTTCCTCTGAAATATTCCACCTTCTCAGCAAACAACTGAAATACATCCTTCTTGGCAGCTTGTTTCTGAAATTATGATAAAAAATTAGAAAACAAAACAATAACTCATAACTCAAATTATTCATGATCTATGATAATAGAAGGTACCAAATCAGCCAAAATAAAACATTCTCAAACAATAAAAATTATGATAAAAAATTAGAAAACAAAACAATAACTCATAACTCAAATTATTCATGATCTATGATAATAGAAGGTACCAAATCAGCCAAAATAAAACATTCTCGAACAAACAGTTCAGCACATTCACTAGACATACATGATACACCAGTGTCAAGCATGAATGCGCAGACAAACTATTTTTTAATCACAAAGGAGGAAACCGATTACTACATGTTTCTGCAGTGATAGGAAAAGAAGAAACAGATCTGGAGATCGTGCTTGGAATTTATGCCTTTTGATTGAAAACTTGCATTTAACTCCTCGGTGACTCAAATTAATGTGTATCTTTCACTGTTTTTGTTCTCATTACTCATTAGTGATGCCTTTTCTTTTCATATAATTCCAATCCAAAAAAAAAAAACGGCTAGTACACCGAGCACAAGATATATGGATCAAGACTGTGCTTAATAAAAATTCTAAGCTCAGAACCTCTCAACTCGGCCATCCAACAATCTTTGTAATGCTTTCACACAAAACTTCCTATTCTCGGCTTTGAGGCTTCGCCTCTGCCTCACAAAGAATTTTATAAAAAAATTACCCAAAACCTAGTCACAATTTGAGCGTTTCCATGATTTTCGCTTGGGAATCACTTGTTTAAATGTGTTTCTATTTTAGGAGTGTAAAAGGAAAATTTCCTTGAGAGCTCTCTACTACAAAAACCTATATTGAAAAACTTGAGTGAAAACCTTAAACCTTTGAATCGGGTCTCTGTGGTAAAAGTACTATAAAACAGAGCTCCAATTAATTACATTTCAAATGTACTATCAAACCGAGCAAAGAATACACACCATTCAAAGTTCAAATGGTTCACGACATTCTTCACCTATAATAAGCATTCATACAATTGTCTTCCTAGGCAAAGAATTCTCGGAGAACCCAAAAAAAAAAAAAAACATGATTACCGCAACATAAAATTGGAAGTAAAAGAAAGAGAATATGTTGGTTCATCCTACGAGACACGATCAAGAACACCATCTTCAAAGAAGGTCACAAATCCAAAACCTCTGTGGCAGCTTCTCTTAGGATCTGCATCATGATCACATAAACATTTCAAAATCCAGATCCATCTGTTGTACCATAAAAACACCGCCATTTTACCTTTGGAATATAAACGTCTAAAAATTCCATGAAATCTACCAAAATATCGACAAAGATCATCAATCAGCCTCCTCGAGGAAGCCTCGCCAACAAAAATCTTTTGCCCATTCCTCCTCGAGTGGATTCCCCTAAAACACCAAACAAATAAACATGAGAACATTTCCAATAGTACTCTAAAAATTGCATGAGCACATGTGGAAAGAAACTTACTTCCATACACAGGCCTTGATGATCCTATAAGGTAGGAGCACCAAGATTGCATATGTAGTTGCCGCATAATATAAGCATTATATGCACCATATCCACCTCAAGGTCACACGGCTTATTGGTGCCACACGGTTCATTGGTCCGAACTCCTCCTCCCGAGAATATAATATTGAGCGTAATAAAAACGCAGAGCACTTACATAAACAATTAAGTACACTTTCAACCATCATAGAAAAGCATTCACAAAACTATCTAACTTGAATACCTTGGTATGAGCCACAATATTGTGGCTGCATTCCAGAAATGCTGCTAAACAAACACACCTACCCATTACAAACTACTCCTCCTAATATATCCCCCCTAACCCCCTTTTCTTTTTCTATATATCACACACTGCTCAATCTTCCTCTCTAATCCTCCTTTAACCAAAAATCACAAAGCATGAAGTAAATTTCTTCATGACCATGTGAAACCTAGAAGAGAAATGACAAGAGACATAGTCAATTGAATTATGGAAATCAAGGAGGGGTAAATTTAGGACCCACTGATGCATAAAAGTAATGAAACCAATTCGCGATGCCCTTTGGTACTTGGATCCTACAAAATGATACTATTAATTATAAACAATGTAATTCACAACCCAAGGATACATTGTATCAGTATCTTTACATTCCAATAATTTAGTAATGAGTAAGTGCAAGTCAAGATCAGTAGAGATGTAACTAAAAATGTTGTCTTCATAATGTCACGCATTGGAGTGAGTGTGTGTGTGTGTGTGTGTGTGTGAGAGAGAGAGAGAGAGAGAGAGAGAGAGAGAGAGAGAGAGAGAGAGGGAGAGAGAGACCTTTGGCATGTATAGATCTGTTATATCACCATATTGCTCAAAATAACTGCAAGAAAAATAATACAAGAAGTTCAACGCTGCTCATCACAGCTCAAGAATAATGTTTGCAATATGTAAATTAATCACCTAAAAAACCTTTCACGAAAACCACAATTACCTTCGGAAAGCCGCTTCTGTCACAGATGGTGGGATCCTGGCCACAAATATCCTGGTCACTTTCTTTGACGGTGCTTTCATTTCCTCCTATCAAAAACATTTGAGAACAATATACACATAATTAGTAGCAAATATCTCTACAACTATACACATACAATCAAAACATTATTGAGTGTAAAATAAAAAAAAATAAGAGTAGCATAGAAATTACAATGGAAGATTGCAAAAGTGGAAAATGATATTAGAACACAACCTTCGGTGTGGCTACTTTTACTTCCAGCATTCTATTGCCTATAACATGCTCACTGGACAATGCATTCTGTTTCACATGAGAGAGAGAGAGAGAGAGAGAGAGAGAGAGAGAGTTATGGCATAAGATATCATATTAAACCTGCAAAACTGATATTGCATCCAAGTGAAGTTCTCAAAACATCGCATAGCCATTCAAGAAGAACAAAAAAAAATTCATGCCAATGTATTACACAATACATTCCTGTCTTGCAGGTAACGAGATTGAAGCATCATCTTTAGAGTGCAACTCTCTCTCAAGTGCTTCAGCTTCAGTTTCAAATCTAAATCAAGTATATGAATGGTTAATTAGTTGAGGCTTTAGATCATATATCCCTAAGCAAATATATCTATTTATACTTTACTGTTGTGTTATATTATTTTATTTTTTTTCAAGTATATGAATGGTTAATTAGTTGAGGCTTAGAGCAGTTAATGTTTCAACAGATAATGAAAGATCATGGCTTCCAGCATTTCCACGAAACCGTGCGCGAGGAAATAATCTCCATTATCTAAAGATTTAAAAGTATTGCCTAATCTTGCAAGCTAAGAAAAGGAATGTGCTAATTACTACCTCTACAAGCGCATTTCCTGGATTACTTTCTCTCAATTTAGCCTAAAATCAAAGTAAATTTACATCAGAAAGCAAAAGCACAAAGAAGAGAAGCAATAACCAGAGACTCCCTTGAATACTTTTTACCTGACCCTCTGCAATCAAGTAGAAATCATCAATGGAGATTGTAGCAGACTTCCTGTGATTTAACAAATTTCTTTTATTTTGTTATAATATGATTCATAGTATTGACAAGATCTATTCTCACAAGAAATATCACCATTCTTCAATCTACCGCCAAAGTGATTTGGAAAAGATAATCTAGAGCAAAGACGAGTGTAGTCTTTCCACATCCTTGTGGAGCACTAAAACCAATCAGACATTAAAAACTTTATGACATAGTCCATTGGTTGTAAATACACATCAAGACTATAGAATGAGAATTTAGCAGATAGAGAAAATGGGGATCTAAAGAAAATCTTATATATACCACTAAAGGAGTAACATCTTCTCCTCTTTAAACATGGACTGTGATGAGAAATCTGTTCACACCATACGAAGACTGGTATGTAGTAGTGATAAAATCTAGCTTTCGAGGTATTGTCGATAGAGTTCATTGAGTTGAAACAATCTGCACAGATGTAATCCATAAGCTAACCACTTGTCAATAGACTTGGCCACCATCTCCGAGGTCACCCAATTTGTTTATAAGGGACTGAGCATATAAATTCAAAAAGATCTCAGATGGAGGCAACTTCGGTTTCGGGGAAACACAGAATGCAACGGGACCGACTCCTTCCATTGTTGGAAAAAGTGTCATGAACGTGGAGTGTCTTGCATCCATGAACCTCTGGGTTCGCAAAAATAATTTGGAAGTGTTGTTCATTGACTAAAAACTACACCCAAATTAATCCCCATTTGATGGGGTTCTGGGAGAGGTAGATTGGGTACAAACCTAACTTTTAGCATAATTTGCACGAAGTGTTGTTCATTGACTAATGCTTCAAAATAAGACATGGAACACACCAGATATAAAAAGCAAGGAAAAAAATTAAAAAAAAAAAAATTTGATCTCATTAGCATTTGGAGACACTCCATTGACAATTGCTTTCTCTATGGCATTCCATTTAAAAGAATTCAACCCCTAAAATGTGTCCATGAAAGAACAGGACTTGTCCATATTTCCAAGTACAGAATTATCATTATTTCCTTGAAATGAAAAAGTTCAAAAAAACTTCCAACATAATTTGTGAAACGGCTGCCCTTATAATGGCCACAGCCAAGATGATATAGCCTAGAATGTTATATAAAATTTCATTGTGGTTAACAAATGTCCATGGGACCAAAAAAAAAACTAATGAATAGCTTGGTCATTCTCATGTTGTAAATCAATATCAGATTTGGTTGCGAAGAGGACAGAATATGTCCTGCTCCTTTCTTTTTCTTTTCGTTTTTTTTTTCATTGTTCTCTTGAATTTTTTTCAGATATAAGAAACAACAGCCTTGAAAAACCTTGGAAGTACAAAAGCAATTGACAAGTGACAAATAGTAATTATATGCCTGTGATAATGCTGCAAAGTACATAAAACAAATACTATATCCATTAGTTTTCAATTTGAAACAACGGGGCTATAGAGGATGAGGTTTCAACAAGAAAAAGAGAAAAAGAGAGCAATGTATATTCTTTTTTTTTTCTAGATTAATTGAGAAAAACAGAGCAATTTATCAGAGCAATTTTCATTTTCTTGCTCTTGTTGATTAATAAGAGTACTGTACATTACTTTATCCATAAAAAGACCTCAAGACTTCAACCCATCCTCTCTTACAAAAACTATGACTCAATGACTTGTACAAATGAACAGTACATAGAATCCCTCTCTCATGCATTATATCAAACACATACATGGCTTTATTTGAATGTCCCTTGAGGCACAACCCATCTACCAGCATATTTTAACACCAATAACCCAGAAGACTACCAAAGATCATTGACCCCAATAAAGTAATCAGATAGCTCCTCGGAGAGCATTACAAGCCCCTCTAAAATGAACAGATTTCATTGAAATAAGCCTATCAAAATGGGTTTTTGCTTCTTCCAATTCTCCTAATTTACAATAACTAATCATCAGAGAATCTAATAAAATGAATCGTGAGACACCTCTCGCTTACAATGCTATTAATATACAACATCTAGCAATTTACAATGCTATTAATATACAACACCTTAGCCACCTCCTCTCAATCGAAGCGTAACCAGAGCAAAATTGCAAAAGCACTCGTTCTTGAGTTGGGATGTGGCAGGAAGGGTGGCTAAGGGGATTCATTAGCGAAATAAGGAAATTTAAAATTGTAATTTTCCAACCAACAAAATTACTATATACATCAAATTAAAACCGAGGTGATGCAATTGGTCAAGATGGATCCTACCATTCAAGATCAATGCACGAAGCTCAAAAGAGATCCGACCTCATCCATTGATTTAAGCTTATTTTTGCCAAAGATTCAAAGACCGCTGACAAGAACTAGAATAAATTAAATTTGGAAAGTGTCAATTTAGTTTTAATAATTTAAAAACTAAACCGGAAAAAGACCACTCTATCAAATTGATTGAACAATCAAAATCAAAAGAGCGCTTTTCCTTCAATATTTGTTTAGAAAAGTGAAGTTACCATTAGTATCATTTGGAAGTGGAAGAATCAGAGATAACAAAATGTTATGACAACAAGGCCTGCAATAATAAATTATCTGATTTTAAGTAACATAAGACATCGAATCGCAGATATGATTCAATTTGCTCGCTATTGAATGATTACCACCCAAAGAACAAACCTATGAGAGCTGCAAGAAACACATCGGGCCAATGGTGCCAATAGTCATCCACCCGAGAACGCCAACCAGAGATGCAAGGAGGAGAGGGAAAAACAATGCATAGTTTTGATATATGCCCTCTGCGATCAAATGCTTGGATTTTCCCACTAAGTACCATGATAAAAATCCCAGACACGCAAAGGACCCCGCAAAAGGGTTGTAAATATCGTCGATAAATGGGTGGACACATGTTACGTGTTTTTCAACATACATAATTAAGCACATTTTACCGCTAACTCATCTATAAGAAAATTCAAGGAAACACATCTATAAGCCTCTTTTTGGGGTGGACACACATATAAGTTCAACCACAAAGAAATGTTTATAAACTACTATTAAATGAATGAGAACATTTGAAATCTAATTAGGTATTTTTGTCTAGCATAGTAGAAATATAAACACTACTTTCAAGAGTAAAAAAAATTACTTTGATTTTTCTATCCAAAAGATAAATGTTTAGAAACTGCTAGCTGAAAGAGTAGCATAACTCATTTTCAAAAAATTCTAATTCATAAATCCAAATTAATTTCATAACTCCAACTCCGAAAAATCCTAGATTTCATGAGGAACAGGCATGGAGCAATAATAATCTGTTGATTTGTTTTCTATATTATTAGAGAGCTCAAAGAAATGAAAGGAAGAAAAGAAAGAAATTAGGAGTAAAAAGAATGTAGAGAGAAGATATTGAGGAAGAAAAAGAAGAAAAAAGAGAGGAACCAAAAAAGAAAGAAAAATATGAGACAATAATGTGTGTGTGCGCGCGCAACAGAGAGAAGGATATAACAAAGTTGAGAAAGCTAGAGATGAGGAAGAGGAAGTAGGATACAGAAACTCTTTCATCTCTCTTTCAAATATTCCCAAATTTCATTCATTGTTTGATTCTAATTTCATTTTACACCAATAAGGCCTGTACATAGACGCCTCATAAACCCTAAACACACAGCTATTGTCTAAAATTAATCATACCTAACATTGATAATATCCTAATGCCACTAAAATTATACCATTTAAGCCTCTAAAGTTCGTAATAAAATGAAATATTCATTAAGATTATATATTTACAAGATGCATAATAAAAATTAAATATAACAAGCAACATGTATTCTTCTCACTTCTTACACATTTGGATTAAGATAAAAATTCAAGCATATCAGTAGGAAGTGTTGCTTACACGAAGTATGGCCACCGTAAAGCTCTTATATCCTTCTTTAATATCGATAGGGTTACCATGACATATGACATTACCCCACTTATCATCATATCTCCGAGGAGAGACAAAACAAAAATACATAAGCAAGGTATGCAAGACTAGATTGACGGACACAAAATAAATCTAACACGCTACATACAGAATTCCATCCGAAAGCAACACCAAAAGAAATCAGTCGAGGCCGCCAACTGTGCATCTTTTATTGCATCGGTGAGGACCCCAAGAATCAAGACAAATGAACAAGAGGCCTGCACTTAATAAGTATGTACAAGTCATGCATCAAACTAGACACTTCCTAATTAGCCAATAGCAAGAAAAGGGTTCCCAAATTGAAATTAAAATGCATCAAATATAATTACCTAATATGCTGTGGTGGAGATCATAGACATTGTTCCTGCGAATATAGAAGAAAAGGAAAACGACAATAGGCAACAATATTGAATACATCTGAGCATCAAGAAAAGAAGTTTTCATCAGTTGTACTTTCTTTCAACAAATCAACATGCACCAACTAAAAAATGAAATTGTCCTCTTCTCATTGTCTACATGAATTTGCCTTTTTGGATTTCATTTAATTTTTATTAAAAGTGTAATATATTTGTTTCAATTGCTACTCAATATCTAGTAAATCGATTGTTAATCTCATTTAGAATTCCAAGAGACATGTATATGTATATCATATATGTGTACACAAAGAGAGAGAGTATTGCATGTGCAATATATCTAATAAAGAATATGTTTATTAGCATATTTAGAAAAAGTTTCACTTTTAAGATCAAATCAAAAAACCTTTAAATGGTCCGTTGCGTGTTTTTTCTTTCTTTCTTTTTTTTCAACTTAATGTGCTTCTATTAATATTTCAAATTGTTCATCTAAAAATCAAATTGATCTGGTTGGATCTTAAATATTATAATTCTTCTTCATTGACTGATATCAGCAGCCATTCACTAAATAAGACCTAGGTAAACATGATGATAAATATGAAGCCAAATTGTAAAGGATTGTAGTAAACCGAATACGAAAGATCCCAATCATATAATTGAAATTAGAAAGGCACACGCTTTCAGAATTACTAAATCAAAAAAGAGACACTCACAGAACAGCCCACACAGTACTGATTTGGCTTCAATGGTAATTTGAGGTCAACCATCATTTCCTCCCCAACAAAGCAATAAAATGGGTTTATCATATATAGTATGATCTCTGCGACCACAAGAAGCAGCAATATAAGGCAATCATCTTGTGATTCCTTGCAACCGAGGCTCCATGAGACTTAATGGTGTGTGCACCAAGCTCGCCTCGCTCATTCTACCTGCTAACATAAACAAAAAAATGAAAAAAAGGTTGTAGCAAAGGAACAAAGCTCCCGCTTCATGGTAGGGTCTGGAAGAGTTTGGTAACACGAACAACAATCATTATGATATAAACAATAGTATTGTTTCGGGACATTATTTCTTCCCAAAAATACCAAAAACATAAGTATTGAATTTTCATTACATTAAACAAGTTCATTGAAAAGACCAAATTAATGGGAAATTTTTTTGTGAAGTTGTCTCATCTTCATGCTAATTAACCTCATGAATATCAATCACACAAATTACCATCACCACTTTTTCAAGCATGAAGAGATCAACCCACATATTGCTATGTATTTGATACGTGAAGCTACCAATGTATTAAGCAATTCACAATTCCAGAAAGGAATTACATTGTGATAAATTGTAATAACTATATATAGATTTTCAAGGGCATGCAATTCTTTTTTCCAAAATTTTGTCCCGCCTCAATACACTCTGGTTTGAACGAACATGTGTCACGTGAAACTGTAGCGCATTGAGACAGGAGACATAATATAGGTTTTGTGAACAAAAGATTGCATCAATTTCATGCAAGTCACAACACACAAAGCACAAGCAAGTGATGGCCACCTCCACCATTTGAGAATGTATGATAAACAAAACCATTAACATTTAAATTATCAATCGCTAATTTTTCAAAGTAGAAAACATACTTGATTAGACCAAGCATATCTAATTTGATAAAAATGCCAGATCGGTGCATAAAAACCATTAACATTTAAATTATACATGCAAAATGTACAACAAATCAGCTTGTAAAATCAAAGCTACAAATCAGCTCTGAATCTCTGAATCACAGAGCTGAACTGACAGAGATAACTAGGGTTTAGACAGCACACAGAGAGAGAGAGGGGGTGGGGGAGAAAGAGAGGGTAGCTCACCGATCTGAATCGATTTTGAGAGAGAACTTCGAAATGGCTCTGATGAATCACCGATCTGAATCGATTTTGAGAGAGAACTTCGAAATGGCTCTGACTTCGATTTTGAAAGATCTTTGACTTGTAGAGAGATCGCAGAGAGGGCGAGAGAGAACATTGAAAATCTTCAAAATCGAGAGAGAGTAGCCCTTCGATTTTGAAAGATCGCAGAGAGGGCGAGAGAGAGAGAGCGTGAGAGCGCGAGAGTGAGAGTGAGATTTTCGCTGATACTTGCTTATCATATTCAAAATAAAGGTGAAACAGGAGAGAAGGAGGGCGTTGAATGGAAACCATTCCAAGGCGTTTAAAAAACGTCTTTGATTCTTGAAACGGCGCCGTTTCAATTACAGAAAAATAAGACGTTTACAAAACGCCATTAAATATTAGAAATAATGGCGTTTTAAAAAACGCCGTTAAAAAAACGCCACCTAACCCCATATTTCCTGTAGTGTTTGTTGGCGTTTAAAAAAGTGTTTTGTGTAGATTTTGGACATGTAAGAAATGTTTAGACACAAATGCAATGGATTAAAAGTTATTCCTATGAGCAATACCAACAAAAATACTTTCAAGTACAAAATCTTAATGATAATAATTATAGAGTAAGAAGAGACCAATGATGTCTGACATAGTTCGACCGTTGCAAAATCTTCCAGTAGGTCCATCAGAGAAATCAATACCATATGGCTGGTAATTGACTTTTGCTATAGTTGCAAGGTCATTATTATTGCCATTATCGGCCAATGAATCTCCAAAAATAAATAAACAAGGCACCTCTGGTGTAGCATGAACCGAATGTTGCAAGTTTGCAACTAATGGTATTAGCGACACTATAAACCAAATCTTAAGATGAAGATCCATCGACCACGAAAGATAGAGAGAAAAATTATACGGTAATTCTATGATGTTAGGAGAAGACCAAAAGAAAATATATATAGCTATGAATGATGCTGCAATGAGGTCTAACAAGAAGTTGGTATGGGCTGATTAAAAAAAATAAAAAACAAGAAGTTGGTATGGAGTTCATTGAATGCCGTGCGAATTAACATTGGTTTGACTTACATATTAAATTATGCAATGACCACTCTATATATAGTAGTGGCGACCCAATTATCCGCCGAGTCTCAACCGAAATCTCGAATGAAGGATTTAGAAATTTAAATATTAATTTAAATAACCACTACTTAATTTCTTTAAAGAATTTTTTTTTTTTTCTTAATTTTCAACATGCAAAATTACTAATTAAGTTTTGACAATGAAATATTTGTAAGAGATTTTACAAGTGATAATATTTATAACACAATTATTAATTATTTTTTATAATCAACTTCAGAGAGAAAAAATATTGATCTTTTTGAAAAATGTTTGGCTTTTAATAGTATTCATATCAGCTTCAACAAATTTTGAGTCAAATTATAACAAAAAAAGCTATTTTTGTTAGTTTAGCTAGCATTAAAGTTAGTTTTATAAAACATTAATTTTGTATTGTTTATATATATATATATGCAGTTTGATATTCCCTAAATAAAAAATGCCCAAGTTGTTTGGCCGGACATCCAAAACTCCTATATTGGTATTATATCTATGCAATTTCATATTTTTTTTTTTAAAAAAAAAATGTGCCAAGTAGAGGTTGTTGGGCTGAAGATCAAAGTGTATAAGATATGTCTATACAATTTCATATTCCTTTAAAAAAAAAAAATTATGCAGCAACCGATCGTCCGACAAGATGTCCAGTCACTCTTAAAAACAAATGAAAAACTATTGTATAACCTATGAACAGTATATCGCTACATGTAGCGATATACTATAGCCAAGTTAACCAAAAGTTAATTTCGAAATAATTTGTTGAGACTGATAGAATACGAATTTTATAATCTCCTAGTTATATTTAACCAAAATTTACATCTGTTGAAGCTGATATGAATGCTTTAGCACACTTATAAGCTAGCCTTGCCTAATTTTGGGATCCAAAAATCATTTTATTTGAACATAACACGTGCTTTTTATTTAGAAAAATTTCATTTCCCCTCTAAACTATAACTAGAAAATCCATTCAATATGTAATCTTTTAATTTCAATTTTACACGTAAACTATTCAATTTTGGATCAAATTTAATCTACTGTCAGCTGTCATAAAAAAATCAGATTGATTTTGTTGATGTGGTAACAAATTTCATTTAAAACTTTATTTTTACTCCCAAACTATGTTTCAAAAATCAATTAGACCCCAAAGTAAAAATAAATAAATAAATAAATAAATATTTAATTAATAATTTTTCATCTAAAAAATAAGGAATAAAATTTAAAATATAAAAAAATTGAATTTAATATTTTTACCTAAAAAATGTGGAAAATAAAATTTAAATAATATTCTTTAAAAAAATAATTGAAAAATATAAAAAATCTCATTTAGAATTGTCTCTTTAAGCCTCAAATTACCTTGAGTCGGACCTAGAGAAACAAATTGATTCCAAAATTCCTAAATTGCTTCTCTCTCTCTCTCTCTCTCTCTCTCTCTCTTGCAAACTAATTGTAGTTAACTTATTTCCTAGATTAATTTCAATAGAATTGATTGACTACTAATAGTTTTAAAATTGTGTGGGCAAAAATTTAAACCACACTTATTTGGAGAAAAATATATTCTTCCAACATTTGATAAACTATATTGAACGATAAAAATGAATATGTCGAGATCTCTGTCTATAAAACTAATGTTAGTACCTATGCGGTCGTATTATCGATTGAATGGCACTTGGATGCAAAACTCGACAACCCTCTATAGAATACTCAAATATTTTTTGTTTAAAATTTATTTTTTCAATTTTTTAGACAAAATATTATTATGAAATATTTAATTTTTTTTTTCTATATTCAGGGGTTTAATTGATTTTTGAGCGATAATTTCGGAGGCAAAATAAAGTTTAAATGAAATTTAGTGCCACGTCAATAAGTTTCGTGTAATTATAGACAATAGTTGACGAGGGAATGAAATTGATCTAAAATCGAATTGTTATTAGGTGTAAAATTGATATAATTGAAAGGATATGGGTTAAATTGATTCTTGACTGATAATTTAAGCGGCAAAATGAAAATTTTCTCTTTTAATATAAGAAAGAAACACATGAGAGACCTCATCTTAATTTTTTTTTTCTTTTTTTTTATTATTGTAATTATGATTAACCTCATCAATTCCTTTTAAACCATAAGCAAATAACAAATTGTGTTGTGCTTTTCTCATTATTAAGATTTTTTATTTAATAGAACAATTTATATCACTACAAGCTACAAATTTGAAAGGCCTTCTTAAATACGGGGTCTTAAGCGGCTGCTTAACTCATCTAATGGACGATTTGGCAAGTTATTAAATTTAGGGTCCTCAAATTAATAAAGGTGCACATTGAAGAATTATCCAGAACAGAAAAATATCTTCATTGATTGATAAGAACTATCCATACATGTATATATATACATCAGCACGTAACTAACCTAACAATATATCTAACATACTAGCCGTATATATCCAATACTACAACAATATCTTGTTACAAGCTAAGCTGTCCTACTGTGACAGTGTATGGCTTATGATGAGCCTTCACTCTTCATAATTGCAGTAGAACTATCAGTAGGACTGGTAGTCTTACCACACATTAGTTGGTCCAAATATTCAATTCTCAAAAATTAAAAATTAATAAAAATATAAAATGGACGGGCCGGCCCTGCTCTGTAGGCATCTCCACAAATCATGTGTCTGGGAAAGAATTATCACCTTGGTATCATATTCATAGTTGCATTTTGAACATCAAATTTTGCTGAAGTTGATTTATTTTTAACTGGTTAAGTGAATGACAATCAAAATACTTTTACGCTGTATTTGGTTGGGAGATTTGGAGAGGGCTTTAGAAAAAGAAAGGGAAAAGATGTGTGAAACTAGGTGAAATACAAGTATGTTTTATTCACATTTCACCTATCTTTTCCATTTTCCTTTCCAAATTCCTCTTCAAATCCCCCAACCAAACACAACATTAGATAACCCGGTACTTTGTCCATTTGACTATTAATTTGGAGAAACAATCCCATCATTCATTAGCGGAAAACCAAATTAAAATAGGGACAAAACCTCATATACAATGGTCTCAAGAAATTATTTACACCTATGAAGTTTTGAATTTAAAACTTTAAAGAGAGTACACATCCAAACTTCATACATACCTTAACCACCAAAGCTTGTGGAAATATAACGAAAGTGGTGAGTGTTTTGATTAAAAACAAAATAACCTTATAAAAATGATAATATTTAGTATAAAAATTGTACAGTCTAGTTATGTTAAATATCAACATTGTTCAATATATCTTTCTGTTATGTTTTTTTTTTTTTATCAGCAAAGAAAAAGAAACTTTATTGATGAATTAAAAGACTATTACATCAATAAAAGAAAAGAGAAGGATGAGTGCAAAAGCATCATAGCAAACCAAATTAATCCCAACTAGGTTAGCACCGATAAGGCCGCCTAATCATATGCTAGTACACCATCAAGAGTTGATGAGTAACCAACCACAAACTAACAAACATATAGAAAGACAAGGCAAAACTTCTTACACCCCTACCCCTGCTAGTCCACCAGCAGATCAACAGCAATTCAATCAGAAGGCCACACAGCAGCATAGAAGGCCACTCATATGAGCTATGCTTGATAGATTTACAGCAGCCAAAACATCCTCACACAGCCAGCAAAATACAGCATGAGCACCACAGCAACTAGTAGCAGACACGGAACATAGGTTCACATCCATCCTTACCAGCCAACTAACCATTTGCTAGCACCAGATCAGATCAACATACAGAAGCTAAAACCATTGGCCAGCAGAATAAGACCTCAGAGCACTAGTTTAGCCCAGACCTCAAACCATTGCTATTACGTTATGCTCATTATGCCGACATACTCTCCACAGCAGAGCAACACCAGATAGGAGCTCCCCAGAGATGCTGGTATAATCTTCACCTAAGTCAAAGTACCAAAGCCCCTCCCAGGTGAACAAAGCAGACACACACATACAAAGGCACAACAGCAGACAGAGCTGCACAGTAGGCAGAGCAAAATAAGGTAGGGGCGGCCCATCTAACCCAATCTGCAGACCAAAACAGCCAACTACAGGTAGGAGCTGCCTAGGCATAGCCTAATTCACCGTAAGGTACCAAAGCCCCTCCCAGGCACAGCCTAATCCACCAGAGGATAAGAGCTGCCCATCTACACCAATCTACAGACCAAAACATCCAAGTACAGCAATTTGCAGAACACACCAAGGCACAATAGCAGAGAGAGTAGAAGCAACACAAACAAAGGCACAGCAGAGGTGAACAAAGCAGAACACAACAGAGGTTAACCAGCACAGGTGAACAAAGCAGACACACACACACAAAGGCACAGCAGTAGATAGAGCTGCACAGCAGGCAGAGCAAAAAGCAGATATGCATAGGCAAACTAAAAACATGGACTCCAACAAATCCAGAACACAGCAAGCCAGAAACCAACTCAGTAGCAAAAATCTTCAGCCTATCCTTATAGGTTTTGACTCACCCATTTTATATTTGAGACTATCTCATGAATGAAGTAGAAGCACCCCATATCATAGGACGTCAACCACATGGCCACCCTAATTTTTATTAATTCACACAAATCTACAACAGCAGGTTGATAATTGTTGAAAATGCAATCATTTCTTTATGACCACAAGGACTGTACGGGAAAGAAATATACCTTCTCGTATAATCCTGTTGATCAAGTCTGCGTTCCTCCGTACGACGTCGCTTTGTCGCCTGAAAATACAAACGTGAGCTAGCCGGCGGGTGTGTGCCGGAAACCTCTCCGATGCCTAAGTCAGTAAGCAAGACCAATAGGCAAAAGCTCTGTGTATTCAGAAAACAAAATTGCATTACCACTCCCAAGGTGATATTGGTGAGCTTATATAGGTTTCGCGTAGCACAATCCTGGTAGGACTCTTACTCCTCCATGTAGAGTCCTCCTAGGACTCATACTCCTGGAAAATAATGCTTATCCTCCAACACCCCCCTTACAGCTTAAACCAAGTGAGATGGTTTTACCATGGCCGAATTCCTATATGACCGAAGTGACCACTACTTTGGCCCTAACCTTCCTTTCTCTTACCTCGGTTTTTCCATACTAAGACCGAGCTAACCATAAGAGAAATGAGCCGAACTAATCACTGAAGACCGAACGACTGTTACCCCGGCTCCGATTTCCTTTCTCCTACCTCGACCTTACATGCCAAGGCCGTGCTATGCATAGAAGAATCAAGCCGAGCTACCATTTACTTAGGTCCTAAAGCAAGCCCAATGTACCTCGGTTCTGAACAACATGACCGAGCCAACCCAAACAAAGCGCAACCGAACTAAACTCAACAACTTACTCCGGTGGAAAACCTTTATTTCGGACCGGACTAACACTTGTCCGGGGCCCATCTTCTCAGCCTCTTCAATACGGACCATAGATCGGCCCACTACCCTAGCTCGGCCCAATTTAAACATAAATTACCCTCTCAATTGCCCCTTAATTCCATCTGCAAAGCATGATAGGGATTTCCTGGCTTCCAGCCGAGCTAATACCCCTTAGCTTTTCCAGCCGAGCTAAATCCACTAAGCTTTTCCAGCCGAGCTAAGTCCGCTTAGCGTTTCCAGCCGAGCTAAGACCTTTTAGCCAGGGCCGGCCCTGAGTTCGTCGGGGCCTAAGGCGAACTTTGAAAATTAGGGCCCTTTTATATTGAAAAAAAAATTCATGAATAAAATGATAAATTATAACTTTTTTATTTGTTTGTAGCTATAACAAAATTTACTTACACATAATCATTAAAATTATAAACAAAACAATTTAATAAAACAAAATTAGAACAAAAAAATTAGGAAAAAATTATTCAATTAAAATTGATAAAGACCTAGGTAAAAAAATTTGAGCAAAATTATTTATTCCACTAAAATCTAATAGATAAAGAAGGTAAAAATAAAAAATAAAAAAATAGGGCCCATATATTGTATGTATTATTTTTCTTGAGCCTAAACACTTTTTTTTTTAATATATATTTTCATTTTAATAAATATGGACCAAACTACACTTATAAATAAATATGGAGTAAATCATACATGGACCCAAAAAAATATTTTGGGGCCCTTTAAATTGATCCTAAAATCAAAAAAAAAAAAAAAAAAAAAAAATTGAGCCTATAATAGTTTACCAAATTTAGGGGCCTTATTTTTGGGCCAAATTTAGGAGCCCTATGTTATATATGTTTATATGTTTTACCAAATTTAGAGGCCCTATTGTTTTTATTTATTTATTTATATATTTTCATTTTAATAAATATGGGCCAAACACATTTATAAATAAAAATATGGACTAAATTATACACGAGTTCAATAAAACATTTGGGGCCCTTTAAATTGATCTTAAACCCCCCCCCAAAAAAAAAGGTTGGACCCATAACAAATTTTTAAATTTGGGGGCCCTATTTTTGGGCCAAAATATGGGGCCTAAGGCACAAGCCTTACCTGCCTTAGGGCAGGGCCGGCCCTGCTTTTAGCTTTTCCAACCGAGTTATACCTGTCCGGCTCAAACGTCTCTTCAGTTTGCAGAAACTGGATCGATTGTCCTTCCAATGACACGTGGCACGCTGGTATTGGCTAGTCACAGCTGTTGCGCCGCCCTCGTACTCCGAAAAATTTAAACAGTTCCCGCCTTTTTGTCTTTTACACAAAACACATTCCTCATTTTTGCCTCCCACTCTGCACTATTCATCTTTTCTGCTCTCTCTCTTGCTCTATTGCTCTTCATCCTTGCATCTCAAGAGCTCGTGCCCTCCATTGCTGTTGCTACGTTTGCTTCTACCTCCAGCCTTTCTCCCTTCCTGGTAAGCTTTTTCCAAATCTGTTCCCTGTTTCCTATGATTTTGTTTTTATTTGATTCATAGCAATATGTTTCGTGTGTTTTTTTGCAAAACATCTTTTTTCCACCTGTGTTCTTTCTGGAAAAGCTTTAGCCATAGAACACCTTGAATACACATGAAATCCTGTAGAACACTTATTTCGATCCAAAATTATGAAGCAACCGAAGTAAAAAACTGTTTGCACAATATAGGCAAACTGGAACCGAACTAGCACTTGTACTCATCACAGTAACTTCAATAAGTAACAATCTGATTCACCGTAGCCGAAATGAAAACACACTTGAACTAGAAATACTGGCCCTCGACCGAGCTAAGCCTTGGGGGCCTAAACCAACTTTCTCAGTTCCTAAACTGAACTCAGAAAGCTGCCCCTTGACGCCTAACCGAAGTAACAAAAATCATAGGTAGAATCCGAGATAACCAAACATCTTAACAGACCGAGATAAGAAGATCCCCTGGGTACGACCGAGGTAGATCCTGTAGTATATTGTATAGCCGAAGTAGGACTTGTCTTCTCTTGCTTTGTTTTTTGTAGCACGGTCAGCGATCTGTGCTTAACACCTTGCTTTCCACTTTGCAGACTTAGGTTGCCAAACACTTCCTTGCGCTCAGCCGAGCTACTGAGCAACCTTTTTTGACCAAGATAATTTATTATTAAATTATACAATAAATGGGGAAGTATAGGTTCCTAGTAGAAACCCCAGGAGGCCTAGCCGAATTCAGAAAGGATTACAATATACCAACCGATGTAAACCTCATCCTAGCCGAACCAGATGTAGATCCTTGGGACAATGAAGGCTTTGTCCCCTTTACCCTCCAATCCATAATAGAAACCGGACTCAGATTCCCTGTCCAACCCCTAATATGTGAATTTTTAAGACAAACCAGACTATGCCCCACCCAACTGTCCACTAACACATACCGAATAATCATGGGTATAGCCGAACTGAACCACCACACCGGTCTAAACCTAGGTTTGGCCGAGATACTTCACCAATACTCCATAGGATCAAAAAAACGAAGGCTGGTGTTACCACTTGAGAGTACGCCGTGGCCGAGAGAAAATAATAAAACACACACCGGACAAAGACTTGAACGATGATGACTTCTTTTGGGTCTCTGGGAATTTTGAAGACCTTGAAGCCCAGATTCCTGGCCGAAGAATAAATTGGAAAAAAGGAGTGCCCGGTATACATACTTCGGTTACATTTCACATTTTTTTCCCTTTTTTTCTTTACTTCGGCTTTCTACTCTGGACCGAACTTACACTTATTTTTTCTTTGCAGATAAAGCCCATCTCCTTTCAAACTACGGCCACCCCAACCTCGGTCTTCTACGCGCTGCACTAAGAGTAAAGGAGAGAAGCTGGGCTAAACTCCTCAATTTCGAGCCGACCTACAGATACACCGGTCGCCGAAAAGCGAGGGTGACTGATTTCCTTCTGGAGGAAGCACCACAACCGGACCCTTCTTTGCCCGAAATCAATCTAATACCTCTTACAGCCGAGCAGGAAATGGCGAAGAAAAACCGACTGAAGGCATTACTGACCGCAACGAACCCCACCAAAGTACAGGAAATCGGCCGTACCACCGAGACCGTGGTGGCACTCCCATCTCAACGGCCATCTTCCTCACGACCAAGCAAACGTGCCCGGACTAGCCAAACCGAGCCACGTCTTGCTGATGAAGAGACCGTCCTGCCAACAAGTCCTCCACCAAGCCCTCAGCCAAGCCTCCAACCGGAACCCACCGACCGAACTGCTTCCCCCAAGTGGACTCCTATACTCACCTTCAATGACCGAGACATCACCGCATTTGATTCGGTGGTCTCAGAGAAGGACCATCTGATGGCTTTCAATTTGGCCAAGGGTGTGTGCCTCCCCAAAGACATGGAGCACCACTACAAACAGCTCAATACCGAGCTAAAGTCAATCCGGTCCTCCACTAAGTCCATGATCCTGGTAAGCAGTATTCCTCTCAATGTAAGATTTTTTTCCCAACTTGGAGTCCAGCTAACGTTACTTCTCCTTTGCAGGCCATCCAGAAAAACCAAGTCACTCACAGGAGGGTCATGGAGCTTAGGAGGAGTACCAGGGAGGCCATGGCTGAGGCCGAACTAAAAACGGCCGAACTGGAGGAGGCGAAGAAACAACTGGCCGAGCTTCGAGAAGAGAACGGTCGGCTGACTGAGATCGCCAATTCGGTCGAGGCCGAAAAGAAAAAAGTTGCCATCGAGGCAAAAGATAGATACCTACGTATCTTGGCTGCCATCGAGAAGAAAAAGGACGCCGAGATAAACCAGTTGAAGGGAGAGGTGAAGAAGGCCGAGAAGCGGGGCTTCAAGGAGGCCGAAGACGCCTACACCCTGCAATGTAACGCAGCCAAAGATCTCTTTTTTAAATGTGGCCGAGGGTCATGTGGAGAAGCTTCGGTTACGCCTGACACCGAGGTCTACAACGCTCCACCGTACTCCATTCCATCTTCACTCTCCCAATATGCTGCCGATCTCCAAAAAGCCTTTCTTGAGGGGTCCGGTGATGATGATGACGATGATGATGAAGAAGATGAGGAGCCATCTCATACTCCGGTTGTCAACGAACAGCAGAATGATAAAGCGATTCGAGCCAATTATTGAAGATCCAACTCTGAATCGCAATGATCGATACCAGTTCAGCCGACACGAACTCCCACTTCAAACCGTGCTCCTCTCGACACCGACTCAAAGTACGTCGATGCAGAATTTGATGCCGAACTGGATGCACTTCTTGGTTGATTTTTTCTTTCTTTTCTTTTTGAACTTTGTAACCGGGTTGGAGCCCCCCCAAATTGTACTTCTCTGTTTTTTAATGAAAAATTTCCTTCAACTCTTATTCCGGTTTTGTGTATGTATGCTTGCATGTGCAATGAATTTTCCATAAACTTATTTGCACAACTATGATCCCGGTTTTGCTATCTACCTTACTAGCCAACCACTCTTCAGCCGATATGACGTACTTTGACTGAAGAGTACCAAGTGTTGGTTTAATCCAGCCAACCACTCTTCAGCCGATATAACTTACTTCGGCTGAAGAGTACAAAGTGTTGGTTTAATCCAGCCAACCACTCTTCAGCCATACACTTACTTCGGCTGAAGAGTTCAAAGTGTTGGTTTAATCCAGCCAACCACTCTTTAGCCGATATAACCCACTTCGGCTGAAGAGTACAAAGTGTTGGTTTAATCCAGCCAACCACTCTTCAGCCGATATAACTTACTTCGGCCGAAGAGTACGAACTGTTGGTTTAATCCAGCCAACCTCTCTTCAGCCATACACTTACTTCGGCTGAAGAGTACAAAGTGTTGGTTTAATCTAGCCAACCACTCTTCAGCTGATATAACTTACTTCGGCCGAAGAGTACGAACTGTTGGTTTAATCTAGCCAACCTCTCTTCAGCCATACACTTACTTCGGTTGAAGAGTACAGAGAGTTGGTTTAATCCAGCCAACCACTCTTCAGCCATTCACTTACTTCGGCTGAAGAGTACAGAGAGTTGGTTTAATCCAGCCAACTACTCTTCAGCCATTCACTTACTTCGGCTGAAGAGTACATAGAGTTGGTTTAATCCAGCTAACCTCTAAGTTGGTTTTTCCAACCAACCTAGAATATAGTGTTTGGTTATTCCGACCAAACGTCCTGCAGCCTGGATCCTTATCCTGGGCTTAGGAGGGGTCATAGTTGGTTTAATCCGGCCAACTATGTTTACAATGCTACTAACTTACAAAAGTTACTTTCTACTAAAAAACAAACATGCTAAAAAAGAATCGATTTGTTTTATTGATGAAGTAAAAAATTACACATACTTAAAGAGAGAAAAAACTAAAAGTAAAATAACTTAAGATTGGCAGTGTTCCATGGCCTAGGAATTGCTTTGCCATCATCATCTTCCAAGTGGTATGCCCCTTTGCCTGCTAATCCGACCACCTTGTAAGGACCTTTCCAGTTAGGCCCTAACTTGCCATCTCCTGGGACCAATGTGTTGCCCATAACTTTGCGAAGTACCCAATCACCGATCTTGAAATGCCTTGGATGCACCGTCTTGTTATACTTCCTAGATAGTTCTTGTTGGTAGGAGGCGATGTGAACCGATGCTCTGTCTCTTCTTTCTTCTGCAAGGTCAAGTTCCAATGTTATAGCTTCGCCGTTTAAGTCTGGATCAAAATTTTCGCTCCGAATTGTGGGGAGTCTAACTTCTAATGGGATGACCGCTTCCATGCCATATGCTAAGGAGAATGGTGTTTCACCTGTTGATCATCGAGGTGTGGTGCGGTAAGCCCATAAAACGTGAGGGAGCTCTTCTGCCCACTTGCCTTTGGCTTTCTCCAACATTTTCTTCAATCCGTCCAAAACTACCTTGTTTGACGCCTCGGCTTGACCGTTTGCTTGGGGATACACCGGTGTAGAATTGTAGAATTCTATCTTGTATTCTTCGCAAAAGCCTCTGAAAATTCTACCGTCAAACTGAGTGCCATTGTCTGAAATCAGTGCTTTTGGTATGCCAAAGTGAGTAATGATGTTCTGCCAAACAAACTTCTTCACATCTTTTTCCTTGATTGACGCCAAGGCTTCAGCTTCCACCCACTTTGTGAAGTAGTCTGTTGCCGCAAGAAAGAACTTCCTGTTGCCTGGTGCTGTTGGAAGTGGACCTACTATGTCTAAGCCCAACATTGCGAAAGGCCATGGACTAGTCAAAGGTAAGAGTTCTCTGGCAGGTTGGTGTATTTGGTGCGCAAACTTCTGACACTTTTCGCATTTTTTGACATACTTCTCTGAATCTGCTTGCATGTATGGCCACCAGTATCCTTGTGAAATAGCTCGGTATGCCAATGATCTTCCTCCTTGATGGCTGCCACATACCCCCTCATGTATTTCGAACAGGAATGCTTCCACCTTGCTGGGGTGGACACACTTTAAGTAGGGTCCTGAGAACGACTTCTTGTATAATGCCAAGGATGGAGAGAGCCAAAATTGCTGTGACTTTGCTCTTATTTTGTCGGCTTCTTTCTTTTCTTCTGGGAGGGTGCCGTCCTTTAGGAATAGTATGATGGGATCCATCCAAGAAGGACCTAACTCTGCACAACATACCTCTTCAGCTTCTGGGTCTTCAATGCTTGGTCTAGGTAGATAGTCGATTAGTAGTGGGTGAGGAACGGAGGTGTCTGCCATTGAGGCAAAGCCTGCGAGTTCGTCTGCTCTGCAGTTTTCCTCTCTGCCGATCTGTTCTATCCTCACTACTTCGAACTTCTTTATCTCTGTTTTGACTAAGTTTTGGTACTTGGCCATCCTATCATCCTTTGCCTCGTAGTCACCCGATATTTGGTTTACCACCAACTATGAGTCGCTGTAGACCATTAGCTCGGTGGCCTTCATGTAGAATGCTGACTTGAGACCAGCCAGAAGTGCTTCATACTCCGCTTCGTTGTTTGACGCTGGGAAGCCAAGGTTGATTGCTTGCTCCACTACTAGGCCGTCTGGAGAGATGAGGACTATGCCAAGTCCTGCTCCATGTCGGTTGGATGCACCATCCACGAAGAGCTTCCACATCTCTCCAACGAACAACTTCCAGCAGGTGGAGGGATCGGATGATGCCTTGGGATCTTCCATGTTGCTGGTGGCTTCTTCAGAGTCGATGCTTGCTGTCTGCCCCTTGTTCTCTGTTTGCACCAAGTCTTTGTTTGTCGGTGAGTCCTGACTTGGTGTAGCATGGTTCACTTCTTCCTCTCTTTCTTTACTCTGGTCCGCCTTGGGACCTGACTGAGTAACCAGTACTAGGGGTTGCGTTATTCCGACGTCAACTTCTATCCCTAGTTCGGCTGTTTCAGTCAGGTCAACTAGGCAGATGTGATGACTTCCAGGGGTGAACTCTGCAACAAAATCTGCTAGTGCTTGAGCCTTTATTGCGGTTCTGGGTTGGAACTTGATGTCGTACTGTCCCAATTCTCTCGCCCATTTGAATTCGCCCGTAAAAGTTCGCCCTTTCAAATAAAGCCTTGGCGGAAGGTCAGGAGAACAACTATGGTGTGGGCGTGAAAGTAATGTGACAACTTCCTTGAGGCCATCATTAAGGCCAATGCCAGTTTCTCCAGTGGCAAATACCTCGTTTCGGCGCCTAGCAATGTCTTGCTGACATAGAAGATTGGAAGATGCTGGATTCCCTCTGCTCGAACCAACACTGCACTTACTATGTGCTGAGAGACTGCCAAGTAGAGGAAGAGTTCTTCTCCAAGTATTGGGGTGACAAGTAGTGGTGAAGAAGACATGTATTCCTTTAAACTCTCCAGAGCTCGGTCGCATTCTTCGTCCAACTCAAACTTAGCTTTTAATGACTGAAAGAATGGACGCAATCTGTCTGAAGATCGGCTGATGAATCGGTTAAGTGTTGCTGCCATGCCGGTGAGATGCTGCACTTCTTTCACTAAATTAGGCCTTTCTAACTCCTGAATTGCTTTTATTTGGGAGGGGTTTGCCTCAATACCCCGGTTGGTTACCAGGAAACCCAGAAACTTGCTAGATCCTACACCGAATGCGCACTTAGAAACGTTAAGGCGCAGCTTGTGTTTCTTCAGGATCTGGAACATCTCATCTAGGTCCTTTAGATGGTCATCCGTATCCTTGCTTTTGACCACCATGTCGTCGATGTAAGCCTCCATTGTTCTGCCTAACAATGGCTCGAACATCTTTGTGACCATTCTCTGGAATGTCGCCCCTGCATTCTTTAGGCCAAAGGGCATGACCTTGTAGCAGTATAGTCCTCTTGGAGTGGTGAAGGATGTTACTTCCTGATCCGGTTCGTACATGGCTATCTGATGGTAGCCTCTGTATGCGTCAAGGAAGCTAAGCCTGCTGTGCCCAGCTGTTAGGTCCACCAATTGATCTATCCTTGGTAGGGGGAAGCTGTCATTCGGGCATACTTTGTTGACCGTCTTGTAATCGACGCAGACGCGCCACTTGCCATTCTTCTTTGGCACCACGACTGTGTTGGAGATCCATTTGGGGTAGTGCACCTCTCTGATTGCCCCTGCTTCCAGCAGGTTTCCTACCTCCTCTGCCACTATTTCGGCGTGATGGAGTGTCGATCTGCGAGTGCGCTGAATGACTGGCCTGGTAGAAGGGTGGACATTAAGTTGGTGGCAAATGAAGTTGGGATCAATGCCTGGCATGTCGTACGGGGTCCAGGCAAACACTTCGATGTTGGAGGTCAGGAATTCTAAGACTTCCAATCTCTCAGTGCTGGACAACGACGAACCAAGTAAGAAGAACTTATCCGGGTTCTTCTCGTCTATCCTAACTTCAACTAAGTCCTCCACTGCTTTCTGACTGGCCGCTTTGCCCACATTCGCGAATAGTTCATTACTCTCTGGTTCTTCTACCGAATGAACATATCCTTTAGCAGCACGGCTGCCGTTTACTGTCACAAAGCATTGCTTTGACATGATCTGGTCGCCATAAACTTCCTCTATCACTCCGGTGTTGTTAGGAAACCGCATCACCTGGTGGTAGGAGGACGCCACCGAGCGCATGGCGTGCAGCCATGTTCTGCCCAAGATAATGTTGTAGGTGGAGGGGACCTTCAACACCCAAAACTCCACTTGCTTTGTCACACTCCCTGCTCTGACCGGGAGAATGATCTTGCCAACGGGCCATTCAGGCATGGAATTGAATCCGATAAGGGGAGATACGGCCGGCGCCAAGTCTTTGTCTTGCAAGTTGAGTTGTTTGAAGGTTTCATAGTACATGATTTCGCATGAACTACCTTGGTCAATCAGAATCCGCTTGACGTCAAAATCCTTGACTCGGAGAGTGACGACCAGGGCATCGTTGTGAGGGCAATAAATCCTTGCCAAGTCTTTATCTGAAAAAGACATGACATTTGTGGCCTCTGTCTTCCCCTTCTTGACAACCGGTTGGGCACTTAGCACCTCCCTTAAGTGCTCAACCTTTTTGATTGAACCTCTGAGCTCGCATACACGCTCAGGTTCAAAGACTCCATGTATTATGTTGATGACGCCTTGGGGCGGGGCGTCGATCGGCATCCCATTGGGGTTGTTGTGGTCCTGGGGGGCTGGCTGCGCCCCTCCCTCTATGTATTTGTCCAGGTGACCTGCTGCCGCCAATTCTTCCAGATGCTGCCTCAACGGCGTGCAATTCTCAGTGCGGTGCCCCTTTTCTTTGTGGAAGGTGCATCTCGATCTGTCATCATAGTCCTTTTGGGCCTCGCCTAGCTTGGCTGGCCACTTGACGAAAGGCTCGTCTCGAATCTCACTAAGTATACGGTAGATCGGTTTCTTGAATACCGTGGTTATGGCGGTGCGGACTCTTAACCATCTCTTGTCCTGGTCCTCGCCATTGTCTCGCCTGCCTCGTCCATTTCGGTTTTAGCGATCTACCGTATTGACCTTTGTTGAGGTCTTCTTCTCTGGTGTTGTGGTCGCGCCAGTTTTTGCTTTGGCAAGAGCGTCATTCTCTTCCACCTTGATGTGCTGATGCACTCTCTCCATCAGGGCCTCCATGGTGAGGGGTGGCGTCATGGTGATAGAGTCCCTCAGTCTGTTCCCGATTGGAAGGCCTCTTTTGTATTGCGTGATGGCGAGGTTAGTTGGGCAGTCCCCAATCTGGTTGAATGTCTCCCAGTAGCGACTGTTGTATGACCTCAGGGTCTCCTCGTCGCCCATGTCGATGGAGAGTAACTGGTCGATCTCCACCGGGGTTTTTGTGTTTGTTTTGAACCGCGTTACAAACACCTCTGCCAACTGCGCCGAGGAGGCTATGCTGCCCTCTGGAAGCTTCTCAAACCAAGTCAAGCCTAGGTCGCCAAGGCTTGAAGGGAATAAGATACACATCAAGGCCTTGTTCCGCCGGTATACAGCCATAACCTGGAGAAAGTGGCTCAAGTGTGAGTAGGGGTTCGTCTTCCCCTCATATGTTGTGAATTTGGGTTGTAGGAAGCCTGACAGAAGGGGCGCGTTCTCTATTGCTGGGACGAATGGTGAGGTCTGCAGCCTCGCCAATGCCTTGTCCGTTGGTTCGTATGCCGGGCGCGGCATTGGCATTCCAACCTCGACGCTTCCATGCGTCCGAGGAGCCAACCGCTGTAAGGCAGGAACCCTGTGTGGATCGCGCGCTCTGGCGTCCTCCTTCCATCGTGCCTTCTCTTCTAGCATGGATCGTAGGTCGGACGATCTTTGGCTGCGTTGCATTGCTGGGTGGGGCATAGTCTGGTGCGTATGTGAGGGCCAATAGGTGCTTCCCTTAGTGTATGACCTCTCAGACCTCGTCCTCTCAGACTTGGAGTGACGAGTCCTGGAAGATGCGGATCGCGTGTTGCCTGTCCTGAGGCTTCTGTTCTCTGGTTGAGAGGGTGTAGAATTCCTACTACGACCCTCTGAGTGGCGAGGGGACGTCTTGTTGTTGCGCCCCTCTCCTGTCGCCACCTCTTTACCCTTCATCTGGCGCTTTAAGGATTCCATGTCCGCCGCCATCTGCCGTATTAATTCGTCTTGTACTCTGACGCGATCCTCCAGAATTTGAGGATCAACCTCGCGCTCTGTCTTCCGGGCTATGCGAACGAGAGGGATGAGGGCTGTTATTCCTCCTTCTACCCCTGGCATCCCTCCTGGGGGTTTGTCGTTGCTCCAGGTTTGCCATGGGAGTGACCACTGGTAGGCCTTCGTGCCTTGCACCCCCATCTGGAGTCAGTCCGTCGACAGCGGATTGAGGTAATTCTTCATTGTTCGCCATTGAGGTTCAAGAGAAAGCTTGATCAAGAGGTTGTTCTTGTCTGATTTCCCACAGACGGCGCCAATTGTACGGGAAAGAAATATACCTTCTCGTATAATCCTGTTGATCAAGTCTGCGTTCCTCCGTACGACGTCGCTTTGTCGCCTAAAAATACAAACGTGAGCTAGCCGGCGGGTGTGTGCCGGAAACCTCTCCGATGCCTAAGTCAGTAAGCAAGACCAATAGGCAAAAGCTCTGTGTATTCAGAAAGCAAAATTGCATTACCACTCCCAAGGTGATATTGGTGAGCTTATATAGGTTTCGCGTAGCACAATCCTGGTAGGACTCTTACTCCTCCATGTAGAGTCCTCCTAGGACTCATACTCTTGGAAAATAATGCTTATCCTCCTACACCCCCCTCATAGCTTAAACCAAGTGAGATGGTTTTACCATGGCCGAATTCCTATATGACCGAAGTGACCACTACTTTGGCCCTAACCTTCCTTTCTCTTACCTCGGCTTTTCCATACTAAGACCGAGCTAACCATAAGAGAAATGAGCCGAACTAATCATCAAGAAACGATCATACTCCCAGCCTCGATTTCCTTTCTCCTACCTCGACCTTACATGCCAAGGCCGAGCTATGCATAGAAGAATCAAGCCGAGCTACCATTTACTTAGGTCCTAAAGCAAGCCCAATGTACCTCGGTTCTGAACAACATGACCGAGCCAACCCAAACAAAGCGCAACCGAACTAAACTCAACAACTTACTCCGGTGGAAAACCTTTATTTCGGACCAGACTAACACTTGTCCGGGGCCCATCTTCTCAGCCTCTTCAATACGGACCATAGATCGGCCCACTACCCTAGCTCGGCCCAATTTAAACATAAATTACCCTCTCAAGGACCAAACACAAGAAATGAAAATCACTCGCCAACTAGCTTTTCCTTTTTCCTGACCTTCCACCCCAACCACCATTGCATCAACTCTTCAAAAGATCCTAGTATCGCCCATTGCATTCCCCATCAATCCATAATATTAGACCAAACAAGCCACACAAAAGAACAAGATAGCAGAAGGTGATCATAAGATTCCTCCTTAGCTTTGCACAGCACACAGGGCAGAATTCCAGAACCAAACAACACTCCAATACTACTAAGGAAGGCAGATGTTTTAAGCCTACCTTTCCAAGCAAGCCAACTAATAAATTTGGCCTTAGGAGGGGCAAAGTTATGCCAAACCAGATCTGATGAGCTGAGAACAGGGACAACACTATACTTATACCAGTTGTACACATTTCCAATCAGAATAACCACAGGTACTGACTTTCCACCATATTGAGTCCTTTTGATCTGGATGAATGCAAGGCCCTGCTCCCAACAGATTTTGCATCCTTAACACCTCATCTTCTTCCCAACCAAATGGAGGCCTTCTAAAATTAAAGCACCATTTGTTTGTACTATCTCCACGGGAAATCCGTATTTTAAGAGTGATCTCTTTATCTAAATTCAGTTGGTACAACCTAGGGAATTGGGATTTAAGGCTTGATGATCCCATCCAAACATCATCCCAGAACTTCACCCTATTCCCATCACCAATCCTAATCTCCACATTATCCACAAAAAAGTTATACAACCTAGGATTTGAATTTGGAATAGCAATCACATCTCTCTAGATAGCAGAAGCGTGATCTAGATCATTTAGTGTAGGAAACCACTGACCCCCAGAGACACCATATTTGGCACATATCACAGTTTTCCACAAAGCCTCATCTTCCAAGGCATATCTCCACCACCACTTAAGTAACAAGCACTCATTGGTCACTCTAATATCTCTTATTCCAAGACCCCCTTGATTCTTACTCAGCTGCACCTCTTTCCATTTTACCAAGTGGATCTTTTTGTTATGTTAGTCTAGATGAAAAGAAAAAATTGTGCAACAAGAAATTGGCCAACAGGGAATAAAGAAACTTTGTTCTAAAATTTTAGCATGCAGTAATCAAAAGCTACTTTTTTTTTTTATTAGCAAAAAAGAAAATTTATTGATGAAAAAAGCAATATACATGCAAGACTTACATCAATAAAGCAGGGAAGCGCACAGAGCATCATAGCCAAGGACGGAACTACATATAGACCTATAGAGGCCTGGCCCCCCTGCTTTGCACAAGATACTCTGCTATATATAGATTTAGTTCAACACACCAACTTCTCCTATGGGCCCCCTCCCATCTTATAATTTTAACTGTTTTCTTTAACAGTTCTTTATAATACAATAATAGTATAATATATAAAAAAAATATTATTATAAGAAATATAAGATTTCTTTTTTTATGAAAGTTTAGAATATTTGTAGTGTTATGTGTAGTAAATGTTACGAATCGTTAATATTTGGTGTGCATCTCTAAAGTGAAAGTGAAAGTGAAAGTGAAAGTGAAGGTTATGAATTATTGTAATTACGTTATGAACGTATAGTGTAAATCATACGAATTATTTGTGATACAAAATGTGACAAACTATTTTTGTGAAAGATGTTGCAATTTGTTATGGTTATGCTATAGACATATATTGTGATAACGTGTATACAATATGCACCTTTTAAAGAGTGCACACCATGATAAGTCTCTAACATATTATGTTCTAAAATATATTTTTAATTATATTATTCACTTTATATATGAAATTAAGTTCACAATTTTTGTATCTCATTAGCCCAATCATTATTTATCGCTACTGTAATATAAAAACTTTCATTGATTAGTGATGCTATAACGTAATATTAATGTTACATCAAATATTTAATAAAAATAAGAGTTTATCCATTTTCAATTAATAACATGAAAAATCATAATTATTTATTGCATGAAAATCTATTGCTTTAAATCTAACCTCACTTATCTTCCTATGTTTGTTTTTGGCCCCCTAATGATCGAATTCTGGGTCTGTCCCTGATTATAGCTGATCTCAACAATCCCAACTAGGTTGGCACCACAAAGGAAGCTCAATCATATGTTGGCACTTGACCCAAGATTGGTGAGAAACCAACCAAGAGAAACCAAAGAAGGAAAAAAAGAAAAAGCAGAGCAACAATACAATTGCAGCATCAATACAATACAGTAGCAGGCAGATCAATCTCCCCTGTGACACTCTATTCTACACACAGCATCAGGCAACAAAACAGCAAAACACAACAGCAGATCAACTCCCTTATGTCACACTTTTCTCAATAGCTCTCCAACCAAAACTAACAACAAACACACAAAACACAGCCCCAGTAGCAGCCCAGGAAGCCTATAACCAGTAGGCAAATTCAAAAGCTACTTAACCAAAGAACAAACAACTCAAATTGAATTTGCAGTAATAGAGCAACCCTATGATATTTGATAAAGTTGAATATTAAAAAGTAAGTACTCAAAGATGAACGTTGAATTTTTTAAGTTGAAAAACTATTTGATAAAAATTCAAGTGTTAAACTAAGTTGGTTTGATGTGTACAAGATTAAATATGAAATTTATTATTTTCGAATTGTAGATTTTAATTTTTAGGGTAAATTATAAATTCACAATCTAAGATTTGTTTAAAATACAATTTGCCCCTTGCGATTTTAGAAATTACATCCTATCCCTTGAAATTTCTAATTTCATAACAAATGACACATTTTATTAATAATTTATCAAGTCAATTAATAGGTTTTAATCATGTTAAAAATTTATTTCAATTAATAATTTATATAATTTTATCATTGTTTAAGAGAGCAATTAGAAATTTAATTTTTCAATTAATTCTGTCAAAATTAAGTTAAACTCATATGTATGTGTTTGTTTTCATTTTCATTGGTGGAGATGGATGTTAATTTTTCTTGAAAAATCGTCAAAAAATAATATAAAAAGTATTGTCGGAGGTGGCTGCCAACTTGTCGGTGGTTGGAGACGATGGATGGAGGTGGTTGGCAGTACCTAGAGGTGGTCTCCGGTTTTGGCGGCCAGAGGCGATCTCTAGCAGTCGAAAGTGGTTTTTGGCGGGGGAAGGTGCAGTCATGGTAGTGTGAATAATAGGGATGGAAAAGATGAGAAGATGACATTTTGGAGATATTGCTAGGTGAAAAATTAAATATGACTAATATAGGTATGTGAGATATTTGATAAAAATTTTGGTAAATTTTTTAAAATCTCTAACATTACTCATAAATTTAACATTAAATTAGAATACAAATGCTCAAAATGATAAGTTGCCATCCGTACTTTCATCTCTTTATGCTCTTTCATACTTCTTTTGTCAGTTCCAATTTGGATGCACCTCGATGATCAAAACCATTTACTTTGTAGGCATTGCAGTAAAGGTTATTCATATAAAAATTTAGTTTTATTGGACAGCTATAAATATTGAAAAAAAAAATCATATTTTATTTTATAAAATGAATAATTTAAGTTTATAATTCTATTTTCCGTTATTTTAAATAAAATGTGATTTATTCCTATATTTATAGATATTCGACGAAATTGATTTTTCTATGAATGACCTTTATTGCGGGACTTATGAGGGTATACAGTTTAGATTATTGATATGGGTTAAAATTGAAACCCTCAAGAAAAATAAAAATAAATATGTAGAGATGAAAGTATGAAAATGAGCTCATCCTATAAAAAATAACATTTTGTTTTTTTAAAACTAGAGAAATTGTACAGAATGGCTACCCTACCATAGTGGTAACGGTGTTAGGCGTAGGGTGGTTATAGGTTTAGGATAAAAAAAAATAAATAAATAAAAGGAAAAATTATATATAATAAAATTTCTTAAGTTTTGAATCATATAACAAAATAAATTCTATATTTTTAATTCTATCAATTTAAAATATAATATTTTGATGAGAAAATTGGCCATAAATCCAATCTAAGGATTGCTTGAGGCATTAGGACCATTGAATATTTTTTTTTGTAATGAGAAGTACACGCTTTGTGAAATATTATAGTGAGAAGTAGCTTTTGTTATTTTGGAGGACATTTTGTTTTTAATCTTATCCTTTTATGTTGAAATTTTTTTAACCTATCTGTTTAAATTATTCAAAAAATCTATCTATTGAAATTATCTGTTAAAAAATCTATATGTTGAAATTATCTGTTCAAAAAACTATCTGTTGAAATTCATCAATTTTAGTTTTACTTATCTGCTGAAATTTAGTAAGAAAATTTTCCTTATCTGTTGAATTTTTAAACATTTGCTAGAAAGATATGAAGAAAGAATGGGGAGAGATAACATAGGTGTGATAATAAAGAAGTGGTATGCTCTACCGTTGGAAATCTTGGATCACTAGGCTGTCGAAGGATTCCTTAACCATTGCGGTTGCAATTCTCTCACCAAAAGCCTCACCGTCGGTTTACCGTTGATCATGTGGTCGTTGTTTGCCGAACACTTTTACAATTCAAAGTTGTCGACTCGGGTAGTCAAGATCAGAATTGAAATTTGGCCAATAGTGTGGAGTTCTGGGTTTGAAATCAATAGCCCTTTAGAGGGAAATGATGAATTAACCAAGGCTATAACTTTTCTGATGGGCGGTTCACTAGAGGCGTGGAAATGAGTCGGTGAGCGGAGGAAATAGGTACTAAGGCTCTCTCTCTCTCTCTATATATTTCTTCACCAAGAAAAATCCCCTCTCTCAATCTTGACAATTTCTACCATGTTCTTCTCTCTCTAATCGTTTGAAGCTCAAAATCTAGGGTAGCCAAATCTCAAAAAAATATAGATGTAGACACCCCATTTTTGACCGTCCTCAAGACTTGGACGTCACCATTGGAACACTCGGTGATTATCCATGTTTGTGTTCGTTTGGAGTTCCCGGAGTTCTCGGCTGCGTGCGCCCTGCCTCAAGACCTCCGAACTCGACCGTTTGTGTTTGGTTTTGCACCAAACACTTGTGTTTTGTCTTGGGAGGGCAGGGAATGCCTTTTGAGGCATCCCTACACACCACCGGCTGGGACTGGAGGCCATCGGCTGGCTTTTTTGTCCATCGGCACTTTATTGTGCCGACCGGCACTATTTTGTGCCGACCGGCACTAAATTTTGACATTTGGTACTCTTTGCCGGCCGAGCACTGTACACTTGCTTTATCAGATATTTTCTTGCAGCTGTAAAGTGTTTTGCTCCCCTCCATACACGTGTATGGAGGGATGAGCCCTTGTTTACTTAGCTTGTAAGTTTTACAAGTTCTATAAGAGGAAGACTCTTCCTCTTGGTTTAGGGTTGGAGTTTTTGGAGACAAAAACCAGAGCTCATATACATATATCTCTGCCATATATCTATATCTCCATCTCTCTCCTCTTGTGTGTGTGATTTTAGGCCAAAAAATGTAGTTTTACCTCACTTTTGCTCCTTTACACACACCTTTACACCTTAGCTCGAGATTGAGAGGCTTGGAGGTTTGTTTTGTGTGGTTTTGAGTTGGTTTTGATCACTAGAGGGTGGCTGGAACCTTTGTTCTTCAAGGGATCTTCAAGGGTAAACACTTTACTTTATATTCCCCATTCTTGCAACCTCTTTCTACCCTCTTTGCTTTGTGTTTTTGAGTTTGTGTTTAAGATAAAAAAAAACTCTTATTTTTACTTGTTCTTGAACCTTCATTAAGGTCATTTTGTGGTTTGAGCAAAGGCTCACCCTTTTAGGCCTTATTTGGCTATTTTGGTGACCTTTATCTTAGACTTTGTTTGCTTGGTGTTTTTTTTTTCACCACCGAAAACCGTGGGTTTTCAGTGGTGGGGAAGATGATTTTAGGTCACATATAGGGAGAGACACCCTCTCCCTTGGCTCTTTGTTTGCCTTTGTTTTGGGCTTAAAGAATAGCATGAGTGTATGGTGAGTTTTGGCTTCATTTCAGAGTATATTTGTGCTCAATATGGCATGTTATACCTCTGTTTTTGGTCGGATTTATGGTCCTTAGCATGTCTCTCATACTTGCTTTGAAATGCTCTTTTATGCTTAAAAGTGTGCCATGCATTCGAGCCATGTTCTTTGCATACTTTGGTTTGATTTCGTGGAGATAATAGCATCATCTTGCCATGTATAAGGGCCGTGAGCCACTGTTTTGGACCCATTTGGCATGCTTGGTTTGGTTGTCTTGCATTTTGGCTTGTAAGCTTTGTTTGTATAAAGCTCTAGTATGTATGCTTGCTTGCATTTGGCCTCATTTCAGAGCTTTCTTGAGTGTTTTAAGTCATGTTTAACCTCTGTCTAATGTGGGTTTAATGGTCCTTAGCATGCTTCTTACACTTGCTTTGTAATGCCTCATTTGGCCTAGAATTGTGCCATATGTTTAGTCCCCTATATCTCCATGTTTTGGCTTAGCATGGTGGAGCATTTAGCCTTGATTTGCCATGTTCTAGGGCTGTGAGCCACTGTTTTGATTATATTTGGCATGATTAGTATGGCCACTTTGCATGATGGTTTGTTGGCCTCAAGCATATAGTCCATGTGTATACATTGGTTAGCCTATTTAGAGGATTTGGGATCATTTGGCATGCTATTTCAGACCTTAATCCATGCTCACATGTCTAGATTTGTTATCTCTTTCATGCTTTAAAGGTGTGTCCTTTTATGCCTAAGAATGGGCCTTGTGTATGCTTCCATGATTAATACATTTTGGGGTGCCATGTGAGGGGATTTGGGTGCCTTTTCGCATGTTAGAAATCTGTTTTTGCTTGCTTGGAATATGCCATGTTTGGTCTTGTTAATGGTAGTAAGGTGTGCTCCTTTTGGTGCCTTAGACTTGGCCTTATTTGGTTTGCATATTGGCATGCTCATTGGCCACTTTTTGCCACTATTTTTGGGCTAGTTTAAGGGCTGCCCCGTCTGACTTGAGTCCACCATTGCATGCTTATATCATGATTGTTGCATGTTTGATTGGTGAAGCCTTGAGTACATGCTAGTTCTAGGCTCGGTTGGTCCATGTCCTCATGCCACTTGTGCCTTGCATGCTCTAGCATTTTGCATGCCTATTGTGTTAGTTGCATGACACTTGGTATGCCTTGCATCCTTGCATCATTGTTGCATTATTGAACCATGTTGCATACATGCATCTCATGGCTTGGTTTGGGGTTGTCAAACTAAGCATAAGAATTAAGGGAAGTTCACACTTCAAGTGGTGCAACTTGCCTCAATTCTTGGTCGCCAAGGCCTTTGACCTAAGCATGATAAGGTCTTGGTTTCATGTGTTGTGATTGCATGCATTTTCACATTAAAATGCAACCTTGGTTCTTAGACTATCATGCATCAAGTGCACAATTGATGGCTCAAGAACCAAGGGCCTTGCCTCCTTGAGTCTCAAAGCATGATAGGAGGTCAGGACCATGCTTACATATGCCCAAAAACCATGCCTTGCACTGCTGTTTTTGCTGCTGCTGTCAAACTGTCCTCTGCAGGAACTTTCTGCCGACCGGCAGTATAATGTGCCGATCGGCACTTTGTTTGTGCCGATAACCACCACAAGCAGCCGATGGTTAATACAAGCAGCCGATGAGCTCTTCCCCCAGCCGGTGGGGTATTTCAGATCACTTGGGAGGAATTCTGAAACTTTGGGAATTTTTGGAGAGGCGGCAAGAAAAAGAGCAAAGATGTGGCACGGTACGGGTTTTCCGGGCAAGTCGGATCGAGCATCCATCATTCGCACATCCCAAGGCAGGGCTGAGGCCCCATTGCATTTATTTATTTATTTGCTTTAATTTTAGTAATTAGAATTTGTAATAATTTATTTATTCATTTATTCGTTGGGACTGTATTATTATTTTGGTCCCTCCGAGCGAGGGCAAAAATGTAATAAGTGTGTGTGAGTGGGTGCATGTCTTCCAATCCCCACTTCTTTCTATCCCTTTTATTTACCTGCTTACAGTGGTAGATTAGGGCATACTTATTTTTTTAGCATACCTTATGCAATGCATGCGTGCATACATGCATTTGTTTACATGCACCGGGCTCGGTACATCATACAAACTGCATTGTATTTTTAATTCCAAAATTGAATACGTGCTATTCGCGCATTCCACATGCCATGTTTAGGGTTAGCCGAGCCTACTCTAGATTGCATTTCTGCCTGTGTTGCATTAGCCATTTAACATGAACTAGGGCATGCATGTTTACTAACTAGTTTCTTGTTTTGGCGCGGAGTACGAGGTAAGTATTTTACACTTTAGCATATCGCATGCGTGTGAATGTTGCCATGACAGTATGCTTACCATGCGGCTAAATGCTTATGTGATATTACTGTTTGAATGCCTGTGGGTGAAGGTTGGATTGCTTGAGTTGGAACAACTCGTTGAAATCCGTATTTTAGCCTACTTGCGAGTAGCAAAAGAAAACGACACATTTTTCGAGATAAAACGGATATGCAATGTTTGCTTCCAAGTTAGGCGATCTGGTCTATACTTTTGTGTTGTGCGCATCACATAGTAATTCTAGGTTAATAACCGGAATAAGAACGCATAAAGTTTTCAAAAACGGATATCATGGTTAGTAGAGGCCGGATTTGAAGGCGAAAGGGGTGCTCATAGTGACCTTCCCGATCGTACCCAAGCTCGAGCCAAGACCACTTTGGTGATGACGGACGTGTGGCCTTGACCGAGTCGTGGTTTCCTAAATTTCCCAATTAAAAATATTTAGGTGGCGACTCAGACCGCAAAGCATCCATGTTTGGCACTACTTTTCAAAAATCTGCTTTTCTCAAACGATTTGCGGATTTGGACTCTTTTGGTTGATTTAGAACCGCGACACAAATTGAGTCCGAATCAGAGCGAAGCCCCCGTCAGCGTCTCTGATTTGGCGACTCTTTGGGATTGATTAGAGAGCTTGACTCGAACTCGTGATATCCGTTTTTTACTACACTTATGTGTTTCTTTGCATTGCATGTGCATTGGTGCGCCTAGGACACCGTGTTGGCCATCTGCTATTCCTGAGCGGTTTGCCGGAGGCTTGTCTTGTCAAGGCATGTCCATAAGGCTAACCGGTTGCGGGCTCTGCCAGTATGGGAACACAAACCCCGGTTTTACCGGGGCACCATTTTTGACCATTCGACCTAGTGCGTAGTCGGAATCCATAGTGACCATTCCAAACTAGGACAGGTTGCTTACCCGATATAGGTTGTTTGAAACCGCTGCGTGCGTAGTGAAACCCTAGCTCCTGACAAAATAGGACAGGGAAACCTTACCCCAATATAGGGGTGTTTTTGTTCTCATTTATCTGTTATGTGCTTTAGAGTGTGACTCTGCAGGGAGCGTACAGATCAGTTTGCAAGTTTAAGTATCGTACGAGGGCATCAAGACGTTGTTTTGAGAATCGCTTGTCTATGGATATCGATTCGTTAAGGGCAACGGTTCATGATCATGATCGATGGTTAAGAACAGTGTATCCAAAGATTCGATCAGATATTATAAGTCCCAACCGTGTGTTGTGTGTTTATTTATTTTATGCCGTTATGCTGTCCAATTTTCTGCTTATTTACACGCTTTATTTATCTTTTTATTAGGTAGTTGAGCACGATTGCTACCGACCCGATAGATATCCCCCAAGCACCCTGGGTCAGAGGCCGTCGACTCCTTCGATCTGAGGATCTGATAGACGGACAACCAGTGTACTACTCGCTACCCCCGGTTACTAAACGGAAGTCAGTGAGGCAGAGGACATCAGTACAACAGTCAGTTCAGAGGGCTTTGTCTACCCCACCTGTGCTCAGTAGAGATCGGGGTTTTGTGTTACCAACAGAGAGGGAATTTATACCAGTAATCCAACCAGAACAGGATAGTATGGCCAGTTTGGAGGAGATGGTGCGCCACCTTCAAGAAAGCATGAAAGCAATGCAGCAGGATGCCGTCCGTCAGGCAGATTTCGCCAGGCAACAGGCCACAGTTGTGAGAGAACAGGCAGAGACCATTGCGGATGGAACAAAGAAACGAGCATCTGCTTACATCAAGCTCCTTCCACCCGAGTTCCTAACGTCGGGAGATACCAATGTTCGATGACTGAGAGCTACCCACAGACCACCCCGCCCAACCCTACCCCAAATTCAACCTCAACTATCAAAAACACCCACCAATCTACCGGACTCTCCCTTTGAGTTCGAAACTGATCCCACCGCACTCAAATTAAGCAAGCTTGAAAAGTTATTCAAGAGATCCCAAGGGGTCAAGACTATCCCCGATATTGAAGATGGTTACACTGACGCAGCTGTGACGCTGCCCGACAGATTCAAAATGCCTTATATTGATCGATTCGATGGGTCTGGGGACCCCATGGTACACTTAAGACTGTTTTCGGACGTTCTAAGGCCAATGGGCCTCAGTAGGCTCCAGAAGTTGTCTCTATTTGGTCGGACCCTGTCAGGTGTAGCGTCTGCATGGTATGCTAAGTTAGATGATGACGTTAAGAGAAATTGGGACGAAATGGCTGAGGCCTTCATCGCGCAGTATTCATATAACACACAGATTGAGATCACCACCCGTGATCTCGAGACAACAGACAGAGCCTAAGGAGAGTTTTTGAGTTCAGAACTGATGGAGGGCCAAGGGTTCGATGAAGGCCTTGAGGCCTCGGGAAAAAGGCCAGATTCGGATGATTGTGAGCAATCTCCAGCCGAAATTGTTGCAAAAGATGATAGTAGTCCCATTTCTCACCTTTTCTGACCTTCATGAAATGGGGGTGATTGAGGACGCCTTTGAAACAAGGTGGATTGATAATGATCGGAGCAACCTCAAGGACCTTCAACCGCAACACTAATACAGACCCGAGTGGTACATCTGCTACGAGAGCCTCCGAAATGAGCTTGGTCATCACTAACCCCCCACAAAGAAATGCGGCAGCTTCGCCATTCTCCGGTGCATCCGGAAGCAACCCACAAACAACCAAATACCCACCCAGAAACTCCAGAACTTTCGCCCACTCTATATGCCCCTATCCAAAGCTCGGGGTGTTGATCAAGAAAGGGCACTGAGACCCCGAGCCGCTGCCCTACCAAAAAACTCCTCCTACCCATAACCCGACCAAATATTGTGCATTTCACCAACAAAGACGGTCACGATACATCGTGCTTCCGGTTACGTCATGAGATTCAAGATCTCATTGATAACGGGGTGATTTTGCCTCCCGAGAAGCCCAATGTTACTACAAATCCCCTCCCTGCACATAACCAAGCTCCACCACCTAAAAGACTTAATTTCATCCATACCGGGGCCATGTTTTATGACCCTAGTGTCTATATCACACCCACCCACTTGCCTAAACCGGAGGTGTTCATCCCCGAGTGCACTGACTTGTGCATGATGGACATCTCCATGACCCAACCCAAGCCAGTCGCGGTAATTGCCAAGAACAGGGAACAGGGGGACCCAAAGCAAGAACGAGTTGTTGAGCCAAAATCTGCGAGATTTGGAATTTGTACTGAGAAAACGTATAGCCCGAGTGACTACATTTTACCGGTGGGCCAGGATGTGCCAGTGGTGAAGCTTCCAGCCAGAGGAGAACTATGTGTAATCCAAGGAGATAGTCTGGGACAGGAAATGGATAGTGTAACAGCCGTGGGAGAGGACTTTGCCAACCTCCGATTTTACTACAACCAAGATCCAGAGGACCCAGCAGTCAACTGGTTCGATTATGGGTAAACAGCAGAGGCCATTGGGTGGTTGGACGATCACCCAGATGTGATAGCAGAATTTCAGCCAGAAGGGAGCCCAGCAGGGGCGAGAACATCAAGAATGACGAAAGGTTGAAAAAGAGTGCGTTCTTGAGAGCGCCAAGACGAAGAATTTCGCCGAGAGTGGAGCATCTTGACCACGTGAATTGTTGAACAACCGGATGTATTAGCACAATGTAACAGAAAGGTTTGAGGAATCTGAGAGAGTCAGGAAGGCAAAGGCCCATGTGGGGACTGAAACCGCTGTGTGCACAGGGACAGATAATGCTACGTGTACGAGAATGGAGGGTGCCGTGGGTACGAACAACCATGCCAGAGTCGCAGTGTTTGTCGATTCTCGATGGGATGTGGTGGGAAGATGAGGATCTTTGTCTTGCCCATACTGAAGATCGGGAAATGATCAACGACGGTACCGGTACACTGGGGAAGTTCACCATATGGCTAGGAGTGACGGTATTTCAAGCCTCCGCGACTCGATCACCAGAGACGTCTGGAAAGGATAGAGAGGTGAAAAAAGGAAAAGCAACTCGAGGAAGAGGCCGTTTTGAGACAATTGAAAAGATACAAGCACATCTCCATCCGGGACTGCTTATGGCTTCTCGAGTGCATAGGGAAGCTGTTTTATCAGCCATGGATAAGGCAAAGCTTTCAATAGAAACAACACCAGAACAGCTAGTGGGGCTAGTCTTTCCGGAGGAGCCGCCGATGTTGACGCTATCGATAAGGAATTACCGTCTGAAGGCACAAATCACAACAAGCCACTCTACATTTCCGTGGAGTGTAGGGACAAATGGATACCGGTAGTCCTTGTTGATACAGGGTCCGCCATCAACGTCTGCCCGGCGAGGACAGCTTACGCGATTGGTCTGAAAGTCGCAGACTTTATACCAACAGTCCAGGTCATCAGGGCATATGACAATACAAGCCGAGAGGTGATGGGAACCATTAAAATCCAGACCAAGGTTGGCCCGGGACAGCAGGAGATAGATTTTCATGTCTTGGAAGTACCTGCAACTTTCAATTTGTTATTGGGGCGGCCGTGGCTGCATCAGGTGAAGGCAGTATCATCTACTTTGCACCAAATGGTGAAATACCCCTATGGGAAGGGAGTAGCCATCGTCTTTGGGAATTCATCGATTCATCCACCACCGGAAGTATCCACGCCTGTTCTGGAGATAGAGCATGGCCTGGAGGACGTGTTCATATCAGGTTTTACCTTGGCTGAGGCTCAGTCGCATGTAACGTCATGGCCGCTAACGAAGGGATATATGTTAGTGCCTGCAAAGGTGTACCTCATGAATAAACTCCAATACATCCGGGATGGGATTAGGGAAGAGCGTAAGGGCATCGCAACGTTGGCAAGTGCCACACAACCCTCACACCTTCGCTTGGGTTACCCGCCCACCAAGGAAGATTGGGTAAGAAGAGGAAAAGAGATGGCGAGGAAGAGCCAAAGCAAAACAGATGGGGAAACCTTTTGAATTGATGCACCGCCCATCCGGTACCTTGAACGACGTTTCGTCCCGGAAGGGAAGACTTCCATTCGTGGTTTTCCTGAGCCATGGTTGAATAAAGAAAAGAAACGCATGCCGGATTTGAAATTTTCTTCGACTTGCGCTTATCTGGGGATGATGTTGTCAAGAGCGCATGACTGACGATTAAGGCCGAACATAGCAAGGAATTGGAGTCCGGACACGAGTTTGAAATGGGGTAGAATCGGCATGTCTACTTTCAGATCCTTTGATCAACCAACAGTTTGGGGGATGACTCTCGGTGTCCATGATTAGAGATGAAACGGTGTGGGCCAACCAATGCTATTTTGATGCATCCATCGCACCTCCCTCATCTGGCAAGACGAGGAAGGATTTTTATCAAGCAAAGACCGGGTTAGGTAGTGAGCCGAATCGATTCCACTGAGTCTTGTGAGTCGAATCGGAGTTCAGCTCGTCTGAAGTCTGAGTCCCAGATTCTCGAGTGATAACCCGGATGCCACAGCCTGTGTGTCGTTTTTTTCTTTCTCTTTTGAGTCTGTAACATGAAGAATCGGACGGTTTGGAAGTATCTAATGAGAATGAGGTAACTGTGGTTTCCGAGTACTTTTCTGTGCCTTTGGTTTATTGCTTAAATCAGGACTTTCAAAATTTTGATGAAAACGACGAGGACGAAATTCCTCCGGTTTTGCAACGATTAATTGAACAAGAGCAAGAGAGGTTTGTTAAACCCTTAATGGATGAAATCACTACCGTGAACATTGGTACTGAGAAGGACCCGCGGCTGGTCCAGATTGGGTCCACGTTGTCTTCGGAGGAACGCGAGCGCTTAGTCGCTTTATTAAAAGATTTCAAAGATGTTTTTGCGTGGTCCTACAAAGACATGCCTGGAATCGATCCTGAGATCGTACAGCACCGGATCCCTCTTGACCCCGAGGCCCGACCTGTCAAACAGAAACTCAGGAGGATCCGCCCTGATTGGGCCATTAAGATCAAGGAAGAGGTCACCAAGCAGATTGACGCGGGCTTCCTGCTGGTATCTGAATACCCGACTTGGCTAGCCAACATTGTTCCAGTGCCGAAGAAGGATGGCAGAATCCAGGTATGTGTGGATTTTAGGGATTTGAACAGAGCCAGTCCGAAGGATGACTTTCCCTTGCCGCACATCGACGAGTTGGTAGATTTCACAGCAGGGCATGCTTTGCTCTCATTCATGGATGGCTTCTCAGGCTATAATCAGATAGTAATGGCACCCGAAGATCGGGAGAAGACCGCTTTTACCACCCCGTGGGGTACATATTGCTACAGAGTGATGCCATTTGGGCTAAAGAACGCTGGGGCTACGTATCAACGGGCTGCAACTACAATATTACATGACATGATCCATAAAGAGGTCGAGGTGTATGTGGATGACATGATTGTCAAGTCCAAAGAAAGAGAGGGCCACTACATCGCCTTGCAAAAGTTTTTCCAAAGGATCAGGGAATTTCGGCTGCGGTTGAATCCTCGAAATGTCGTTTGGTGTTCTGGGAAAAATGCTGGGATTTCTGATTACGCAAAGGGGCATCGAAGTCGACCCTTCCAAAATCAAGGCCATCTTAGAAATGCCACCACCAATGACTGAAAAGGAGGTGCGAGGCTTTCTAGGTAAAGTGCAATTCATAAGGCGGTTTATCTCAAAATTAACCTTGACTTGTGAACCACTTTTTGGTCTCTTGAAGAAAGGAAAGAAATTCCAATAGGACGGCCGATGCCAAGCCGCATTTGAACAGATTAAAGAGTATCTACAGAATCCGCCAGTGTTGTCACCACCAAAGCCGGGGAAGCCGTTGATATTGTATCTGTCAGTGACTGAGACTACAATGGGCTGTATGCTCGCACAAGAATCGAAAGATAAAGTGGAAAGGGCCATCTACTATCTGAGCAAGAAGATGCTCGATTACGAGACCCGCTACACTCCGCTGGAGAAGGCATGTCTGGCCTTGGTATGGGCTACTAGGAAGCTGCGGCACTACCTGTTAGCTCACTCTGTAATGTTGGTTTCACGACTTGATCCCATCAAATATCTTTTCGAGAAACCAGCACTTACGGGTAGGCTAGCTCGTTGGTTGCTTTTGCTCTCAGAATTTGACCTCAAATATGTGACACGCAAGTCCGTAAAAGGGAGAGCGGTGGCAGAGTTCCTTGCCGACCACGGTTGAAGGGGATGAAGCGGTTGAGTACCGAATCCCAGATGAAGCTATTCTGCACATCGAAGATGAAACTTGGACGATGTGCTTTGGCGGAGCGTCGAAGCAATACGGCTATGGGATAGGGGTGTGCCTGATAGCGCCTGACGAGTCCGTATCCTTTAGTATTCAAGCTTCGTTCAAGGTCTCGAACAATGAGGCAGTATGAGGCTTGTATTGCGTCTGACGCCCTAGAACTAGGGGCAAGGCGATTGGATGTCATTGGAGATTCGAACCTAGTTGTGTCTCAAGCTAAAGGAGACTGGAAAGTAAAAGAGGAAAAGATGATCACTTACCACCAGACTTTGTATTTGTTAATTCCTTGGTTTGAAAAGCTAAATTTCACTCACCTAGTGAGAGAACAACAGTTTGCGATTCGCTAGCAACTCTATCTTCTATGATAGACATCCGTCGGAGTCCGGATCGTCCGATCATTATTGACGAAATTTGCACCGCCTCTGAATCAATCTCTGCCATAGATGAAGTCTGAGGACAACAACCCTTGGTATCACGACATATGGAACTTCTTGGAAAAGGAGGCATATCCACTAGGGGCAAATGCCAAGGACAAGAGGGCAATTAGGAGAATAGCTGTCCAGTTTATCATCTGCGGGGGTAAGTTGTACAAAAGAGGTCATCTGGGAATGCACAAGTTGTGTGTGGAAGCTGAAGAGTCGAAGCGCCTGATGGAGGCCATCCATGGAGGAGAATGTGGTGCGCATATGAATGGGGTGATGCTGGCACGAAAGATCCTCAGACAAGGCTACTACTGGTCTACCATGGAGGAAGATTGCATTGGCTTTGTTCGGCGATGCCATAAATGCCAGATTCACGCAAACCGCATGAACATCCCGTCATCAAAGTTATACAACATGACATCACCATGGCCGTTCTCAGTGTGGGGAATCGACGTGATTGGAGCTGTTACTCCGAAGGGGTCGAATGGGCATGAGTATATCTTAGTAGCAATAGATTACTTTACAAAGTGGGTCGAGGCCCAATCTTATGCCGTGTTGAAGGCTTCGCACGCCGCGAAGTTTATCCGAAACAACATTATCTGCCGTTATGGAGTTCCGAATGAGATCATTTCGGACAATGGTTCTCACTTCAAGAAAGAGGTGATTAATTTGTTGGAGAAGTATAATGTGGCTTTTCATAAGTCATCCACGTATCGGCCGCAGACCAACGGAGCAGTTGAGGCCGCTAACAAAAACATCAAACACATACTGCAGAAGATGGTGGAAATCTATCGGGATGGCGGACAAGTTGCCATTCGCCTGTGGGGCTCTGGGACTTCAATTAGAACTTCATCGAGCAACCCCTTATTCATTTGGTCTATGGGATGGAAGCCGTTCTACCGATTGAGATTGAGGTTCCATCATTGCGAAAGTGTCGATAGTCGAGGCGGATTGGCGCAGAGCGTATTCGAGGAACTCATGCTCTTCGATGAAAGGAGATTGAAAGCACTACCATGTCCAAGGGTATCGCCACAGAATCACCCGCTTTCAACAAGAAAGTTAAGTCCGAAATTTGAAGGAAGGGATTTGGTGCTCAAAGACAATCGAGCCCCATCCACGACCCAAGGCAAGTTCAGACCTAATTGACGGGTCCTTATATCATCAAGTCTATCCGTCGTGGAGCTGTGGGTTACGATGGACCTAGATGGCCTAGAGTTCTCCCAACCGATCAACATGGACAAGTCAAGAAATATTACCCTCGAGAGGCTCGCTAGGCCGAAAACCCTAAGGGCAACCTAGGCAAAATTCAGAGCACGAAAAAATTAGAAAATATAAAACCGAGCTCAAGAAGGTTGAAAACCCGCAAAGGGCCTTGGCAAAAATTAGAGCGCAAAAGGAGAGTGAAAATACTGAGTGAACCCAAGCCCGAACTACGAAGGCTTGATTCCCATCCTTGGGATACGAGGCGCCTTCATCCTGAAGTTCAGCCATAAACATTTTCCCCGATCAGCTTTGTCCGTTTGATCGTCTTAGTCATCTTTGTCCATCGGTATTCATCTCAACCTCCGGTGCAGTGCTATTCAGACTAGGGGCAACTTTCCGTTGCCATGCAGCGCCGCGGTACCATTCAAACTAGGGGCAATTTTCCAATTGCAGGAATCCGGGGTTGTGCATCTCAGTGACAAATTTCGGGCGTGTCCAGTTCTGATCCATATCGAAAATGGTTTTGAAAAGTTTTAATAAAGATGACTTTGTTCAAATAAATCTTTTTACGACTAAGACCATTTCTGGACCAAAACGGAAAATTTTCAGTACCACAACCTTCAATTTCATTGATTTCAAATAGAGTTCTATTGCTTTTGCATACAATCGAAGTTGCTCTTATTTTACATTTATAAAGAAAACTTGAAAGTACTAATAAAGCAATAAATTTGGGGCATGGTCAAGTCAAATGTCCCTGCGCTCCCTCTCAGAGCTGGTCGAAGCCTCTGATGCCAAAGTGGGCCCCTCCTGTGCCTCTTCATTAAGCCAATCCAAGCACTCATCAGACAAAGTGCAACTGAAAGCGGGAGCGGGGGCCAGGAGCTCTCTCGTCCTCCATGCTGCGGCATACCTGGCCAGCTGTGAGCCTCGGATTAGGAATGCAATGGGTACTCTATCCTTCCAATGACAAGTCGATCATGACCAAACCGGGCGATGATACGAATGGGAAGTAGAAGACACAGTGAGTCAAGCCAATCAATTGGATCCGGTTGACGGGTCATGTCAGAACTCATCATTGGGAGATTGAGCCAAGGGCACCGCCAAGCAATGCGATTCATGGACAAACCGCACATCCACTCAAACCACCAACCTTCATCAGGGCGCCAACTAGGCGTTGTTCAAGAAATAGCCGCTACCGAATATCTTTGGGCAAGAGTCCACAACCTTCAATTTATCCATCAACCACACCTGGGGAGGGATGAAAAATGAGAGAATAAGGAATAGAGAGAAGTACGATGAGAGAAAAAGTAAGAAAGGGGTTTTTGTGAGAAAAACCGAGCCTGAGGGCCGAGTGACGTGAGCAAATATAAAAAGTGAGATGGGGTGGGAAACATTACCTGCAGTAATAGTGGACTCCCTGCTAATCTGATCGTCCCTCGGCGATAAAAGGCGTCTAAGCCCAAGAAGTTGTCTCACCAGACCATGGCAATGCATTTTTGCCCTCCTTCAAGCCTTGGGCAACTTCAATCAATCGGACACGCTCCTCCGAACCGAGACGCAACGTAAAATGAGATAGCATGCATAGACAGAGGGCGTGCCGAAAGCCTTGCCGTGATGGTCGCCACGATCACCGCCTCGTAAAAATGACAGACCAAGCTCTAACATCTAATGTCCCGTCACAAATCGAGAACGAGCATCGGGTATTGAGAGCCCACACATTTGTCCTAAGGCTTGAGCATGGCCAAAACGAAATTAAAGGTGATTTCCTCATTACGCCCAGATTCCATTAGAACTTGGAAATCTTCGAAAGTGGGGCACACCTCTTGCCCGCCAAAGCTAAAGACATGTGTTACCGGGTTCCAGAACCTTGCCGCGGCATGGAGGAACGGAAAATGCAGCGGGGTGCGGCGCAAAGTGAATAGTGCGTTTATGCCGAAAGCCCGGAAGTTCAGCTTTTCCGAGCCATCCAAGTTGTTAATCCAAGTTGCGAGATTTTGGGCAAGAAATTCTTCCATTTGGAGCAAATCAGTGTGGAAATGAAGAGAATCACGAAGCTGAGACCCTTTTGAAGAGGATAAGGTTGAGTGGAGGACACATGTCAACATTCTGTTGGTGCAGACAGTCTACAGTCGACCGGCAGTAAATAGTGCCGACCAGCCATAATTTTGTGCCGACCGACCAAATTATGTGCCGATGACCATCCTCCCCGGCCGATGATCCTTGTGTCCAGTCGATGGTCTTCTCCATGTGTTTTCTAAGCTTTTCATGCTGAATATTGGGGAATTCCACCACTTACAGCACTCTCCGGTGATTTGATTCCCACCGAGTCGTGCATTTGTTTATCGAGTTGTTGTATATTTGCTTATCGAGTTGTATGTCACTCACTTTAAGTCTTTGCTGTGTCTACCAAGTTGTGCTTGCACTTGGTTAGTCTGTCGAGTCTTTGATTTGCTTATCGAGTTGTAAGTCGGTCCACTACCTGATTATTACGATGCGATGCTTTATTTTCAAGAAAAAAAGTTTCAATTTCATTCACATTGTTATGTGATGCCTTGTGATGCGATGCACACAAGTACAATACCTTTTCAAGCGGATAGTTGTTTCATCTCCATCATATGTTTTGCAAAAACACACGATTTTGAGAAATAAAACCTGCCTAAGGCAGTGCAATGTGCTTAAACTCCTAGTAAAAAGGAAAGTAAAGCAAGAAAATAACAGGGTAGTAGGGTGCTGAGTTTGACATTGGTAACCTCCTCCTTTCGGCCATCGCACCTTTTGCGCCCTTGTTCGGGTCAGTCATGTGATTTGGTATCTTCATCGCTTAAGGTACCCAAGAAATGGCACCCTCGTAATATAAGCGAGCTTCGAGTTGACCTCAGATTACAACTTTTGTGAGCGATGTCGTAACGCCAAGGATGTCCCTTCCCGTATCCTTTTACGTCTCGTAAATTTCAAAAGAAATTGTTTCAATTATACTGTGTTGCAGTACGTTGCATTTCAACATCATGTTTTACCATGTTCAATTTCAAGTTCCTCTCTCTATACACATTGCATTGTATGCGTGCTTTGCTTTACTGATATGTGTTCAAGTTCCTTTTTATTATACACATTGCATTGTATGCGTGCTTTGCTTTACTTACATGTGTTCAAGTTCCTTTTTATTATACACATTGCATTGTATGCGTGCTTTGCTTTACTGATATGTGTTCAATTTTCTTTATACACATTGCATTGTATGCGTGCATTGCTTTACTGATATGTGTTCAATTTTCTTTATACACATTGCATTGTATGCGTGCTTTGCTTTACTGATATGTGTTCAATTTTCTCTATACACATTGCATTGTATGCGTGCTTTGCTTTACTGATATGTGTTCAAGTTCCTTTTTATTATACACATTGCATTGTATGCGTGCTTTGCTTTACTGATATGTGTTCAATTTTCTTTATACACATTGCATTGTATGCGTGCTTTGCTTTACTTACATGTGTTCAAGTTCCTTTTTCTTTATACACATTGCATTGTATGCGTGCTTTGCTTTACTGATATGTGTTCAATTTTCTCTATACACATTGCATTGTATGCGTGCTTTGCTTTACTTACATGTGTTCAAGTTCCTTTTTCTTTATACACAGTGCATTGTATGCGTGCTTTGCTTTACTGATATGTGTTCAATTTTTTTTCTATACACATTGCATTGTATGCGTGCTTTGCTTTACTTACATGTGTTCAAGTTCCTTTTTCTTTATACACATTGCATTGTATGCGTGCTCTGCTTTAGTCACATGTGTTCAATTATAACTGCCTATACACGTATCCGCCACACACCTCCAATCGTGCAACATGCATATTGTTAACAATATTGTACTGTTAAGTTTGCTTTCTTACAGCACGATATTGTATGTACGGTTCATTTGAGGTCCTGCAACCGACGAGCCGCATGGTATTGTATCCTCCGCGTGAGGAGACGCTTTTGAGAATTGCATAATTCTCTTACATCCTTTCGCATTGTAGTGTAGATTGGCGTAAGCTAGCTTATAACTGTTGCATGTGTGCTTTATTACTTTTTTTGCATGATCGTAAGTTATGCCCGCTTCTTGCATTTTCGCCAGTGCATTTTGCCCCCGCCAAGCATATCTTACTTGTTTTGCATGATTGTCTAAGTCTTCGCCTTGTCAAAATGGGTCGCTCGGCTTTGACATTCACTCCCGCTATTCTTATGACTTCCGAAGTTCACAAAGAGGGCAATCAGAGACACCCCATTTTTGACCGTCCTCAAGACTTGGACGTCACCGTTGGAACACTCGGTGATTATCCATGTTTGTGTTCGTTTGGAGTTCCCAGAGTTCTCGGCTGCGCGCGCCCTGCCTCAGGACCTCTGAACTCGACCGTTTGTGTTTGGTTTGCACCAAACACTTGTGTTTTGTCTTGGGAGGGCAGGGAATGCCTTTTGAGGCATCCCTACACACCACCGGCTGGGACTGGAGGCCATCGGCTGGCTTCTTTGTCCATCGGCACTTTATTGTGCCGACCGGCACTAAATTTTGACATTTGGTACTCTTTTGCCGAACCTTGTACACTTGCTTTATCGATATTTTCTTGCAACAGAAAGTGTTTTTGCTCCCCTCCATACACGTGTATGGAGGGATGAGCCCTTGTTTGCTTAGCTTGTAAGTTTTACAAGTTCTATAAGAGGAAGACTCTTCCTCTTGGTTTAGGGTTGGAGTTTTTGGAGACAAAAACCAGAGCTCATATACATATATCTCTGCCATATATCTATATCTCCATCTCTCTCCTCTTGTGTGTGTGATTTTAGGCCAAAAAGTGTAGTTTTTCCTCACTTTTGCTCCTTTACACACACCTTTACACCTTAGCTCGAGATTGAGAGGCTTGGAGGTTTGTTTTGTGTGGTTTTGAGTTGGTTTTGATCACTAGAGGGTGGCTGGAACCTTTGTTCTTCAAGGGATCTTCAAGGGTAAACACTTTACTTTATATTCCCCATTCTTGCAACCTCTTTCTACCCTCTTTGCTTTGTGTTTTTGAGTTTGTGTTTAAGATAAAAAAAACTCTTGTTTTTACTTGTTCTTGAACCTTCATTAAGGTCATTTTGTGGTTTGAGCAAAGGCTCACCCTTTTAGGCCTTATTTGGCTATTTTGGTGACCTTTATCTTAGACTTTGTTTGCTTGGTGTTTTGTTTTTCACCACCGAAACCAAAGGGGTTTTCGGTGGGGAAGATGATTTTAGGTCACATATAGGGGAGAGACACCCCTCTCCCCTTGGCTCTTTGTTTGCCTTTGTTTTGGGCTTAAAGAATAGCATGAGTGTATGGTGAGTTTTGGCTTCATTTCAGAGTATATTTGTGCTCAATATGGCATGTTATACCTCTGTTTTTGGTCGGATTTATGGTCCTTAGCATGTCTCTCATACTTGCTTTGAAATGCTCTTTTATGCTTAAAAGTGTGCCATGCATTCGAGCCATGTTCTTTGCATACTTTGGTTTGATTTCGTGGAGATAATAGCATCATCTTGCCATGTATAAGGGCCGTGAGCCACTGTTTTGGACCCATTTGGCATGCTTGGTTTGGTTGTCTTGCATTTTGGCTTGTAAGCTTTGTTTGTATAAAGCTCTAGTATGTATGCTTGCTTGCATTTGGCCTCATTTTAGCTTTCTTGAGTGTTTTAAGTCATGTTTAACCTCTGTCTAATGTGGGTTTAATGGTCCTTAGCATGCTTCTTACACTTGCTTTGTAATGCCTCATTTGGCCTAGAATTGTGCCATATGTTTAGTCCCCTATATCTCCATGTTTTGGCTTAGCATGGTGGAGCATTTAGCCTTGATTTGCCATGTTCTAGGGCTGTGAGCCACTGTTTTGATTATATTTGGCATGATTAGTATGGCCACTTTGCATGATGGTTTGTTGGCCTCAAGCATATAGTCCATGTGTATACATTGGTTAGCCTATTTAGAGGATTTGGGATCATTTGGCATGCTATTTCAGACCTTAATCCATGCTCACATGTCTAGATTTGTTATCTCTTTCATGCTTTAAAGGTGTGTCCTTTTATGCCTAAGAATGGGCCTTGTGTATGCTTCCATGATTAATACATTTTGGGGTGCCATGTGAGGGGATTTGGGTGCCTTTTCGCATGTTAGAAATCTGTTTTTGCTTGCTTGGAATATGCCATGTTTGGTCTTGTTAATGGTAGTAAGGTGTGCTCCTTTTGGTGCCTTAGACTTGGCCTTATTTGGTTTGCATATTGGCATGCTCATTGGCCACTTTTGCCACTATTTTTGGGCTAGTTTAAGGGCTGCCCCGTCTGACTTGAGTCCACCATTGCATGCTTATATCATGATTGTTGCATGTTTGATTGGTGAAGCCTTGAGTACATGCTAGTTCTAGGCTCGGTTGGTCCATGTCCTCATGCCACTTGTGCCTTGCATGCTCTAGCATTTTGCATGCCTATTGTGTTAGTTGCATGACACTTGGTATGCCTTGCATCCTTGCATCATTGTTGCATTATTGAACCATGTTGCATACATGCATCTCATGGCTTGGTTTGGGGTTGTCAAACTAAGCATAAGAATTAAGGGAAGTTCACACTTCAAGTGGTGCAACTTGCCTCAATTCTTGGTCGCCAAGGCCTTTGACCTAAGCATGATAAGGTCTTGGTTTCATGTGTTGTGATTGCATGCATTTTCACATTAAAATGCAACCTTGGTTCTAGACTATCATGCATCAAGTGCACAATTGATGGCTCAAGAACCAAGGGCCTTGCCTCCTTGAGTCTCAAAGCATGATAGGAGGTCAGACCATGCTTACATATGCCCAAAACCATGCCTTGCATCATTGCTTTTTGTCGCCGCCATCAAACCGTCCTCTGCAGAACTTTCGCCGACCGCAATATAATGTGCCGATCGGCACTTTGTTTGTGCCGATAACCACCACAAGCAGCCGATGGTTAATACAAGCAGCCGATGAGCTCTTCCCCCAGCCGGTGGGGTATTTCAGATCACTTGGGAGGAATTCTGAAACTTTGGGAATTTTTGGAGAGGCGGTAAGAAAACAGAACCAAAGAAGTGGCATCAGACGGGTTTTCCGGGCAAGTCGGATCGAGCATCCATCATTCGCACATCCCAAGGCAGGGCTGAGGCCCCATTGCATTTATTTATTTATTTGCTTTAATTTTAGTAATTAGAATTTGTAATAATTTATTTATTCATTTATTCGTTGGGATCAGATATTATTTTGGTCCCTCGGCGAGGGCAAAAATGTAATAAGTGTGTGTGTGAGTGGGTGCATGTCTTCCAATCCCCACTTCTTTCTATCCCTTTTATTTACCTGCTTACAGTGGTAGATTAGGGCATACTTATTTTTTAGCATACCTTATGCAATGCATGCGTGCATACATGCATTTGTTTACATGCGCCGGGCTCGGTACATCATACAAACTGCATTGTATTTCCAATTCCAAAATTGAATACGTGCTATTCGCGCATTCCACATGCCATGTTTAGGGTTAGCCGAGCCTACTCTAGATTGCATTTCTGCCTGTGTTGCATTAGCCATTTAACATGAACTAGGGCATGCATGTTTACTAACTAGTTTCTTGTTTTGGCGCGGAGTACGAGGTAAGTATTTTACGCTTTAGCATATCGCATGCGTGTGAATGTTGCCATGACAGTATGCTTACCATGCGGCTAAATGCTTATGTGATATTACTGTTTGAATGCCTGTGGGTGAAGGTTGGATTGCTTGAGTTGGAACAACTCGTTGAAATCCGTATTTTAGCCTACTTGCGAGTAGCAAAAGAAAACGACACATTTTTCGAGATAAAACGGATATGCAATGTTTGCTTCCAAGTTAGGCGATCTGGTCTATACTTTTGTGTTGTGCGATCACATAGTAATTCTAGGTTAATAACCGAATAAGAACGCATAAAGTTTTCAAAACGGATATCATGGTTAGTAGAGGCCGGTTTTAACCGCAAAAGGGGTGCTCATAGTGACCTTCCCGATCGCATCTAAGCTCCCCGAGCCAAGACCACTTTGGTGATGACGGACGTGTGGCCTTCAAGATCGAGTCGGTTTCTAAATTTTCCAATTAAAAATATTTAGGTGGCGACTCAGAATCCGCAAAAGCACCATGTTTGGCACTACTTTTCAAAAATCTGTTTTCTCAAACGATTTGCCGGATTTGGACTCTTTGGTTCAGATTTAGAACCGCGACACAAATTGAGTCCGAATTGTAGAGCGAAGCCCCCCAACGGGCGCGTCTACAATAGAGGGGTTGAGATCCACCACTACCACTATCGATGTTGCCCCTATCACTACCTAGATTAGGATACAAAAAGACCACCACCACCACCATGACGTAACGACGGAGAACCTTACCGCAACATCCAAGGATGATGATGGATCAGGGGCAGCAGGCGCAGAGGATGAAGTTGCAAGGGGTGTTTGCTGGCTTTGAAGAAGTCGCCCGAGTTTGAAGAACACCATTAGATCAATGATCAAAGATAGAAACTTTACCTGACGAAGTAAGACGATATTGATAAGCATTTGAGCATCTCAAGGTATGCCACCAAGATCATCCTCGCTTCATTTCTCCTCTCAGAAACCGTACACCTAAATCGTTGACATAAGAGCTTTGAATCGATTTGTTGGTTATTCAGCAAGTCTTAGTTTGAAAATGAGGGATTTGAAGAAGATTTTTGAAGAAAATGAAGGTTGTTTAAGATTCAGTATCAACGTTGCAATTGCTAGAGAAGATAAATGTGGCGATGAGGAGGCCAAAATTTGGAAATTAAGAGAGAGAAAGAGAAATAATGAGTAGGAGGAGAGAATGGGTAAGAAATTTAAACTGAAACCAAGAAACAGATAGAGAGAGAGAGAGAGAGCAAGAGAGAAAAAAAGTGCATATGTAATCCTTGTTTTATAAGCATGACTCCACCGACGAGTGAATGGAGAATAGGTAGTTTAGTCATTTTGTAGAAGCATGTCCATATGGACATAGGGGAGCCTCTATTTGCACACACCAATTCCACTCTTTGCACACACTTAATGAATTTTATTTTTATTACAATTTTGTCCCTAAATAAAATTACCATTATAGACATCCACACAATTCAAATAAACACACATCCTCTCAATACACACATACGTTGCAAAGCCTTTGCTTCCCCATTTTGCTAAATGATCCACACACACACGTTACTCCATACCAGAGCTCCAAAGTTACTCCATTCTTCATTAGTGTACACTCCTTGCACAAGCTCCACACTCCTTCCACAAGCTGTCTTCCTCATTCTTCCTTCCTCATTCTTCATTCCATTTTTCATTAGTTTACACACTAAATCCCAAGGAAAAGTGAGTTTTGCTCCATTTTGATTTTCCAGTGTCGTTCAGAAAACCAGGGACGAATTATATGAAATTTTTCGATAGTTGAAAACCGAAAATTAAACTTAATTTCAGAAGTTATCCTCCGAGTGATGTTAAAAGTTTCGGAAATCAACTTCCGAATGAAATTAAAATTTTCAGAAATCAACTGCCGAATGAAATGAAAAACTTCGGACACCAACAGTTGAACAGTAGCACTAATTTCGGCCTGTTACTTCTGAATGAAGGCATATTTTTTTTTTTTTTTCATTTTATCTTCCAAATGTGTAACTTTCAGACTAAATTTGCAGTTTCAAATAGCCATTAACATGTTTAATATTAGTAAATGTTTAAAAATTTGTAATGTCAATTCACATGTTTAAAAATGTTTAAAAATTTGTAATATTAGTAAATGTTTAAAAATTTGTAATGTTAATTCACATGGATTTTATGTTTCGAATTGCTCACCAAATGTAAATGTTTGATAATAAGAAAATATCACTTACAAAATCAACGACCATTGTTACCATTCCATTCTAAAAATAAAATGTCATTACAATACCATTGTTACCATTCCATTGTAATAAGAAAAATGTTAACCACTGTTACCATTACAACAATATCATCTTACAAAAATCACCAAAACAAATTCATCAACACGCAAATAACATGTCACGAATCAGCTGCATGCCTACGCCTAGGCCTAAGACTGTATGTCAATGTCGAAGATGGAAAGCGACCTCCAACAGAACTAGGTCCAGCAGAACTAGGTCCAGCTTCGTCAATGTGCTGACCTTCAAGAACATGTGTCATACTCTCGATAGGCTGGTAAAGTCGATAAGGATGACGAATTCCCTCCTGATAACCAGCGTCAATAATAGGATGTGAAATCTGCAGTGCATGTGCAATACGCTGCATTTGAAAAGAATATCAGATTTTAGGGAACATATGAGAAAATAAAAAAGTAAGTTACATATGCATAAGAGAGGATAATAGATTACATCCGCATGTTCGCTGAAATCCTGATAGTCATGGACACGCGGTTCATCAGTGCGCTCCACATATAGGTGCGTGATATTCTTATACCAATCCATGTAACCCGGTACACATTGCCAAGGCTGACGAACTGGTGTGCTCCTCCGTTGCTCAGATAACACGTGGTTATCCCAAGCCTCCCAGATCCTATCAAAGTATCTGTACATGACTGTATATCGTGCAGATATGTTGCCTCACGCACCACGACTGGGAGCTAGTGGTGCATCTGTGATGGTTTGAACCCTTCCAAATTGCCTCAAAACTCTATCTGGATGATAGGGTTCGACAACGTCTAAGCACTTTAAGCATCCATGGTAGAACGTAACCGGGTTACATGGATGCCGGTCTCTGCAGCTGTGATATGGATTCCAAATAACCTGTAAACGTAAAGTGTTTTTGCATTAAAGTACATAAAGGATAAGATAAACGGAAGTGTTCAAATTATCGTAGAATGAGTAAACTTACATCAGTAGCTACTAAACTGTCAAGCTGGACTTGAAAAGATTTCAAATGGTCAATGGAGGAACCCGTCTCTCTCCTAGATGCCCAATGGTACACGTGTGGCATGTCTTCATTGTAGCCCATGTTCTGATGAGGTTGGAATGCTCGGAAGTGCTCATAAATCCACGCCTCCAAAAGAGTCATATAGCCACCCATCTGCTTAACCCCCAACCGGCTAGCAAACCCCAACTGTCTATATAAAAATACTAATGCAGCAGCACCCCAGGCATAAGTATGTATGGATCCCAAAGCCATCAACAAGCCGAGGTAAACAACGGGAACCCTGCCGCCACTCTTGTCACTGAAGAGTGTACATCCCAACAGGAACAACAAATAAGCTCTTGCAGCGCACTGTATAGCCTCCTCAGAGTCTGAATCTGTGACACTAGCAATCTGACTTCGCAACCATTTGCCACCAGCAGAAGAAACCTCTTCATGTACTGAACGTTCACTAATCCCCAAGCCATAAACGAGTAATGTAACTCCATGATGATCTGTCACATCTGGTATGCTGACTGATTTGCCTACAATGGGAAGGCCAAGAATAGTGCCAACATCATCCAGGGTCAAGGTCATCTCACCAACTGTTATGTGAAATGTGTTCGTCTCAGGTTGCCATTTCTCAACAAAACTGGAGATTAGAAGCTTGTTGACGAACCGATAAGTGCAACGAGCTAACTGTGACAGTCCAGACTGCTCAATAATGGCTTTGAATCTGGTGTTGTTCTCTACTAACCACCATGGCCATGCAAGGATCTTGGAAGAGTGATTATGACACTTTAGGGGCCCTCGTTCCTACAACACAAATGATATCTCATTACAAACTACCATACAACACAAAAAAAAAAAAAAACTCATATACAAATGAATTTCAGTTTTACTGAGGAATGTTTACCTCCCCGTGCCAAATAGCTGCAGCCACATGACTATTGAAACTCCGCAGTATTGACGGATCAGTCGGTCCACCTGGAAAAGCATGAGTAAGGTACTCTTCCTGGACAGGAGGAGAATCAGGTAAAGAGGTATCCTCCATAGCAATGTCAGGTATATCATAACCTTCAACTCGTCTTTGGCTATGGCCCCCACTTTGACTGGCACTTGGAATATCATATTCAACCTCAACTGGATCATGACCTCGACCACAACCTTGACCTCGTCCTCGCCCACGCCCTCGTCCCCGTTCATGGTCTACATCCAATTGACGACGTCGTCTATTTGAAGCAGTAGGTGGGACACGTTGTTGACACGTCTATTAATATATATACATATATATTTAGGCTTTTATTTATTCTCTTACTTTTGTCATTGTTTATCTTATATATAATAGTTAGTGATTGATTTTTTGTATAATATAAAGTCATTAATTATTAAGATAAAATATAAAAAACTCAGTTTATAGTGATTTAAAAATATGAAATATATTGGATCAAACTTAAAAATTTATAAAAATTGATCAATATTTATTTAAAAACCCAATAAATATGATCATGGAAAAAAAATGTGTGTATTGGTAAGTTTTTTTCAAATTGTGGAAAAAATAAAAAAATTCACGGTTGCCCTATCAAGAATTACGCTTCTGACCTTTACACTCCGCAATCAAGAATCAAGAATCAAGGCCATCGCCATCGTTATGGACCGCAACCGCTTTTCAGAACCTTGTCTGTCGTTAAATAGTTTTTAACGACGTACTATAGCATGTTGTAGAAAAAGTAACGGTAATGTACAAAATCTGTCGTTAAATAGTTTTTAACGGCGTATAAAAAAATGTTGTTGAAAGTGAATGGCTTTCCATGACTGGTCATAATATGACGCGCGCTTGCACGTCGTAGAAGTGTTTTTACGGCGTGCATTGCGCGCCGTAAAAACCCTTTTTTGTTGTAGTGCCTCCAGTTACTTTAACACCTCTTATCTTGATGTAGAGCCAAAAACATTAACTTTGACAAGCGCTTTACCTTTTTCTATTAAGAATTAATCACTCGAGATAGCAAATTGTGGCTTCTCTTCCAACAATCTAATGGCCTTGCATAGATGGAAGTTTCTTCTGAACAACTTCCTATAGACACCTGATTTTGACTAGCCTAAGACTTGGGCACCTCACTGTATTCACCTGATAATCAAAAGAAGGAACGCGCAAGACTTTGATGTCTTTAGCAAAAGCCATATATGAGAGCGAATCCCAACCTTACACCCATTTTGGCTAACTATTTTTAGACCCTTAAAACCATTTTCAAAATATTTTTAGGCATGTCTAATCTAATCATTTTATCTTGTTCAAGCTCACATTTCAATCCAAACTTTGTACTTTCAAAACCCTATCAAAGATAGTATAGAAATGAATGGAAATGAGGAGAATCATTTGAAAATATCCTGTTTGCACTTCATTTTGGCCCTGGCCGTACCGAACATGCCTGGTTGGACAACTTTCTTGCATGCCTGTACAACTTTGAAATGGTTATACAACAAGTGTTTGGCCAGATATGTTTTGGCTGGGCAGACAAAATTGGTGAGAAATATAGCAGTTTCTGAAAGATGGTCCCCCATGCATGTGAAGGTTCCACCTTTACAAGTCTCGGGGGAATTGCAGAACAAGGTATATTGGCCCGTGTTTAGACCCATTAATTTTGTACTCTTGCTGGAGTATTGTGATTATTCTGGAGTTTGGTTTGGCTCATCCTTGGTTTTAGTTGTCTCTAGGAACCTTGTTTTATACTTAATAGGTTGGTTGAATCTTTCCCTGTTTCCTTAGGTCGCACTTGCGACCTCCTTGTTCGCCGTTGTGGTGTTATTAGGTTGTGCCCGTGAGGGGACCCAACCAGGCCATGGTGAAAAACATCAACCTTAGCATCCTCATCTCAGCAACACTCATCTTATCTACATGTTGTTTTTTAGTTACTCAACATTCCGTCCCATACAATATCACTGGTCTAATAGCCGTTCTATAAAAATAAAAATTTCCTCCATGTTGATATTTAAAGATCATAATGAATCTAATTAATTTCTTACATAGCTCCACACAAGCCCATTTTATAGAATGAGACGACAAGGTGACAAATAAGCAGCTTATTTATTAATATACAATTTAAGAAAATTTTATTTATGGTAATAGAAACATAAGATTAGCTTAGGAATAGAATTAGAGCTGAGCCAAACTATGAATATCAATTGGAGAAGCATCAAATGTAGTTTGAGCATTGTATGCTCTTCCAGCCACAAACACATTTACAATCTCTGTTGGATGATACGCATCCCAAAATGCGTATGTGCTTCTATTGCTACATGGAGCTTTATTGGAAACACATAGTCCCGTTATTGATGATACGTTGCAACATGGAACATTTAGAACCGTAAGACCTGAAACAAATAAATCACTATAATATATGTTCTACAATCATATAATTTTATGGACAAGTTACATACATAGTTCCATAGTTTGTTTCTTATGTCAATTTTGTCATTCTATTTTTAATTACAACATGCCAATTTAATCCAATTAACAATGCTCCTTAAGAAATTAGATTGAAATCAAATACAAAAAGGTTCATTGATTCTCCTCAAAATGATTGAGGGGCTACATCCAATTTCAAATGGTCTATTCATTTTTAAATAAACCATTTCGTCTATGATTTCAATCCAATTTCTTAATGAATATTATCAATCAAATAAAATTTACACAATGTAAAGAAAATTAAAAAAACGAAAATGATACAATTAAAACTATGAAAACAAAATCAACAATGAAAGAAAATTACATAGAACATGGATATAGACCATACTATGTAATTTTCCCTAATTTCATTCTACATCTTTTAGTAGTTAGAAAGTTTTACTTACCAGGAGATGTCTTCCCTGATGTAATTGAAGTTATATTTATATAGATAAATTTCACACCAGCCAATTCTTTGTTGAGATCATCAACAAGTGACTTCAGCTTGACATTGAAAATTTCAACTACACTATTAATCTTGTCCACACATGCAAATCCATTTGTGCCATATACAGCTATTTCAGCCGGAGTGCAACCTATTTGACCCAGACCAAAGATGGCTATTTTATTTGCTCCGTATTCATGCAAAGTCTGTAATTATAAAAAGTAGAAATTGTAAGGAATCAATCAAAAATATTTATGCAAAGTATTGATACAAAATGATGACAAAAAAAAGTTGATGACGCGTAATATTTTTCTAAAAAGAAGAATGTAAAAATTATAATACCAACCTTTAATTGTTTAGAGTATTGTTGAACTAGGACTGTGGCATACTGTTCTCCGGTATATTGGCTACTTGTTGGGTAATATTGTGGTTGAAAGTAATTGTTAATGTAATCATTATTGCCCATTCCAACTGAATATATGCACTTGCTTAGGTGATTTGTAGCTGCTTCTTTACTTCCTAGTAACATGGCAATGCGTGATATTATGATTTGATGATTTAGTAGTTGCTTATACATGCTGATCCGAAAACCCTAATAAGAAACGAAAAATAAAAAATAAAATAAAATTACAAAAATAAAACTTATTACAAGATGTATTTTACTATTTTATTTTATTTTTGTATGCATATTTTTAATATCTAGATAAATTGTATACGTACATATAAGATCCACAACAACAAGAAATCAAATAAGAATTGAAGAGTTGAGTGAAATTTTCCAATTATTTATGGCAATGCTTAGATAAGTAATTGTTTCTACATGGAAAATAATAATCAACACCAAATCGATTTTATCATTTTATTTACCTTCTTGCCTATATTCATATAGTAAGGACCATATGTGTAGATTAAAACTCAGTTTTCGTAGTCATAAATTTGGGCATCACATCATGATATTCAAGCATAATCGGGTTTGAATACCTAGAGTCATGGAAAGTGATACAACTCCTTGTTTATTCAGGTTGGCATATAAATTAATACTTAAGTTATTTGCATGCCAATTGGTTTTGAGTTGGATGCTTTAACATGATATCAAAGCTAGGTCTTAAGTGGCCTCTTAAATCATGTGGTACAAATAGTCCATCTCTCAATTGGACCTCTTAATCACCTCCACGTGCTATCGGGCAACACATGAGAGGGAGTGTTAGACTTAAACCCACATTGCAAATATAACCCACTCAAGCTTAGTTAATATAATGCAAGAGCCTCTCCATTTATAGCCAATTGGTTTTGAGTTGGATGCTTTAACAAGTGCATGGTAAATGGTGGTACTATTATCGAATTATATATGCCTACATTCTTAAGTGTTAAAATGGTCAACTGTTTCTATGATAGAATGAGTAATTGAGTGTTGAGAATTAGTATGCATAAGTGACATGCTTTATAATTAGGAACTTAGTATTTAATTAATCATCAGATGATATGTGGTCAACCCTAATGTTTAACCCAAAGGGCAACTACCAAGCATGCTTTGTAGTAAATATCAAATCTTCTCTAACCACCATCCATAGCATTTTAATGAAAACACACTATTCTTATTACGCAGTTTTTATTAATTTATTATTATCATTATTATTATTATTTGGTATTGATTATGCTGCCATATGAGTAGCCTGGTAGTATAGAAGGCTAAGGTAGGGGTGAGACAGGGGGTGTGGATATGGTTGAGTGGCATATGTTGTTACTTATACTATTACGACTACAGTTTCACTAGTTTAGTAGGCTGTCAAAGAGCAGGAGCATGAGAAGGTTGAGATTGTCAAGCTGGTAGCTAAAGTCCATCCAATGCCTCTAGTTATATTGGGCACTATATATCATATAACTCTTTAGCGTATTTTTTTAGGGTAGCTCAAGCAGCGCTTGTAGTTGTAGCACTAATACCAACTATACTTGTACCAACTATACCAATTCTAGCTATTAAGGTATAGCAAAAATAATGATGAGACAATTATGGAGGCCCTTTAATGTTTCCAGCGAGTGAGGCCACCATATTTTGCAGGAGAAGTAGACCCTAGGATGGTAGAGGATTGGTTAGTTAGAATCACTTGAAACCTGGACAACTTAACCATCATGGATTCCCGTGTTTGCATTTCTTTAACCAGTTTTTACCTAGAATGGGATGCTTATCAGTGGTAAACAACCATCACTTGTACTTATGGAGTGGAGGGCATGTCTTGGATAGATTTCACTACCTTGTTTTTAGAATAGTTCTTTCTTAGCATTTCTAGGGACCAACAGATGGATGCCTTGCTGCACTTTCATTTAGATGACTCGTTAGTGTACAAGTCTAAGACATGTTTTGCAAATTTGTACTAGAGTTAGGCTTTTCTAGCACAAAGCATATCCATTTGTTTGCTAAGGGGATCAGTGCAAGCTATAAGAAGTTTGTGGCACCCAATGAGTATACAAGCAACTGAAAAGTGATAAAGGGTGCAACTCAATCTTAGCAGAATACACTAAAGAGTGATCTCATTGTGGGCCAGAAGCATCTATCCATTTTTCCCTATTTAGTGCAAAGAGACAGCCAGATAATGCACAAGGCAGTTAGATTGCTTAATTATCTAGGCCTATGTCGTCTTGTACTAATTTTGGCAGATTTACTCCCTTGGGGCAATGTACTATCAGTGTAGATAGCCGAGGCACCAAAAGGTTAATTCTCTATGACTTTACCAGTTGGTGACCATGTCAAGCATGCCAAATGAGTGTTAGGGGGATTATTACAAATGTACCCAATTCGACCACCCTTGGCATTTTTGGCCATTAAGACAGAGCAATATGGGGGCGCTTAGCTCCCAAGAACCCAGACCACCTTAGTTGCCTAATCAAAGTTCTTTGGGCTAGACTCTAGCTAAGCTTGCATTTGCAAGGTTCTAAGGCTACTCCAACGATATCTGTGTAGTCTATTTATCAACCTAGATAGAGAGGCCAACCAAGTTAGCAAAAGGGTATCAACTAGGCTGCCAATGGTAGCCAAAGGGAGGCCACCAGAGTATTGTCTATGATGTGACTTCCACCATTCTTCCCAACTAGCTAATGCATCAATTGGAGAATTTTTTATCTGAGGTCACTTTCTAGTTTTCCACACTCTTGCTATAATTCTCTTTGATATTTGAGTATAGCATTCTTTCACATCTCATGCTTTTTTGCATACTTTGATTTTAGATGTAGGCAAATTACATCTTGCCTTAATTGTAAAAACACCCATTGCAAGATAGTGAGTTGTCTTCAAATCAAGATCACACCATGTAGAACTTGTCTAGTTTTTTCTTGAGGTATGATTTATCTTGCATATTATTGTATAAATTGAGTAAGTAACATGTGTTATTTTGTGGTATAATTCACAAAATCAAATATTTCCATTGATTTAAAGTTCTACAATATCTCTAGGATGCCCCAGACTCTATCAGAACTGAGCGTACCTTGGGACACGCACTACAAATGGCTTCAGAAGTAGGCCTGTCTAATGAGGGGACTTCATAAACTACCTAACTTTGAAACTATTACAAAAGGGTGAAACCACAGAAGAAGGTAACCTTGACTTTACACATTTATAGAGCTAACCCCTGTGTAGTGCCTGGCAGAGCTAAGGGGGTTTTAAAAGGATTCCTTAAGTCCAGAAAAAGATTGATTTTTGTGGAGAGTTATGTCAAATTTATATCTTATAAACTCTTAATTTCTACACTCATGATCCTATATTGCTTGTATTAGACAAACAAGACTCGAAACCCTAGATTTTGTTATTATCTAATTTAATTGAATTTGAAGCACTTGTTAATTGTTCTCAAGCATGTGATCTTTGAATGTGATTGTTGATTTGGTAAAATTTACTTTGAGATGGAAGTTTTATCGAGGATTGATAATTTTAAAAAAATGGTTAATTTTACTTCGAATCATTCTTTGTTGAGAAGTTGGAATCATTTTGGAAACTATATATATTGAATTACTTTGTAGTTTATAGTGAATTCGAGTTGAGAATTAAGTTGGCTTGAGGTCTTTGGTGTAAGTCTAGAAACTCGAGTAGAGTAGGCACTGATTTCCTTCCGGTTAGAAGTCAATAAAGCGGGGTTGTGTAGGTACCGATTTCCTTCCGCTTATCTACTGGTAAAGTAAGGGTTGTTTAAGTGATTTTTGTGATAAACACTAGTAGTCTAGCAGATACAGACTTAGAGATTCACTCGTTTAAAATGACATTTTGAATTATAATTTCAAAAAACTTATTGAATGGAATTGAAAAAATCGAGAGTATTACTTTGATATAAAATATCAATACTTATACTTATGGAATTGAGTAACTTGTGGGAAAAATTTATTGAACTTGAATTTGTCAAAAATTATATATTATTGCTTCATGATCATGTTCATTGGCCCTAGTTTTGTAAGAAGAAAAAAGAAAATGATTATATTATTATAGCTTATTATATTATTTATAAAAATATATTAATTTTTTTTTTTTTTTATAATTAAGCCTCTCCTCCCCACTCAAAAGAATTGTTGATTTTGAACTTACAAAAGTTTAAGGTCACATTGTTGTGAAAAAAACACATCAAAAATAGCTTTAATTATTAAAAAAAGCTAAAATATTTGGAAAATAACTACCAAAAAACAGGTCATTATTCCTTTTATACATCTTAAGTATAGATATCTTCTACTGGCCCTCGTATTCACTCCTATTATTGAAACCATTTTGAGGTGCTAATGATGGGCCTCAAGCCCATGGATGAGTTGATGATGAGCATGATGGCTATTTATTTGTATTTTTTGTATATGGCACGACCCTTTTATTTGTTAAGCTAGGGCCTTTTTGATGTAAAGAAAGAATGCTCTATACTTGATATATGCCTCAGAAGCTTTGACTTTTTTAAATTTTATTATTTGTATGATGCTTTAAACATGAGATATTATGCCCTATAAATATTATACATATCAATCTTTGAATGGAATAGAGTTGCATGTTTTGCATTTCATTTTCAAAGAATGAGACTTTAGTTTATCTATTTATCTGTATTCATATCAAGATTGGTTATTTGGGTCTTACCACTTAGATTTGAGTTTTATAAATCAAATAAAAAAACAAGTAGTTGTGACAAGTATTGCCAGTCTAGTAGTTCAAGAGTGGAAGGTACTCGATGAGATTTTCATGTTTGATTTTCACCTTTGCGAGACACTTGCATCTACTACACTTTTCACTGTTATCACTCAGTCGATACTCTTTAGTTGAATGGTAGAGTCCCATAAGTCAGATTATGAGGCTTATACTTAAAGAGATTGCTTTGTCAAAGTACCTAAGGTGAAGGAGAATTGTTGGGCCTTGCATCCAAATTTCAACTTGATGTTTCGAAAACGAGTCTTCGTACTTAAGTTTATGTGGGACGATATGATTTAGGAATTCCATCATTATCGATTCGTAGTACATCCAAGGCGTACAAAGATGTACTATGATTTGTGTCGACAGCTCTCTGGGTGAGCCTAGAAAGGAATGTTGCCTAATTTGTTTTAAGGTGTCTGACTCGTTAGTAGGTTAAGGCAGAGTATAAACATCAACAAAGGAGTATACCAAGGACGCAGAAGAAGAACATTGTGATTTGGGTTATTGTTCACAAACTAACCAAGTCCCCTTATTTCTTACCAATTTGTATGGAGTATCATGCGGATGTCCTTGAAGAGAAATATGAAAAGGAGATTGTTCAGTATCGGTGACCATTGTGCACAACCAATTCACTTTGAGGTTTTAACGGAGTCTTTACAAGGAATTTGGCCTAGACATGTTGATTAGCTTTTCATCCTCAAACTAATTATCAGTCTAAGCGTACCATCTAGAGTTCGAAGGATAGGCTTAGAGCATACATTGTCGACTTTAAGGGTTTTTGGGAGAAATACTTGTGCACAATTGAGGTTGCTTGCAACAACAGTTACCAGGCGAGCATTGGAATTGCTTTATTTGAGGCCTTGTATGGTTGTCCTTGTTATTCCTTAGTGCGTCAAACCGAGGTTAGGGAATATTTAGCTCTGGAGCCTGAGTTAGTCAAGGAGAGAATAGAGAAAATTGTTACCATTAGTTATATGATTGTAAACACCCCATTTTGACTGACCCTAAGACTTCAGGTGCTTACAAGCCTCCTAATGATGAAATGATACTTAGGGGTTGTTTGGGATGATCTAAATAATAAGTATACTTTTTGACTTTTTACAAAAAGATGTGCAGAAAAGAAAAGAGATAATGTGACCCAAATAAGTGCACTTATCTAGTTTATGCCAAATAGTGCCTTACTTCATCTTTAGGATGTTTAAAGGATGTCAAAAGTTGTATAAACCTGTTTTGGCCAAAAACCTGCCTTTTAACCCCAGAAAGCCTCGATTGTGCTTTGATTGATCGTATTTTCCAAAATTAATGAGCCATTTTATCAAAAATATTGATCATAATGCAATTCGGGCTTACTTGTGCCACAAGCAGGTCAAAACCATAAGGCCACGTACTTGTGCATGCATGCATGGCACGTGTACCAAGGAAAAATGAGTGTGTGCACATGGTTAGTACATGAGCTGGGACAATTCGTTCTAGGTGACTGCTCGAGCGGTGATGAGGTACTCCCTATAGTTTGCTTTACAAGTTAAAGGACCGCTTGAGTGATCAAGTGGTCACTCGAGCGAAGAAGAAGGGGTTCGCAGTATCTTGTTTTGCAGGAAGAAATATTAAGAGATTTCATTTACCACTCGAGCAATGAGAAGATTGCTTTAGTGGTCTGCACAATATCAACCACTTAAAAGTGACCTTTTAGATCATTTTCTTTACTTTTTCTTTTCTCTCTTCTTTCCTCTCTCTAGCTCCAAAAACACTAACCATATCTCTCTAGAAATCTTTCATTCTACTTAGATTCACAACCCCATTGCTTGAAAAAGTTGGAGTTTGGGTAAGGCTAAAGCTTACTGCCAATTGGATTGAAATTTTACGAAAAATTCTTTCATTATCTACCTTCTTGATTCTTAAGGTACGACTACTTTTAAAATTGTATCTCTTTGATTTGAAGATGTTTACGTGGTATTATTATGACATTGATGGTTTCATGAATGTTACAGTTTACAAATTGTAGTTTTCCTTCTAAAATACAAAATTTTCTACAATTTCCTTAAGATTACTACCATTAATCTTGGATTATGGAAGTTGTAGATGAACATTTATATTATATATGTTGGAGGGACAAAAGCTTCAAATTTTATGAAAATCCTAAATTTTGAAAATTTAGAAATAATATAATGAAATGAAATGAAATTGATTCTTAATTCTTCAATTCGATGATTGGATTATGATATTAAAATGGCATTTGAATGGAGAATTGTGAAATTTGGGATGTTCTTCAGATTTTCCTTGAAGATTTTGAGGATTGTTATTCTATTTTGTCTCAATTGCTTGAATGATGAGAAATTATTTTATCTTCATGAATGCATAAACATTTGGAAGCCTTGGAAAGATTATTTAAGGGGGAGGTAAATAGCGTGTGAGTACAGGTAAAGAGTCAATTTTGAGAAAGTGTTGTGTATTATTGGTACTGGTGCGAGGAAGTCTAGGTGCCCAATTACCCTGTCTTGAGCTTATTACCGAACAAATGCTGGGAAATATTTTTGGGTATCCATTAGTGTGGGAGCCGAATAATAGGAGACGCAGATAGGCCGAGTACACATTTGGCTAATCGGTATACATTATACTCGCTCCCGTCTCGTACGTTCTGGATGCCGAATAACTTAATCGGCCATAAAGATCAGTTGAGCGAGGGGTCAATTGAAAGTTGAAATACGGCAAAAGGAAGGGGCCGAGTGAACAATCACATGATGGGTTAAGAATGGGCCCTACCTTGAGGACCAAGAGCGTATATAAATAGAATAACAACCAAAGAGAAGTATGTGAGAATTAGTATGTTTTACTTAAGATACAAGTAACAAAGAGACAAACACTGACTTGTCCGTCGGAGTGCTAATTCCGGCACCCTCGATCGGAATGTTTATTCATTTTCAAGTTTTTAGCTGAGGATCTCGAGCGTCCCATTGGATCGATGGAGTATTTCCAAACCACTTCCCCACAATTGGCGCCGTCTGTGGGAATACTCAACTACATCCATGGCAAGCGTAACGGAAGATCCTCCGATAGTCGCTGACGAAACCACACTAAGAGATGACCTCACTCCAACAAATATGCTGGGATCGAAGAATATCACCGCAAGACGTGCCTTGAACTTTGACTTAGTTGCCCATACCTCACCCTCGACTTCAGCACATGAGACCATGCAAGCGATCATGGAATAGGAAAAGCAAAATGAACAAAGGTTGGAAAACATGATCGTTGAGAACATGCGTCTCCTTTAGGATTTGGCCTTGGAAGTGGCAAAGTCCAAACGAGCTATACGCCAAGATTCGGGATGAACTCTCAGGGAAGATGGCCGACGACTTCGAGCTCGAAGACAAGAAAGTGACAGTGATTCTGACTCATTATCCCCAGAACCCAAAAAGAAAGGATGAGTCGAAACCATCAGCTCCTTCGAAGAGAGTCCATGTGCACGCCATAAACGAAGGCGAAATGGTTCAGATGAAGAGGACCAACATGATCCCTTTGTGCGACGAATCGCAAAGGCAATACTACCCAAAAAGTTCAAGGCTCCATCATTCACCCTATACAACGAAAAATCGGATCCCACTAACCACATCCGTCATTATAAGTAAGTCATAACGCTGCATACAGACGACGAGACTCGTGTGCTGAATATTTCCGAGCAGCTTGGGACCATTGGCCGTCAGATGGTATTACAAGTTGGAACCGGCGTTAATTAAGAGCTTCCATCAATTACAGAAATCCTTCAGGGCAAGATTCATCACCAATGAGGTCCAGCTGAAGTAAGCCGACTCTCTCTGAGCAATGCAAATCCAACCAGGGGAAACCTTATGACCGTATTCGACACGCTATTGGGAATGCTTCAATCTTGTAGATGACGCCTGCAACTACTCCATGGCCATCACCGCCTTTAAAATGAGGTTGCATCCTGATAGTGCCCTCCGTAGTTCCTTGACTAGAAGGCCCCCCAAAATAGTTTGGTCGTTAATGAAGAAAGTCGAGGAATACTGCAAAGTGGAAGATGACGCTTTGTGGGTTAAAGCTGGGAACAAGGCCAACAAGACGGCCCCTTTTGAGATTGTTCAGCCAATAAACTCTATACCATCACGGAGCCCCGAATCACGGAGTTGGGCTAAACGAGACAAGAGACGGGATTCACGCCGAACAAATGACCAATGTTCCCACCGAGCTAGTGAGCAACTTCAAGTAGATAGCAGGCGCACAAGGCGAGCGGACAAGAAATATACGAAGTTGTCGGAATCGATCAGCACAGTTATGTCTAAAGTCCAACATCTTCCGTTCTTCAAATGGCCATCCAAAATTGTGGGACCTCTAGACACGAGGAGACGGGATAGGCGGTACGAGTACATAAAGACCACGACCATGATACAGAGAGTTGTTATGCATTGAAGGATCACCTAGAGGAATTTGCACAAGATGGCCGGCTAAAGCAGTACGTCCGAAGAGACAACTCGACAAAAGCAGTAGCTTTACGGCAGGATTCACCTCCACTCGGCGTAATCCATATGATATACAGCCTGCCGACGTCATCCGCAGTACATACAATTCAGTTGCATCCTGACCCCCAAAAGCAAATCACACCAGCAAAACGGCCCCATGAAGCTCCAAACATTACCTTCAATGATTTTGATTTGGTCGGCGTAACACTCCCCTACATTGATCCATTGGTCATTGAACTACGCATAAACCGATTCACCGTTGAACGCATTGTTATGTATTACAAGACCTTCATCAAGCTCGGGTTCGCCGAGTCGGACCTGTCTCCGGCTCCTTATCCATTATTCGGCTTCAACGCTAATCCGGAGTACCCGTTGGGCAAAATCACACTACCAGTTCATGCGGGCTCCCGATTAGTGGATGTGGAATTCTTGGTTGTCAAGCTTTCATTATGGGGCGAACTTGGTTGCATACCATGCGGGCCGTGCCAAGCACCTATCATCAATTGCTCCGCTTCCCGACAGCGCACGGCATTGAGCAAATCCGTGGTTCCCAGAAATCGGCACAAGCATGCTTTCTCCTTGCCGCAAAGACACTAAAAGAGTTGGAAGTAAATTCAATTGAGGTGTCGGATTGAGAGAGCCTCGATGATGTTGGGCGACTCCCAAGTGAAAAGGCCACGGAAGCCCTAGATCGAGTTGACATTAACGGGAATCCAGATAGGTTCTTCATGATCGGCGCCTCCTTGAATGAAGCCGACAGGCAGCAGCTAATTTCCTTCTTGCTCAGCAACCTTGATGTATTTGCGTGGACACCATATGAGATGCCGGGTGTGGATCCGTCTATTTCGCAGCACCGTTTAAACGTTGACCCTAAATGTAAGCCGATTATTCAAAAAAGCCGACGGTCAGCTGCAGAACACACTGCTGCCGTTGTTAAGGAAGTTGACCAGTTGCTTGATGCCGGGGCAATTCGGGAAGTTACTTATCCTACATGGCTGTCGAACACTGTGGTTGTCAAGAAGAAAAATGGGACTTGCGTGTTTGTGTGGATTTCACGGACTTAAATAAAGCTTGTCCCAAGGATTGTTTTCCTCTCCCCAGAATAAGACAACTAGTGGATGTCACGGCACATCATCAACGTTATGGTAGAGTCACCAGTTGGAAGTAGAGTTGCTAGTTGGAAGTAAAGTTTTGTTGAACAAAGTATGTCATGGTTTTGAGATAGAGGTTGTTGGGCGTCGACTTTTGACCAACACAAGGGTTCACATTGTTTTTTGAAGATAGATTTGAGGTTGGGTTATCATCAATTGCGAGTCAGGGGGGAGGATACTCCAAAAATGGACTTTCATACTAGGTATGGCCTTTACGAATTTCTAGTCATGTCATTTGGCTTGACCAATGCACATGCTACATTCGTGGATTTGATGAATCGAATTTTTTGAGAGTTTCTCGATAAGTTTACAGTCGTCTTTGTGGATGACATTCTTAACTACTCACCTTTCGAGGAGGAACACGAGGGACACCTCTGCATTGTTCTATAATTTCTTAGGGAACATCGTTTGTATGCAAAATACAAAAAGTGTAAATTTTGGCTTTCAGAAGTAAAGTTTTTGGGTCATGTAGTTTCCAGGGACAAGGTAATGGTAGACTCTTCCCAAACTTAGGCAATCCAGAAATTGGATCAACCTAAAAACACCTTTGAAATCCGTAGTTTCCAGGGTCTAGCTGGCTACTATCGTCGCCTTGTAAGGAATTTCTTTTCTATAGCATTACCTTTGACTAGATTGACTTGTAAGGGGGTGAAATTCATTTAAACTGAAGCTTGTGAGACATCCTTTTAGAATTTGAAGCTTAGATTGACTACCACTCCTATTCTCATCATATTGGAAGTGGTTTGGGTTATACGGTGTATTACGATGCTTCTAAGAAAGGTTTGTGGTGTGTTTTGATGTAAGAGGGCAGGGTAATTGCATACGGTTCCCGACAATTAAAAAACTCATGAGAGAAATTATCCAACCCACAACCTAGAGCTTGCATCCATCATTTTTTTTCCCTTGAAACTTTGGAGACATTATTTGTATGGTGAGAAATTTGAGGTGTTCTCTGATCATAAGAGTCTCAAGTACCTGTTTTCCTAGAAAGATTTGAATTTGCGTCAATGGAGATGGATAAAATTTACAAAGGATTATGACTTTGAATTACACTATCATTCTGGAAAGGCCAATGTAGTGGCCGATGCTTTCAGTAGAAAATCTATAAGTACTTTGGCTAGTCTCGCTATGAGGGAATGGAAGATGATGGGTGACATTAGTGAGTTTTACTTGCAACTTCGCGAGTTCACAGAGCATGCTACCTTGTTCACCGCTATTACACAACCTGGACTTGTCACACGAGTAGTGGAAACACAACAGGATGACTCAAAAGTGGAGACTATCCGAGAGGAAATCTTGAAGGAAAAGGAAGAGAAGGGTTTGAGCATTCATACCGACTTGAGCATTCATTATCTTGATCATTTATTTGTACCCGAGTCTATTAGAGATGAAGTTCTTTGAGAATTCCACTACTCTTGCCTTGTAGTACATCCAAGAAGCACAAAAATGTACCATGACCTTAATCGTCAATTTTGGTAGAGGGGTATGAAGTGGGATGTAGACACATTCGTATCTAAGTGTTTAACCTATCAATAAGTCAAACCAGAGCACCAAAAGGTTACGGGATTATTGCAACTTTTACTAATTGCCAAGTCGAAATGGGAGTATGTTAGCATGGACTTCGTTACAGAACTTCCTAGGACTCAAAAAGGAAATGATGCAATATGGGTGATTGTAGATTAACTCACCAAGTCAGCCCACTTCCTTGCCATGAGTGTAGGGGATTCTATTGAATACTTAGTCGAACTTTACATCCATGAAATTATTCGACCCCATGGAGTACCAGTGATTATAGTTTTTGATAAAGATTCTCGCTTTATCGGGAGATTGTGGCAAAGTCTTCAGAGTGCCTTCGGTACTCAACCGAACTTTAGCACCGCTACCACCCTCAGACTGATGGACAATCCGAGCGCACCATTCAAATTGTAGAAGACATGTTAAGGGCTTGTGTGTGAGACTTCAAAGGGTCTTGGGAGAAACATTTACCTTTAGTTGAGTTTGCTTACAATAATAGTTATTAAGCTAGCATTGAGATGGCAGCATTCGAGAAGCTCTTTACGGCATCTTTATAGGTCACTAGTTTGTTGGGCTGAAGTAGGGGATTCACATATGCTTGGGCCCAAGTTGGTTTACGAGACCACCAAGAATGTGGCTCACATTCGGAAGAGATTAGTTACAACTCAAAGTTATAAGAAAAGTTATGTCGACCAGAGGTGGAGACCGTTGTCCTTTGAGGTAGGCGATCATGTATTTCTAAAAATCTTCCCTAAGAGGGGATTATTGAAGTTTGGTTGAAGTAGGAAATTATCTCTTGGGTTTATTGGTCCTTTTGACATCATAGGATGGGTAGGAGAAGTTACGTATCGTCTTGCCTTACAACCACAAACAACATGTTCCATGCGTTAATGGTTTGTAAGCACGAACCCGACCCTTCACATGTGTTAGGTTGACGAGGATGCATCTTATCAAAAGAGAATGGTTAAAGTTCTAAACACCCGTGAACAATTCCTAAGGGATAAGACCATTTCGTTAGTCAAAGTGATTTGGCGTCATCATGGAGTTGCAGAAGCAAATTGGGAGCTTGAGGTTGAAGTATGCGAGAAATACTCAGATTTATTTGATAATATGTAAATTTTTCTCTTGGTCTATTCTCTCTAATGTATAGAAAAACCAAATTTAATGTACCTTTCCTATTTATTTTCTTTACATTTGCAATTAAAAGTGGTATGTTCGCTATTTGGGATTGTTGGGAACTGATGATTATTGTATTGTTGTCATATCGCTGATGTTACGTTGTGGGTTGACATTATTTCGGAGGCCAAATTCCTTAAAGGAGAGAGATTGTGACAATATGTTCTAGATGACTGCTTGAGCGGTGAAATGTTCGCTCGAGCAGAGATGAGGTACTTCTAGTAGTTTGCTTTGTAGGTTGAGGGACCACTCAAGCAATCAAGTGGTCACTCGAGCAAAGAAGAGGAGGTCTCAGGTATCTCATTTTGTAGGCAGAGATATTGAGAGATTTCATTCACTGCTCAAGCAATCTGTGCGATATCAGCCACTTAAAACTGACTTTTTAGATTATTTTCTTTACTTTTTCTTTTCTCACTGTTTTCCTCCCTCTCTAGCTCTGAAAACCCTAGCCATATTTATCTAAAATCTTTCACTCTACTTAGATTCATAGCCCTATCGCTTCCAAAAGTTGGAGTTTGGGTAAGGATAAAGCTTTCTACTAATTGGATTGAGATTTTACGAAAAGTTCTTCGATAATTTAGCTTCTTGATCTTGATTCTTGAGGTAGGACTACTTTTAACCTTGTATCTCTTTGATTTGAAGATGTTTATGTGGTATTATTATGACATTAATGGTTTCATGAATGTTTCAGTTTACAAATTGAAGTTTTCATTCTAAAATAGAAATTTTTCTACAATTTTCTCAAGATTTCTACCATTAGTCTTAGATTATGGAAGTTTTAGATGAACATTTATATTATATATGTTGGAGGGACAAAAGCTCCAAATTTTATGAAAACCCTAAATTTTGAAAATTTAGAAATAATGTAATGAAATGAAATGAAATTGATCATTAATTCTTGAAATCGATGATTGTATTATGATATTAAAATGGTATTTGAATGGAGAATTGTGAAATTTGGGATGTTCTTGAGATTTTACTTGAAGATTTTGGGGATTGTTACTCTATTTTGTCTCAATTACTTGAATGATTAGAAATTATTTAATCTTCATGAATGGATAAACATTTGGAAGCCTTGGAAAGATTGTTAAGGGGGAGGTAAATAGCGTATGAGTCTGGGTAAAGAGTCGGTTTTGAGAAAGTGTTGTGTATTATTGGTACTCATGCGGGGAAGTCTAGGTACCCAATTGCCTTGTCTTGAACTTAACGCCGAACGAATGTGGGAAAATGTTTTTGAGTGTTCACTGGTCTTGCCATATTCTAGTCGGTAAAAGTGAAAAAATGGATGATTTTGGGTGCTCATTGCTTGCCGTATTAATAGTCAGCAAATGTGGGGATATTTTTTTCGAATATAAACCTATGCATATGTATGTATTTGGACTCTCCTTAGGAACTTCACAGTGTATCTACCCTCGGTGTTGAAATGTGATTTTATGGAAATTCTAATATTTGAGTTTCCTTGATTAAGCTTTAACTTGTATTGGTTGTGATAATGTTACATGGATCTTTGAACAATTAGATACTCTTTTAAAAGTTTTTCTACTGGGCGTATAGCTCATTCCTATCTAACAATTTCAAGAATTGGTGATGTGCAACCACCTCAATCACTAAGAGGGGGAAACTCTTTTGTTGATGGAGCACGATCTTGAATGTAATGTGTGGAAGCTTCGAGCGTACACGTTTTGGGACCTTGAGTCCATTTTGTTGTAAAAGGCCATGCCTTGTTTATTTGTAAGCCATTAAGGCATTTTATTTCATCCTCTAGCATTTTTATTTTTTATTTATATTTTTTTAACTTTGCTATGGTTTATGTATTTAATAGATGAACATGAAACTTGTATTTTTGTAACCTTAGTTCAATGACAAAGAGGACTTTTTGGGTTAATGTCATTATAGTCATGATAAGATTTTAGATTAAACATGTTTTTGAGTAATGTTTTAATTTAAATAATTTGGCGGTGTTACATGTGTAACTTTGTTGAGTGTGCACACTAAGTTCGTATGTGCACACATTGAAGCATCGTAGAACTAGTATGGAAACTCAATTTTGGCACATTTTTTAAGGGTACCGACAAAGGAAGCGATGGGGGTTGCCCTAGCTTGCCCCCATGCCTTCCACTGCTTATATAAAGGCCCTCATCCCCTTCCTTTCAAGAGGTTAAGTTTCTAAAAGTTTTTGTGAGGTTTTAGTAAGCCAAACACCCTCTTCTCTCATTCTAAAACCCTAGCCACGAAAGTCTTTGACCCCTATAGCAGCTCTAAACTTTTGAGAACACCTAAGGACTAAAACTCTTGCACCTTAACTTGGAACCAAAGCCTGAGGAAGGCTTGTAAGTAAGTTAGTCGACCTTACTTGCATTTTTTCTTCGCTTTTGCTTCGGTTTCATTAAACCAGCAGGTATTCTCCTATTTTTCTTTCAATTTCAGTACCTATTCTCTATTTGTCTTTAGTATCAAAGCATGTTAGGTTGCTAGTTTATCATAATATCATGTAGTTCTTCCATTTTGTTGTTGCTTCTCTCACTTTTCTTGTGCATATTTTCTTTATTTTTAATAGAACAACATGTTTTTAGGTCTATTCTAATCATATAATCTGCATGTGTGGCCCGATTTAAGCATCAAGTAGGTTAGTTTTGCATTACTTTATGTGTTAATTGTCTTTGATGCATTAAATCATATTAGGATGCCTAATCCGGGCCTAGGTACATATTTTGTGTGATTAGTTACATGTCTAGGTTATATTTATTTTATGCATGCATGTAAGACACTGAAAGTGGGCATGCGGGTAAGTCTTCTAATCTTTCTTGGCATTTGTGTGTTAATTGCATTGTTTTTTTAAATAATGCAAATTTGTATGTTTTTCTTTGCAAAATTGGTTGTTTTGGATGTTTTATAAGTATTGTTCACATTAGTTTGAGTTTATGGTCATGTTTTAACTAAAATCCATTTTTGGTGAAAAACCTTTATTTTACTAAAAAATATGACTCTATTTTTATAACTAAAATGAATGACATTTGTTTTATTCAAACCACAGAGTTTTAGGTTAGTTAAGGGATTTAGGTAAAAAATGGACTTTCGTGAATATTTAACCACTAAAATCATAAAATAGGGAGTGAGTAGAGGCCAATCTTCGAATTAGGCAAAAGGTGGTGCTTCCATGCAAATTGCCTTCCCTTTTTGTACCTAAGCTCCCAAACCTGAAATTTTCTTTATTATGACAGACAGGCCTTAACTTAGTTTTTATTGTTAAAGGTTTCTTAATTTCCCTTTAAAAATTAAGTGGCGACTCTATGTTAATAAAGTAATTTGGTGTGGGAAGCAGTTCCCTAAACTCGAAAAAGGCACGGAGACCACAAGATAACTCAAAGTTGTCAAAAAAGCTATTCCGATGAGATGAGACTACTCGTGTCATTCAAGATCGGGGACCATGTGCCTTTAAAGTATTGTCTAGAGGGTGTCTGTAACATTTCAGGTGCCAAGGGAAGTTGACTTTAAGATTCATTGAGCCCTTCGAGATTTTGAAGCAAATTAAGGTAGTTGATTGTTATTACCACCATAGTTGTTGAGAGTTCACAACACTTTTCACGTTTACATTCTTTGAAAGTATGAGCTAGATCCTTCACACGTTTTAGATTAGAAAACTAATTTAGTTTTTGTGTTTGGATCTTAAAATTTTGTATAGTTATTCAGAGAGGATGAAATTTCAATGAGGTGATTTGAATTTTGGAGTTTTACTCTGGCTTGGTTGCATTCTCACTCTCATATTCTCACTCGATACTCTTCCTCACAACCATACACGTACTCATCTGACATAATAGGGGAAACAAGAGAAAGCCATTAGACATATACATTCTCTCAATTTCTCTCTACATTTCTCTTTTCTCCATCCTTGCTTGTTGCCCTAGTTCCACCGTAGGAGAGCTTGAGTGAAGTTTTCTTGAAAAACTAAGAAGCATTGAGAGTCTGACAACTCCGAGAAGCTAGGTCATCTCCACCATCACTCCCTTCCACCATTTGCACATGTTAAAGCTCAAGAACAACTAGGGTTCTTCTATCATATGTGTTTGGGTGAAATGTTAGTATCTTTGGTTAACTCTCATGAAATAATAGCTTAAGAGTTTTCTTAGTCTTAAATTTGAAATAAATGCATCTCCTGGCGTGAGGATAAGTTAATGTCCAAGGTCTAGGCCCGGAGGTCTGTGGTGGTTCCTAACAAATGCACTAGGCATTCAACTGGCCCGTTTATTAGTAAGGGTTGCATTTAGATGAAGTAAAGAAAGACAAAGGAAGCATCGATTGTGATCAATTCGACGGACGATCAATGAGGTTAGTTTGCGTACGTGAACCATGCACTGATTCTTATAATACTTTGGTCCTTCTTCCACCTATTTAGTAGACTTTTTTGGACATCGATGTAGTGATGTAGTTATGATAAGAGTATCTGTACGTGTGATTTTAACTTAGAATGTATTGAGTATAGTTTGTTAGAGTCTGTTTATCATAAGATCTATAATTCTGATTTGATCTGTTAATTTGCTGGGTGAAGATTTGCAATTCTGATTTGCTGTGTGTTTCTGTTTTTCTCCCGGTGAATTCTTTGATCTTGGTTTGTGTCAGATTTGCAATTTTGCTATTGGAGTTTACAGCTGAGGGCTTCTTCTTCAGAGGAGGGCTCTATTTTGGTGGTTATGTGTTGTCTTTTGTTTTTCTTCGTCGTTCCTCTTGTTGGTTTCTCACCAACCAGAGCTTAGAGCTTCATTTAGCTTTGAGCTCCTCTTTATTGATGTTGTCCTTCTTTTTGTTTGATTTCATCAATAAAGATTTATTTCGCCGATAAAAAAAAAAAAGAAGCTTGTTAGAGTCTACGTACATGGATTATAAGACTCGAGTTTTGTTGCTTTGTCTTGATCAAGGGTGGGGAGATTAGAAGGAGGTTAGGATGTTTAGACCGAGGGTTATGAGACTTACGATAGGGTTAAGTGAATGTCTCAACTAGGGATAATGTGACCTAAATTGTGTATGTGAATTGAAGTCTTTCAATTATTAATTATTTATTGTTACTGATGGTGCTTAATAATATAATTAGATTTAAATTATTGGATCTTGCTAGTTTTCCTTAATTGAGTGACATTTTGAGAGGATCATCAAAGGAAGTAAATTGGAACGAAAAAAAAAAGAGAGTTAAATCGCATGTTGTAACTGTATGCCATACACAACATTTATAAACATATATTGGGGTAGAAAAATGATGAACTCGTTCTTATTTACTCACTACCTACATGTCTAATGCCATGGGAGACCCCTATGATGACGTAAGTAGGCGCACTATTCTTAATTTTGCGGACCAAGAAGATTATTAGATCATAGGATAATTGGCGATACGGTCTTTCTAAAATTGCAACTCTCTCTATGGTAATTGGTGAGAAGTCGCGCCAATTGATGTTAAAAATGAATAGGTCTCTTAAGAATTATTTTAACTTAAGATTTCGTATGGCATGAGTTATTTTGGTTAAATTACAGGTTTCCCTTTTTTTTTTTTATTTTATCCCTATCGGTTTTCTTTCTTTTTTATTTTTATTACTTGTTCTTCCTTTCTTCTGGTTATCTTTTTACTTGTTTTTATCCTTTTTACTTTTATTTCTCTTTTTGTTTGGTGTTTCTTTGAAGTGTTGGTAGTTTTTGAAAACCAAAAGTATTGTTTGGATTTGATTTTCACTTCGAAACTGACGTTTTGACGCCGAGAGCAGCTTTTCTGGGCCGCCCGCCGAATTTTTGTTTTCCCAAGCTTTGTTAGATTTTTGCTCTCCGGCGATTTCCTCGCAGTTTCTCGGCGGCGTTGATTGAGTTTTTCGCCGGGGGAGCCTTTCGGTGGGGCGGGCGAGTGGAGGGAGTCGCGGCGCTGAGCCTGGGAAGGCGGGAGTTCGAGGGCGGGAGAGTGTCGCGGGTGAGATGGGCCGAGTGCGGGAAATTGAGCGCCGCATTTTTGCGGGGTGATTTTATTTTCACTTTTTCTTTCTTTTTTTTTTTTTTGCAGAACTTTTCTTACTTCTCTTTTTAAAAAAAAACACTTAAAAAACTCTTCTATGACTTTTCTAATCTCTGATCTAGTTTATGATATTTATGAGTGATTTTAAGGCTTTTGCCTTTGATTAAGTATCTTTGATTATTTTGAATCTCTGATTTTTTTCTCTCTCTTCTTTCAATTTCTTCCCCTTCTTTCCTCTTCTTCATCTTTCTCTATTAACTACTTATTTTGAATTTTACATCTTTTTGACTTTGGCTTTTTCTTTTTATTTTTGTTTTTTTTTTTTTTTTTTTTGTTTTTTTTTTTTTTTTTTGTTTTTTTTATTTTTAATTTATTTATAATTAATTTATATATTATGTGTATAAATAAATTTATGAAAAAAAAATGGAATGGATTATTGGATGTATTATGACTGGTTGTAATTATTTACTTATGGAAAAAAAAAATTAATTAATTAAATTAATAAATTATTATAAAAAATGAATTGAAATTGTTGAATTGAAATGTTAATTATGTTATGTTGGAGGGTGATGGTGTATTCATTGATCATTCATTCTCATTCATTTGTATATATGATTATATATTATTCATTTATATTTATATATAAATATTAGAATTATTATTTTGGAGGATAGTTATTGATTTTGTGAGAGATTGATTTGATTGTTGTATATGATGATGGAAACTAAAAATATAATAATGCTATGAAATATATCGAATAATAAATAAAATCATATAATATGATATTATTTGATTATATATATGATGTATATTATATATATGTGTGTTGTGGGGGTTATATGATATGGATGGAGAGGGATAGAAAGGGGAGGAGGAAGGGAGAGGAGATCTATTTGGTGATACAACACTACAATTTGATACAACATTTCAGATGTTAGTGGTGACATTGATGATTGATTTTGATTTATAGCATATATATATATAAATAATATAAAGTAATAAGTAAATTGTAAAATATGTTATGTTATGTTGATGTGTATTTTGTGTGTAATGTTGATTTTTTTTAAGTTTTATGAATGGGTGATGTGTAATTGTATAAAATTAAAAATGTGTAAAAAAAAAAAATTAAAAAGTGTTTTAAAAAAAATTTTTTTAGGTTATTTATTGTTGTTTTGAGCTTTTTTTTTTTTTTCAAAAAAAAAAAAAGAAGAAAAAAAAAAAAATAAAATGTATGGATGATGAAATATGATATGATGATGTGATATATGTGAATGTATATATTGTTGATTATTTATCAATAATTTTTCATTAGTCATAGTATATTATTATTGCATAGTGTATTTCTATTCACCTTTATTTTGGGACATTTTTTTTTGTTATTGTTGCCACCAATGCCTCACATAGAGGGAGAAGAGAGAGAAGGCTTTTGTTTTTTTTTTTTTTTTTTTTTTTTTTTTTTTTGTATTCATGTAAATTTCAAGCCTAAATGGTTTAATGTGTAGAGTTAGTTTTTTCTTTTTTTGTAACAACTAACTTAGAAAAAAGAGTAAAGGCATTTATTTTATTTGTTGTTGTGTACATGTAATCTTTCTTTGAATTATATTATGAATAGAAGAATGTTTATCTTTTATATCAATGTACGGCTAAATTGATGGGTTTCAATGTTATTATTTTGAGAGCGTGACAAATTAGTTAATAAAGATAAAATATGTTAATTTAGGCAACAAGATAAAATATTATATTTAAATCATAATTCTTTCATTTATTCTTTCACAACCATCAAATTAATTATTTTAAAAAAAAATTCAAAATTTATTCTATATACAATTTTTTTAGCCAACCCAAAAAGTTTGACTGATTTAATTCATCTCAAACGAGCACTTAGATGTTTATAAGTTAGAGTCCTATTTTTCAAATTGTATATTCCTTTTATTAAGTTTTAACCCTTTTTTTAAAAAGTCAATGCTCAATCACATCTATTGTGCTTTTGTTTTCTTTTTCAAGTAAATTATTTTAATTTTAAAAATGTCATAACTTTAACTATACATATTTAGTTTTTATAAAATTTAGATTTTTGAAACCTATTTATCGAGATAAACTTTTGTAAAAAATTATTTTAAAATTTGAGGGTATCAAAATTGTAAAACTTGTAAAAAAAACAATGTGACAAATTGAAAATTTTAATGGCTCCAAAATTGAGAAATTTCATTTGTGATATTTAGAGTTCGAATACTAAGAGAAAAAAAAAAAAAAAAAAAAAATCATTTTTGAAGACTGAGAAATTCATATATATATATATATATATGTAAACATAAACAAAACAATTCACCAAATTGTATACTAGCAAAGAGCAACATATCAGTATTTTGTGTAGTTTGTTCCTTGAGATTTCTTCTTGACCACTATCACAGGGATGTATGTATGGCCAAAGAGAGATCTACATGACTGACAAAGCAACTTTGGATTCTTCTAAATAAGTCATTTATTTATTTATTTTTAATGATCTTTTTTTTTTTTTATAATGACAAAAAAATTTACTTTTCCATTATGTTTTGTGTAAATAAATCTAAAAAATAAGAAAATAAGAAAATTTTGAAAAATTAAAGCCAAAAAGGTCTACTATTTTTTTTCTTAATTTTTTCTTTTCTGAATTTTATTGGAATTTAAAAAAATATTAAAAAAAATTATGATTCATCTCGTTGAGTAAATTCTAGAAGCCTAAATATTTTTAAATTTTTTTTTTTAAATTCACAAAAGACGAAAATAAATTAATAAAAAAATACCAAAAAAGTAAATCCCAAACACCCACTAAAAGCCAAAAAAGTAAACAATAAAGCCATCATTGCAATTTAATAATGTGTAATATTTACCATCTAAAAAAAATTAATGGGTAATATGTATATGGGACTTAACTTTTCCAAATTGATGTTTATTCTTACTTGTCTTTCCTTCTTGTAATGTTTTATTCATTTAATAAAATATTAGTTCTTTGCCGATAAAAAAATATATGTGGGACTTTGATTGGCCTATGGATTTGCCACTCATATTTTAGTCCTATCAAAGAAGGCCCAAGTCCAGCCCAACAACCTGCATAGCAACAACTTAGGCCCACAGATTACATTGCAGCACATGTTATTAGGCGTTGTTTTTGGATTTGATAGTTATCCTTGTTTCATCCTGCTATTTCAGATTTGGTAGTTATCACTTTACTTGTTATGCTAGAGTCCTAGTTGAGTCAAAGTGTTATTAGGATAAAGAATGGAGATGCTTGTAATCTTGTATATATTTGATTGAGATATGAAATAAACAAGCAGAGTTACCCCACAGCTTTTGATTGGTTTCTTATCAATCTTGGGTGAAGTGCTAACATATGATTGTGCTTCCTCTGTGGTGCCAGCTTAGTTGGGATTGTAGAGGTTACCTATGATGTTTTTTGCATTTTCCTGCTTTGTTGATGTTGTTTTGCCTTTTTCATCAATAAAGCATTTGTTTGCTAATAAAAAAAAAGAAAAAAAAGAAAAAGAATTTGGGAGGTTGTGTCTCTCTCGAATGAATCTCGGTGTCATAGACCTAAATTATCAAGAGTATCAGAGGTTTGTCAACCACAGATGCCATCAACAACTAGATCCACAATGGAGGCAAGAATAGACAGGACTAAAAATGACATACAAAAGATTGCAAGCAAGGTAGGAAAGCTTAAAGACTTCCATGCTGCCAGAAGATTTGAAACTGGGTTGGTTTTACAACTACGAGGATTGACAAATTGGGTCAAGCAAAAAGAGGGAAAAGGACCTTGATATCAGGGATAATAACATCTTAGCTTGCATAGCTTGATTGGATTTTCTACATAAAGAAGTTTTTTTCAGCCTATCAGACAGCGGCAACAAATAGGGTGATATTGGTATCATATCATTTGGAAGAAGCAAATCGGTGGTACCAGTGGTATGGAATTAATAATTCAGGCCACACTTGGGATCAACTTAAGAAAGATTTATTGGTTCGATTTGGTCCAATAGCTTTTGAACACTTTAACGAAGCCCTTAAAAATCTCCGAAGGTAGGGACTGTGAAGGAGTATCAAGTTGAGTTCGAAAAGTTATCTGCTCATATCAAGGAGTGACCAAATGTTGGATTGATTGGTAACTTTATTAGAGAACTAAAGGATGAAATTCGATGTGAAATCAAGATGTTTGAGCCGGCAACTCTTACAGAAACTATTGGCTTGCTGTATCTTGAAGAAAATAAAATACAGCATTGACGCAACTCTCTTGGAAATTGGAAAGGACATCCAAAGACCGGCAATGTCGACTTTAATCCACAACTCGAAACAGCACCTGAGGTAGCAACAAAAGCTAATGGACATCGCTTCCAACGCATGACATGGTCAGAGATGCAAGCACGAAGAGAAAAGGGTCTTTATTATTACTGTTACAATAAGTTTGCACCTGACCATCATTGCAAAACCATAAGGGCGTATCTCTCAATTGGTGATGAAAATGAGGAGGGTGATTCTGGTTCTAGCAATGATAGTGGGACATAAGAGGTTGTGTTACAACTCTTGAAATTTCATTGCATGCAATTGGGGGCTTGTTTTCTTCACAAACCTTGCGATTGCCTAGCTACATTCGCTGACAAGAGGTGGTGGTTTTGATTGATTCTGGCAGCAGCGACAATCTTATCAACCAATGTTTAGCTCACAAACTTAACCTCAAGTTATCTCCCACTCAACAATTCAAAATGGCAGTTGGAGATGGGGGGCTCTTAGACTGTGACAAGGTCTACCGAAATGTTCCCATCCAATTACCGGATCTTCAAATTCAAGTTGACCTCTTTCCAATCAAACTTGTTGAAGTGGATGTCATCTTGGGAGTAAGTTGGCTTCGGAGTCTAGGGAATGTTGCTTGCAATTGGGTTCACCTAATCATGGAATTTGAGCATGCTGGACTTCATGTGCTATTGGTGGGAATTACTGAATGAGAGTTTAGAGCTGCTAGCTTTAACTTACAACGTCAACTTCGACAGCAACCAATGTCATGTATCCTTTTAATCTCTGCAACAGAGAGCCCTAGCCTAAGTGGTCCCATTTGAGAAGATTTAATGCAAGTTCTAGTCAAATACCCAAATATATTGGCAGCGCCACTTGGTTTACAGCCTAGTCGGGCATTATACCATGCTATATAAGCCCCTACGAATGTCCTCACATTTAGAGAAATGAGATAGGGAAGATGGTGAGGGAAATGTTGGCTATAGGAATTATTACAAGCAGCACTAATCTTTTTTCTTCACGTGTGTTGTTAGTCAAGAAAAATGATGGGTCTTGCAGATTTTGCAAGGGCTATCAAGGCCTAAACTGAAGCACTATCAAGGATAAATTTCCAATACCAATAATTGTTGAACTCTTGGATGAATTGCATGGAGCAAAATAATTTTATAAATTAGATTTAAAATCGAGATATCATCAAATTAGGGTACAATGAAAGGATGTACAAAAGACATCCTTTCAAACTCATGATGGGTATTACCAGTTCTTGGTAATGCCCTTTGGACTTACCAATGCCCCCAACCACATTTTAGTCCTTGATGAATGAAATTTTCTGTCCCTATCTTCAAAGGTTTGTGCTCATATTCTTTGATGACATTTTAGTATATAACAGAACTTTGGAAAAGCATCTACAACAATTACAGAACACATCAATTGTGAGTTTGTCCAGACATCTATTGAGTAGTTACGTCATATGATCTCAGCATAAGGTGTTTCAACAGATCCAAACAAGGTCCAAGTGATGGTTGCTTGGCCTATTCCCAAAAATGCCACTGCACTTAGAGGCTTCTTGGGATTAACAGGTTATTATTGTCGCTTCATTGGTGATTGTGGTAAGATTGCAACTTCCCTCACAATATTAGTTTAAAAGGAAGGATTTCGATGGTCTACTGAGGCTGTCACAACAGTCAAATTTCTTTAGAAAGCCATGATAGAAGCTCCCGCACTAGCTATACTAAACTTCTCCAAGATGTTTTTCATTGACAGTGACGCCTCAAGTTTCGGTATTTGCGCAATGTTATCTCAATAAAATAGACCTGTTGCTTTCTTTAGCCAAGGTTTATTAACCAGGGCTTGAGCCAAGTCCACATATGAAAAGGAATTATGGATGTGCTTCTTTCTAGCTGTGTTGAAGTGGACACGTTATCGTCTTGGAAGAAGATTTCAAATACAAACAGATTGTCAAAGCTTGAAGTGGTTGCTAGAACAGCGGATCTCAACTCCATAATAACAAAAGTGGATCATCAAATTGATGGGTTTTACTATCAAATTAGTTAATCACGCAGGGAAGGAGAATGTGGTTGTTGATGCTTTATTTAGAAAATCGGAACAGCAGTTGAATACTATTTTCGGGCCTAGATTAGTTATTCTAGATGAAGTAAGGAACGAGTTAATGGTTGATAACGATTTACAGGCACTTTGTGCTAAATTCAAGCCTATCCTTCTTCTGTTCTAGGCCACGAGCTGCAAGATGGTCTATTGTTCTTCCAAGGCAGATTAGTTATTCAAACTTCTCCCTCTTTTAGACAAAGGTTGCTCCAGGAGTTTCATTCTACCCCTATCGGAGGTCATTCCAGATTATTTAGGGCTTATAAATGCTTGTCCCAGCATCTATTTTGGTGGGGTATGCAGCAAGATGTGCAACAATTTGTTGAGGCATGTGATGCTTGTCAATGTGCAAAATATGAAAATTTGTCACTAGCAAGTCTCCTTCAACCCTTACCCATTCATAACAGAATCAGTGAGGACATCTCTATGGACTTCATTGAAGGGCTACGGAGATCAGAAGGTAAAGATGCTATCTTGGTTGTTGTTGACCGACTTTCAAAATATAGTCACTTTATTTCCATCAAACATCTGATTACAGCACCGAGGTTAGCAGAGGTATTTTCCCGAGAGGTATCTCAGTTGCATGGGATGCTCTGTTCTATTGGAAGTGACCGTGACTCCATCTTCATAAGCAATTTTTGGCGTGAATACTTTAGAATCCAAGAAACAGTGCTTAAAATGAATACAGCATATCACCCTAAGGGATGGCCAGGATGAGGTATTGAATAGGTGCTTAGAAACGTATCTTCAATGTTTTGTTAGGAAAAAACCAAGACATCGGGCCAAGTGGATACCACGGGCAGAATATTGGTATAACAACAATTACCACTGTAGGTATGACACCATATGAGGCTGTTTATAGACGGCCGCCTCCTATGTTGGCTGACTAGTCTCTAGGTTTATCACGAGTGGATGTTGTTGGACAACAACTCCGGGACCGAAATGCATTATTAGGGAGCTAAAGCTCAATTTGGCTCAAGCTCAGAATCGTATGAAAGTCCAGCAAAATCAACATCGCCGAGAGAAGGAATATGAGGTAGACGATTGGGTATTTCTCTGACTTCAGCCTTGTCGACAGTCTAGCTTGTTCTAGTGAGCAGTCAAAAGTTGTCGCACTGCTATTTCGGGCCTTATCACATCAAGAAAAGGGTTGGCAAGGTGGCCTATGAGTTAGGTTTGTTACAAGGAACTCGGGTGGTGCATTTGTTTTTCTTGTTTCCTAACTGAAGCAGCACATTGGCAATCCTTCTACTGTGATTCCTCACTCAACCTCTTTTTCAGCTACAAGTCATTTGTAGCTGACAAATGACTTGTATATTGTTCCTCAGTGGTTGATTGGTTATCAGTGGGTCAGAACAGGCTAAAAATTCATCAAAGAAACGTTGGTTCATTGGGAAGGCTTACTAGCTTCTGATGCCACTTGGAAACCATCACTACAACATATAAAAGGGAAAATTTTGTTACAAAAGATATTTAGAGACCAATTTCTATCGTCGTGAGGATAATAGTTAAAGGTTCGCCCCAAAAAGTAAAAAATAAGGTTTTTAGCAACAAAATTTTGAAAATGTCACTAATAAATACACTTTTAGGATAAAATAATCTGATATCAAAATGGTTTATTTTTTAAGACAAAAAATTTGGTCCCAAAAAGATAATAATTCATCACTAATGTTCACTTTTCGCACTTTTTGCAACAAAAATATTTAATCGTTAAAAAATAATTTTATCCTTAAATTTTGATTTTCAAAACCTTAATTTTTTTGTAGTGCGTATGATGACCTGCACCACACTGGTTCCCACATCTCAGCCTGAAGGGCAAGGTTGTTTTCAGGATGGAGGGAGTGATAGGCCTCAAGATTTGCCACCCATATTTCAGTCCTATCAAAAAGGCCCAAGTAACATCTAGAGCAACAACGTCGGCCCAGCAAATTGTACAACATTACATATTATTAGGAGTCAAAGTATATCTATACTATATATTAAGGCCTCGTTTTAATGTATTAATTTTTTAATAATTTTTTTAATAATTAAAAAGGTAGGTAAAAAAAGCTATGTGTTTGTTTGATTTTTTAGCTAATTCTGAAAAAAAATAAAAAAAAGTAAAGAGAAAAGAATCTTTTTTTTTTTTTGGTATGAGTTTGTTTTTTTTTTTTAAAAATGTAACTTTTTGGCTAATTGGCTATTTTAGCCACTCCCCAAACGGGAATGAGTTTTTAACCCTTAAGATTTGTGAGCGTTTCAATATCTCAATCTGAATTTTTAAATTTTTTATTTTAAAAAAAAACTCAGTATTTATTGATTTGGTCAAAATCTCCTGATCAGCATTTATTAACTTTTTTTAATTCATATGTTTTTCCACATGTCTGCATTTATTGATTTGGTCAAAATTCCTTGATCAGCATTTAAAATCCCTTCATACAAATAATTATAGATACAATCCGTGTATAATTACTGCAGTACATTTTTTAACTTCTCACATACACTATGGTTAGTGATAAAATTGTTAAATTATTTTTATAAAAAATTTTAAAAAATATAATTTATATATTAAAAAAATTTAAAACAAATATAAATAACTATAATTATTCCGTGCATATCACACGGGTGACTGGTTAGTTATTTGTTATGCTAGAGTCCTAATTGAGTCAAAGTATTATTAGGATATGGAATCGAGAAGCTTGTAATCTTATATATATTTGATTGAGATCAGTGAAAAATGTTTTCCCTTTCTATAAATTTCACAGGTCTGTCAACTATCCCAAAAGTAAGAACATATCAAGCAAGCAAATAATTGAATTTTATGGTTGCATTGAAAATCTTATTAACTAGACAACCGGAAGTCACCACGCCAGCCGCGATTGATACCATAACCACGGTCGACAAATTCTAGCTAGACGACCGGATGCACAGTTTCTGTGTTCTGATCTGTGTTCGGTCTTCTGTGCATCTGGACTTTTCCATTCTGAAGCAATTATATTAACTATAGGCTAGTTTGAAAAAAATGTATTTTAAGTATAATTTTAATTTAGAGCATTCCATGTAACTAAAAGCGAAGAGAGCTCTCAACTGGCTAACAGCTAAAACAAAGTAATAGTTACACTATTGCATTAACAATATTAGAATATGTTACTTAAGGGAATATAACAAGGGTTTAGATTCTCACAAGTTGATTATTCAATTTGTGAGAACAGTTTAGGTTTGATGGGCCTATTATGGGGCCAACTTTAGTAATTTGAACCGTTAATTTTTTATAATTCGTTAAGTACAATATTTATATAAAAAATTAAAATGATTGGATTCGGTAGTTATATATTTTGAATCACATTTATATTATAAAAAATAGTTGACTATTTTTGAAATTATATTTGTCGTTCATTTTTTAAACACAAATGTGATTCAAACATATAGGTACCGACATTCAATCATTTTGATTTTTAGCATGGTTGTGTTACTCAATTAATCCTAAAAGATGAATGATTCAAATCAGCAAAGTAAGGCTCAAAAACAAACCCACTAAACCCAACTGCTCTATCAACTTGGATGGTCAATTTGGGAGAATTTAAATCCTATAACAAAATTTTAAACATTTTTAACTTAGAGACTCATAATAAGGTTTTAAAAATTTTCACTCCAACAGCTATCATTGGTTTAGTTTTCAAGACAAACATATTTGTTTTAGCAACAAATCCCTAACCGGTTTCGAAACGGTCTCCATGTAAAACAAAATTGAAATGCTAGAAAACAAATTTCATGTTTATTTTATGAAACAATCTATTAAACAAAATTCAAATAACGCTTTGCCAGATATACTAAGAATTTAGAGGGCCAACCAACAAAAAAATAATAATTTAATTAATTAAATTAAATTAAATTGTTAATGTAGTAAAATAATAAAACGGAATATTAAACACGAATTTTATAATAAGAAAACATATTATAAGATAAGTTGAGTTAAAGTTGATAATATGAGAGAGTCTGAGAGTCCTGTTATCACTATCTTAAAATTATTTTATCTCCCTTTATAAAGATATTAATGGAGTGAAATAGTTTCAAGATTAAAATCCAATTTGTTCACGGTCTCTCTCATTTAGTGTTTAAAATTGTGATAAAATTTAAATCAAGTCATGAACTAAAATTGGCTAAAATACAAAAAATATAAGCAAGAAAACTCTATTATAACATGTCATATCTTAAATTATCTGTTAGTATGTCTTTCCGTTTATCAGAGCTGAAAGAATAAGAACTATATATAATAATGCTAAAATGTAAAATCAATTTTATTACCAATTAAATAGCATTTTGACCAATAAAAAGCCGATAAATTTATTTATATAATAAAGCTACATAATGAGGATCTAATATTCGTATAATAACTCTGATATATAAATTATCTTTTAGTGTTTTGCGAAAAATTCCACCATTATTCCTTTTAAACTGAAAAATTTCAAGTGTACATAATCCAATTATAGAACTAAGGGCTCGTTTGGCAAGTTAACATTTTATCTAAAAAATCAAAAAGTTACTAAAAAAGTCAAAAAGTCTATAACCTATACCAAAAAGTCAAAGATTCCATTTTCTCTCTACTTTTTGCACATCTTTTCGTAAAAAGCCAAAAAGTCACCCAAAACATATTAGTTTTTTAAACTCATATTTTAGTTAAAAAATCAAAAAGTTACTAAAATAGCATGTTCCCAAACGAGGCTTCTCACATGAGGTGGTCCTCAACGAGTTGTGTTGATGGTGTACGATCTCCTGGAGGGTATTCCAGCGCACTCGACAGTTCAAACCCTACCTCGTATGAAACAAATAAGAGTCCAAATCTAGTGAGTCCATAGAAAACTCACTAACCATGAAAAATGCCAAACATCGACTACAATTACTAGACTTAGAGTAGTCACCTAATTTTTTGAGAAAACTATGAAACTTATGACTCGTGCCAAATGCCACTATCTGTTATAATTACCAAAGTGTCTCAGCTCAGGAACTTAAATGTGAAGGGGGGAAGGCCATGAATTGAGCATCCCTACTCACCCGATCAAAAATCGGCATCTATTAATGTCACACCCCTAACCCGCCCCTATAAGTTCTATACGTAAATGATATTGTTTCTTAATGAATAAATGGAATTTATAGTGGAATGGCATGTATACCTCTGTTAATAATATGTTCGCTCTTGACCCTCGTTAATGTTCATGTTCCGCTATTTACAAAACCCCTATTCAGATAGTTAAAATGCACATTCTGTTATCCGCAAGCTATTAGCACTTTGTGAAATGTATTTGAATTAGGCTAACTCACCGGAATGATAAAAAGAAACCGTGTGCCTCTGTATGACTGTAAGACTAGTCTGTTTAATGACATCTGTGGTTATTCCATTGTAGTATTCTCTTTGTTATATTGTGACATGATGAGACTGATTAATTTCTGGTATAGAGCAAAGTGCTGTACGGAACTAAGTGCTACACTTTAGTGGGAGCCACCTCTAGAATCCGTACGAGCCACCTCGTGAATCCATACATATATTTACGGGCGATAAGCCGTTACTGCATCGATACGGGCCGTAAGGTCATTACGGCCGAAAGGTACGCATTACGGCCGAAGGTCGTTTCTGCAACAGCCAGTAGTTCTAAAAGTAAAAATTACATATCGGACTAATTTCTGAATCTCATTATTGTGAATGCACTGTTATGTATTGTAGTTGGTTACTAAACTGCTTCAGTATTATTATTCACTGAGCTTGTCTCATTCCGTAATTTTGTCTGATTCTGTAGGCAATCAGCTTGGAGGTCAGCTCTAGCATCATTATCATTTAGCTTGGGTCAACCTAAGGACAGCCAGGCACGTGGAGAAGTCTTTGCATGTTAGGGCAATTTTGTTAGACCCTGTCCCTCTGTATTAATGTTTTGTTGGTCAAAGTTGTTTTATGAAATATTTTGTTGCATGCCCAACCTTTGGGCTGGACTGTAAATGTGTATACTTAACTCCAGGCACGTGCTCATTCTATGTTTGATCCCAGGTTTGGGTCCTAGCATATTTGTAATAGCTCAATGGATGTGTCTGCATGTTGTTTTATTACTTTAACGCTTCCATTCAGGCCCCGAAAATTATTTATAACAGGTAATTTTGTCCGTTTCTGATTAGGTCACGCCCAGAACTTATAGGGGCGGGTTAGGGGTGTGACAAGTGGTATCAGAGCATGAGTTGCTATCTCACACACGAATCCATTGAGCTTTAGGATGTCTAGAAAAGCTTTAGGCATCTTGCATGACATCCAGAAAATGTATGACAGACCGATAGCAACGTTAAGAATACTCTGATAAGGCTAACAGTTTTGAATTATGTCTACTGTATAATGATTGTTGTGCAGAATATGGGGATTCTACCTCCGCTGGGTTGAACAACAAAAAGAGAAGAAAGGAAAAGAAAAAAAAAAATTGTTGATAGACTATATAAGCAAGCAGATGGAATTGGATCAACAAAGTAGCCGGTAGAAGTGGGGTAAGAATTCGAGTTGACTGGTAAGATAATTTATGTATCCATAATGAAGTGCACTTTTATGTTATTGATTGTTATTGATGGATTGACCGATAATTGTGGGAAACGATAATAAACGAGTGTGCTTTCTAGCATCTGTTTAGCTGAATGGCTCACACCTTAAGTATGGATTATTCCTACGACTTAGTGATTAAACTAGATAATATATAATATGTGCATTTCGCAGTATAGTCACGTTCACCGTATTATAGCAATGTTCAAACCTGCGGGGTGCTTGTAATTAGACTTTCTGACAGGAATAAGTTTTGCATGACGTTTTGTATGTGTTGAAAAGAACTGGCTGTAATAAGAGGTTAGGTACATAAAGACTCTAATAATTGTGTAAGGAAATAAGTGATGCTACCCTGTTCCCTACTGATAGTTATCCGAAATAAGAGAATGACATACATATTAGTTGTGTTTGGACATGTGAAGATTAACCTTGAACCGATTTGATCAAGTACTATGACTTCTGATTTTGGAATAAGATATAAATACTATAAATTGGTGAGCTGGCATATTTCTTCTTAATGTTTGATCGGGACCGAGGGGTTTGTTTATGAAAGTTGAAATCTGTAATTAGTTTTGTTATGAATGATCGATAATCCGTGACCAAGATTTCTTATGAAGAATGATTGAACGACATGGGGAATCTTACCCACATTAAATCCTGTTTATATATGTTCACGGTTTAAGATTGTGAAAGCCTTCAAGTGTGAACCGTTCTGCATGACAATGTGAATTCGGACAGAAACAAATGGAATTGGGAATATGCTATGTTAATGATTTTTGTTTTAGACTCGAAAGATATTTAATACAGATTACAATTGCTATACGATAAAATATTATTGTCTGTTTAGTTTCGACATTTCTGACTGTGTTAACTATGAATGCGGCATGCTTAGTGGGGATTCATGATTTTATAGATGGATCTAATAGTACCTATGTACGAAAAGTAACTGGATGTTGGATTGTAACTCTGATGTTGGATTGTAACTCTGTATGATTTTAGACTCCTTCTGTTGTGTCACTAATGAATAAAAACCGTCTACTATTCTTAAGCGAACTAAGTTGTACCTTAACGAATAAATGGAGTAATATTCATCTATAAATTAGGGAATTTGTGTGAAGTTGAGATTATTCTATTGTGTTACGTAGGGACCCGAGCTGTTTAAATTTACGACATGAAAGCAAAAGTTTGACTCATTAGAATGTGGATTGTTTATTTTGTTAAGCGTACTCTCATGACATGATATGATAAGAAATATTCTATCATCTGATACGTTATGTTCGAATTTGTTGTTATGCATAATTTGTGATCTGGTCCCTACTTAGTTTATGTCGAACCTGTAATTTGCCATTAGGACTTCTTACAAGGAGGAGTTGAATAACATAAGGAACCCCGCCTATCATCCGTGTCTGTCCATATAATACTTGTAAAGCAACAACTACCACCAAGTAAATTGATCGGTAATGTGATAGGTTACTGTAAGACTTAGCATCATATCTCTAAGAATAAGAATAAGAAAACACGTTTGTGATAAAATTTTGTGTGAATATTGCACTTTGTCAAGCCAACCCCTCTGTTGTATTTGACGGCAATAAGACAAGTTGTTCTGAGTGTCACTGTGAGTTTTGACGAGAATAAGTGATTATAGGGATATTTCAGGATAAGAATGGGTTGCCGGACATATATCTCTTCTTACATGGTCATATGGATTTGTATATTCCGCATGGTGTGAATCTGCATTAAGTTTCCGTAGTGTTGTTACATTACTTTATGGATATACTGTTGGGTTAAGTTCCTATAACCATGTTAAAGATTTAATTGAGTCTACATATGAAGAATAACTAGATACTTTGCTTACGTTGTAGAGCTAAACTGCATAACTGGGTTGTGATTTATGTATAATTGTTTGGGGATTACTATTGTAGCTGTGGAACAATGTAGTTGATTGTATGCACTAAAAAAAAAAAAAAAAAAAAAACCAAATATATAAAAACCCTGGAGATGATGGAAGGAAGAAAAGAGAAATGGCGATTGTCATAATTCTATCTGTTACTTAGATTTGCATTAATGAAATATGTCATAGTATTATGACGGTAAATCTGCATGAAGTTATATAAGTGTTATCCTAATCGTTGACCAGGGTATGATTTTCCTTGTAATTCGACACTTCCCTGTAATACTACCAAAAACTAACAATGTGTATCGGGGTTTCTTGTTTTTGTTTTTGCTGTTGTGCTAGCTTTTGTTTTTAAAGATGTGTCATTCTTAAAGATTTGCTAAAAACCATTGCACGTAATTATGCTTTGGAATATTTGTGAACATTGAAGCCTGTGAAACAAGCGAATATATATATAAACGACCCTTTTGTAGCGGCTAAAATGAATTATACATGTTTGGGTAGGGCCCTGCTAGGTGAACTTTGGTGCTTGATTGAATTATGCATAATCCACCTTGACTTTAACCACGTAATTGCAAAAAAAATAAAATAATAATAAATAAATAATGTTGTGGATGGAATTAATGTATGCCACGGAAATATGGTTTATGTGACTCATGTGTTGGACGTAACGATATCTTATGCGTATTTAGAAAATTGTATGCTTCTATCCGTGAAAAATTACTTGTATCAAACTTATGGATGTGATTCGGTATCCTGCCTATTGGCGATTATATGTCTATAATGTCCTGTTATGGATTCGTGAAATCTTGTCCTGCGTTATTTTGTTTTACGTGCCCACTGCATATTAATTTGATTGGTTAAATAAAACAGTAAGATATTGATTGAGATGACACCTTCTGAATGATTATGGTAAGGATCAGAGTAATTTATGAATTGTTTGAATTGCAACATTATGTAAACCTTTATAAGAAAAATAGAAACTGGAGGGAGACTAAGATTTCTACCTTGTTATACGTTGAAACAAGTTTGGAGGACCAAACTTAATTAAGGGGAGGAGAGTGTAATAGCCCGACCCTCGTACATGAATCTGGTATCTTTTCAGTTCTCTATTCTGTGTTTTTGAAGGCATATTATGACATTCTATGTGAAATTACATGGAATTAAACGGAACTTAGAGAAAATGGATTTCTATCTGTTGGTTTGAAACATTATCTGTTGCAATTAACTTATTTGGATCTAAAATTGGGTGCCTTAGAGGCTTAATTTTCAGAAAATGATTTGATATTTAGAATCTGCATAATTTTTAAGCTCTAATGGGATTTTCTGTGAAATTTCAATTTCGGATGCTTAAACGATTGAATTCCGTCTTATTCTCTTTTCTTAACAAATGGATGTATATCAACCTTGAGATCTTTTGGGGGCTTAAAAATATCTCTTGTAAGTCACTTAGAAGAGGGGAAAACGTGGGAGTTGGAGAGAAACTCTCCAAGAGAAGAGTTTGGGAAATTTGTGAAGAATTACTTAGATCAAGCTCAAGGTACGGAAATTTCTTGACCTTGTCTCACTCTCTCTTAATCTTGGTTGGAATTCTTCTTTGTTTTGGGAAGTTAGAAGTAAGGGTTTTATGAGATAATCCATGTTGCTAAATCAAATTGAACTCAATTTTGTTGGAAGATCTAATTTATATGGAATTATCATGTGTTTGAATGATTTTGGAACTATTGTAACTCTTGTTCATGCTCATAAAGAGAGATTGAAGTTTTGGATACCAGGTTGAAACCCAAATTCAAAGTTCAGAATTTCGTAATTTTCTTTGGGTCCGCCGAGGTAGAAAAGTCCGCTCGGCGGAAAATCGACCTTCGACTTGGTGGATTTCTGATCGCTCGGCGGCCAAAGTGGCGCTTCGGCGGGGAAACTTAATTCGAAAACGAAATATGTTGTTCGGTTTTGCTTGACTCTTTAGAATATTTTACGATGCTTTTAAGGTGATTATAAATTCATATGAAGTGTAATGACTCGAGGAATGGTTTCTCAATGATTTAAATGAAAAGAGAATTAATTTACAAGTTATGATTGTGTGCGAGGCACACTCGAAGAACTAACGCCATTACAACCGTGAGTAATAGTACACCATTTGTACATTTTACTTCTGTTAATGAGCGTAGTACTAACGCTCTATCCTTCGTAAGTGAACACACTAGCCTTGTGCGATTGGCAATCGGTGTGAATGTTGAAAGAAATTTGCATACATCGGTATGACTATGGAATCATACTTATATGCATGGTGCATGTTAATTTTCTGTCACCTATACGTAAATGATATCGTTTCTTAATGAATAAATGGGACTTATAGTGGAATGGCATGTATACCTCTGTTAATAATATGTTCGCTCTTGACCCTCGTTAACGTTCATGTTTTGCTATTTACAAAACCCCTATTCAGATAGTTAAAATGCACATTCTGTTATCCGCAAGCTATTAGCACTTTGTGAAATGTATCTGAATTAGGCTAACTCACCGGAATGATAAAAAGAAACCGTGTGCCTCTGTATGACTATAAGACTAGTCTGTTTAATGACATCTGTGGTTATTCCATTGTAGTATTCGCTTTGTTATATTGTGACATGATGAGACTGATTAATTTCTAGTATGGAGCAAAGTGCTGTACGGAACTAAGTGCTACACTTTAGTGGGAGCTACCTCTAGAATCCGTACGAGCCACCTCTTGAATCCATACATATATTTTTGGGCTAATAAGCCGTTACATGCGATACGGGCGTAAGGCGATTCTGGGCCGAAGGTTGTTACCGGTGAAAAAGGCCGTTTTCGAAGTAAAATAAAATTATATATCGAACTAATTTCTGAATCTCATTATTGTGAATGCACTGTTATGTATTGTAGTTGGTTACTAAAGCTTGATATTATTATTCAGCGAGCTTGTCTCATTAGTAATTTTGTCTAATTACAGAGGCAATCAGCGTGGAGGTCAGCTCTAGCATCATTATCATTTAGCTTGGGTCAACCTAAGGACAGCCAGGCACTTGGAGAAGTCTTTGCATGTTAGGGCAAGAGTCAAGCACGCAAAGCTGAACAACATATTTCGTTTTCTGAAATTAAGCCTCCCCGCTCGAGTGCCACTTTGGCCGCTCGGCGTCATAAATCCACTAAGGCTTGGAAGGTCGATTTCCCCGCTCGAGCGGACTTTCCTACGCTCGAGCGGACCCAGCAAAATTACGAAATTCTGAACTTCGAATTTGGGTTTCAACCTGGTATCCAAAACTTCAATCTCTCTTTATGAGCATGAACAAGAGTTACAATAGTTCCAAAATCATTCAAACACATGATAATTCCATATAAATTAGATCTTCCAACAAAATTGAGTTCAACATCATTTAAATTTCATAATCAAACCAACCATGATCTTCCCAAACTTCCCATGTTTTGAGGTTTACAAAACACATGCACAAAGAGCTGCCTAAGCTTCCAATCCAAACACATAATTGAATATTCTCATGATAGAACAAAGAAATAAGAGATAGATTTCCTTCTATAGCTCAATTTGATTTAGCAACATGGATTATCTCATAAAACCCTTACTTCTAACTTCCCAAAACAAAGAAGAATTCCAACCAAGATTAAGAGAGAGTGAGACAAGGTAAAAAAATTTCCATACCTTGAGCTTGATCTAAGTAATTCTTCACAAATTTCCCAAACTCTTCTCTTGGAGAGTTTCTCTCCAACTCCCACGTTTTCCCCTCTTCTAAGTGACTTACAAGAGATATTTTTAAGCCCCAAAAGATCTCAAGGTTGATATACATCCATTTGTTAAGAAAGAGAATAAGGCGAAATTCAATCGTTTAAGCATCCGAAATTGAAATTTCACGAAAATCCCATTAGAGCTTAAAAATTATCTGATTCTAAATATCAAATCATTTTTGAAAATTAAGCCTCTAAGGCACCCAATTTCAGATCCAAATAAGTTAATTGCAACAGATAATGTTTCAAACCAACAGATAGAAATCCATTTTCTCTAAGTTCCGTTTAATTCCATGTAATTTCACATAGAATGTCATAATATGCCTTCAAAAACACAGAATAGAGAACTGAAAAGATACCAGATTCATGTACGAGGGTCGGGCTATTACAATTAATTTACAATATAAGATTCATTACCAACATATGTTCATGCTTTGATTTTTAATGCTAACTTTACTAGATGAAGGAAACAAGTATCGACTAAATCACTTACTTTGGAATGTTTTGATCTCGTGCGTTACAGAAAAGAGTTTAAAAATGTGTAACTCAAAGAAAAGAAGAGTTCACATGCACAAAGATCAAAATCATCCAAACTTAAGCGAAATAACCTCCAATCTATGGGCATGCAAAGAGATATCACAAGTAAGCAAGTAGTCACACGATAATATTCTATACCTAGTAAGAAAAAGACACACAGTCGGGATGTGAAGACAAATGAAGCTCACCTAGTACCCATTGACATTAAGCCAAGCGCAAAGGGTTAGAAAAATATACATGATCCAAGATGCGAAAAAACTAATGCAATATATACATAAAAATGCGACTAAAGGCTCGGCTACTAGCATATAACGTGTGAATCATCTCAAGACATGGGATTGTGTACAAAATGACATAAAAAATGATAAAATACAAAGCATAATGAGTTGAGTGTTAACGCATGAAAAAAAGAATGCAAAGCATATAGATGATGAATAAAGAAATAAAATATGATGCCAAGAATATGGACAACTCTAAATAAAAAAGGAATAGAGAGAGGGGAAAAGAGAGAAATAAATATACATATATCTAAACTAAAAGAAGCAATCGAACAATACAATAGAAACAAAATACTAATGAAAATAAAAGCTATCAAGGATGAATTAATTACACTGAAAAGGGTACTAAATGAAGATACAAAAGCTATCAAGCAAAAGAAGCTAAGAAACAAAAAGTAATGAGAAGAAAACAAGCCAAAGTGCTTCTCTAACATAGGAATGTAACAAGTAAGCACAAATCCTCTAAAAATGCTACTACGAGTTAGACATGATGAATTCATCCTTAATTACTAAGAATAATAATAATAGGATGAAATCCATGGAAGCTTTCCAATAATTGTAGACAAATTTCTTTATCAAATATCAAGGCATGAGAGTGTAGAGACCACGATTTTTGTAATTCCTTTTGAAACCCTAACCTTGAGATTATTTCAATTGAGACCCTGAATTTTCACCTTATTGCAAATTGCACCCTAGAACCAAAAATGCATCGCAAAAACACCTTTACAAAACCTAATCGACCCAGTAGCTTAGTAATCATTTCTAACACTCTAATATTAATTATTCAACTCTTTGATTATAGATTAACCACTCAGAACCCTAATTTTTGGTTTTCACTATTTTCATTCAATTATTCGCCTTTTAATTTAAAGCAAGATAGTACAAACCAAATTATTTTTTCTATCACTAATTTAATTAATTCTACACTTGAAAAAGATATCCTAATTCATAAATTGATCCCTTGCCCTCACACTTTATTACTATCTCACAATTGCCTCAAAATCATTCTTTATATATAAAATGTACAATTCATTGTAATATTCTTTTTCCTCAAAATATCTACATTATGTATAGGAGTTAGTACACAAAAATAAATTGAAGAATCACACAAAATCACACCCACATGGCCAGCCACCCTAAGGGGGGGGGGGGATTTTTGTTTAGTACTTAGAAAACATAAATCCTTGATTTAGGGAAGAATTTTTACCGAGAACCTAGATTCTTGGAGCAATGTTTTGTACTACCTCTCAATCTAGTTCTGACTTAGCTAAATCCATTACTAGATCATGTTTAGTTCTTAATTAGGCCTCTTAATCAACCCTCATTCCATCACACCTTAACTAAATCCAAAACTTTTCCATTCCATTAGAACCAAGGGCATTTTAGACAATTCACCAATTTTTCCTATCAATACACCACCTCCCTCAACACTTTTGCACATCAAGCACACACGCACACCCACATTCGGTCAATAGGGAGACAGAGAAGAGCAAAGAGTGAGCTTGGAGAAGGAAGGAAGGCAAAAATGAGAAATTCTTGTACAACACTTCCTTAGGCAAAGAAGTAAGCCACAACACAACCTATTCCTTCTTTTCTCTTCTAAATACATGACATTATATGCTTATTATACTATTTTCATATGTTTATGTATAGATCTCTTGTGTTTGAATAGGAGAAGTTGAGCTTTGATTGCCACTTTGCTTATATTCTCTCCTTGTGAAGTAGTCACCTATTATCTTACATTATTTTTGAAGGAACACCTTCAAGCTAAAAACATGAATTATTATTATATTATTTAGTATGTTTTCATTATAAAAGAATTGAAAAATTACCCATGGTTGCCCCTTTTTCTTACAAATCTTTTTATTTCAAGTTTGGTGCACAAATGACCGGTATTTTTAGCCTACTTCCGAAAATTCTAGAAACATTCATAAAAATCCCCTTGAGCTCATTTTTGTATCAAAACTTTCCTTAAAGTGTTAAATTTCATGTAAATTTTTTTTATTAAAAATGAATGAGTGGCTTGAGAGAAAAACTGATTTCCGTAACAGTCAATGAATCTGAATAGCCCTGAAGTATTTCTTTAATGACTAAAAATCTAGAAAATCTATCCCATTTCCGAAAGATGATTTTGAAACTAGATGAAATTCTCCATGAACCCTAGAATGGTCAAGTTCGGGAAAAATTTGAAAATACCTCTTTGATTGTAATCTTTAAAGTAAACCGAATCTAGAAATTTATTTTTGTTAATTATTTCATGTTCTTAATTTCTTGAATGCGCTTCTTTTTACTTGTTCAAGCTTTAGTGTGGTAAATACATATGTTGTGGCTATATTTCCTTGAAATGGTGCTTTGATGATACTCATACCTATGTAGAATTTGTTTTCTTAATAACTTGTTCTAACATGGACTTAAATCACCTAACTGAATGGAACATATTAAATGGGGTGGTATTAGGTTTTCGATCACTTGAATAATGATGAGATGATAGTGGATTGATATGACGTATTCCCTAATTGAAGGTTAAGTCTTGGACAAGTGGTTGTTTTGGAACACATGGATGGATCGGTTTGTATTCGGACCATAGTTACTTATGACGGATAAGATTGGAGGTGGTTATATATTTTTACCATCTCTTTTGAGGTCCTGAGTTGGCGCTACGTGGTATGTAACTGTTGTAGACATTCGGGATAAGGTCTATAAAGCAATAAAAGAGGGGATATACTGAATAACCCGAGTCCAATTCTTGTGGGGAGGATGAAATCTCTTTAGGGGATTTCTAGATTGCTAACACCTAACTTGTAATCTTTTGCTTGTTTACTTGATTATTATACTTCTTGCTTATTATAAATGTGGTTGTGTATTGGATTGAAAAAAAAATGAACGGGGTGTGTGTCTCTTTAGGGGATTTCTAGATTATTAACACCTAACTTGTAATCGTTTGCTTGTTTACTTGATTATTATACTTCTTCCTTATTGTAAATGTGGTTGTGTATTGGATTGGAAAAAATGAACAGGGTGTTTGTGTTTATTGGACATTCCACGCTCATGGCGTTTCGTGCCACGTATTGACAAAATTTACGAGAATAACAGTGAAGCGGAAACATTTGAACATATATGGCTATCCTCAAAGAATTTGGATTTAGTAATCATGTTTTAGGATTGTAAGTGTTAAAACTCTTGTCGTAATTAAGATATGATCTTGCAATTATTATTTTAGTTATATATACATATATCTTTTGTGAACTTATCCTTATCCTTCCATCAACTTATGTAGACCTTGTGTTAATACCTTGTTAATATCTGTAAAAATAATAAATAAACAAATAAAAAAAAAAAAGATAACTTTGTTCTCTAAGGAGATTGGAGTTTGAAGGGAGGCTATATTGACTCTTTTGATCTTTTTGCGATCTTTCTTGTTTATTGACCACAGGACTCATTAGTGACGATTTCTAGACTTATAACCTTAGAAAAACTCTGTATTTATTTGTTAATATATTCCCAGATATTCCCGATTTTTGAGGCATTACAGAGAGAAAGAATAGCAATAATAAAAAATGTATATATTCTTTCCTTCCTATCATGCAAATGATCATGGAAAAGATTGATTGTCTTCCTCAATCATCAAACAATATGAATCTTTTCATAATGATTATGGAAGCAACTCAAATAATGAAACAAGGATCAAAGTAAGTAAAAATCCACCACTCTCATCATGAAATTGATCATAGGAAGATGGACTCTCTTGATCATCAAATGACATGAAATGTCATATGGTGATCATAGAAGAAATTCACAAAAATAGAACTATAATCAAAGAAATGAGAAAGAATATGAATCTCTACTCATGGAAAAGAGAAAATAAATGATAAAATTCATGTAACATGGATTGATAGATTAGATTGCAAACTATTTCCCCGAGAAAATGAAAATGAAAAAAAAAAAAAAAAAACGTGGCACGAAAATAAGAGAAAATGAAAGAAAATGAGAATGTCACCCTCTTTAATCACCCAATTGATCCTACAAAACAACCACTAAAGCTCATCAAATCATAAGCAAGGACTGAATTATGAAAATCAAACATGTTTGGAAGATGAGAAAATTAATGAGAAAATGAGAGAAAACAAAAGAAAACAAAAAGGAATCAAAACAAAGTAAGAGGTTAGACCAATACCCACTGTACAAGCCCTTAATTACCTCTAACAATTAAAGAAATCTGGAAAATGGAGTGTTTGGGAGGTGAAAAAGTAAGAGAGAAAGTGCAAGAAAACCAGAATTTAAAGCTATCAACAAATCCTATAGATGGGATGACAAATCCCCTTCATTATTTGCAGTCCCAATCACATCTTAAACAATAGCAAATTCAGAATTATAAAGTGTTTGGCAAGAGAGAAATAAAAGAAAATAGACAAGAAAGTGATGAGAAAGTTTCAACAGATTACCTCAAGAAAAGGAGGAAGAGCTCTTTGGTTGGCAATCCTCACTCTAGTCACCCTCAAATCTTTGAATTCAATTTTTAACCTCAAACAAAAGCTTCAATTCATCAAGCATCATTGGATTTTGTATGTATATCTATGTATAGAGAGAGAAAATAAGAATTCAAGTGCTTTGAGAACAATTTGGTGTCTCTATGCTCTTGTAATTCTTTTAACCCCTCAATCCCTTGACTAAGAGGTGTATTTATAGGCCCAAAGATGCCTTGCTTTGCAATTACACCGAGCATTACGGAGGTGGCATCTTCTCACTTGCATTGGGGACCATCTTCTAGAAACTGCTCTGTTTATTACCCAAGTTATTTGGCTAGCCAAATTGTCCAGCCATAACTTTCGTGTGCGGTTAAGGTCAAAATGAGGTGCAAATAGGGTATTTCCAATGGATTCTCCCCCTTTTCATTCATTTGTACTCTGCATTTGCTTTGTTTTTGGAAAATACAAAGTTTGTATTGAAATATGAGCTTGAACATTGTAGAGTGATTGGATTCTACAAGTCTAAAGCATTTCCAAAATAGTTATAAAGGTCTAAAAATAGTTTTGGCCAAAATGGGTATGAGGCTGAGATCCGCTTTCAACCATGGATTTTATTGAATATATCGAAGACTTGCGCATTCCTATTTTTATCATCGGATGACTAGAGTGAGGCACCTGAATCTTAAGACTAGTCAAAATAGGGTGTCTACAATTGGTGCATAATGAGAGTTGTTTTAACTCGGCACACCTCTTTTTGGAATAATAAAACCAAATGCACTAAAAAACAATTGTGTGTAGAAAGAACATATTGAAGATTACCAATTTCCTTCCAGTTTCATTGCGAATACCAGCTCCGCCAGAAGCATAATTTACACCCATGAGGATGTCCCGATCTAGTGCACGTGCAAATGATGGAATGAAATCATCAAAACCTAAATGTTCAGCTGTAAGGTCAAGAGAGAAATTAGATGGACATCAGACTACCATCTTAAGATCTTCAGATTATTGTATGATAGACTTCGTATTTTTGGCATTTGAAAATGTGATAGATTTTTGTTCAATAACAAATGCCATGGATAAAAAGTTGTGCTATAAGAAATGCCAATAAAAATTCATTCAAGTCTGAAAATCTCAATGCTAGTAGTTTAAGAGTAAGAAAAGACCAATGATATCTGATATAGTTCGACCGTTGCAAAATCTTCCAGTAGGTCCTTCAGGGAAATCAATGCCATATGGTTGGTAATTGGATTTTGCTGAACTTCCAACATTATTATTGCCATTATCAGCTAATGAGTCTCCGAAGATGAAGAAACAAGGTACTTCTGGTTTAGCATGAACCCATGGTTGCAAGCTTGCAACCAATGATATTATTGACACCATAAACCAAATCTTAATCTGAAGATCAGTCAACAATAAGAGAGAAAAAATTACTATAGCATAAGGTAATGTGAAGGTTGGAAGCAAACCAAAAGAAAAATTATATATAGACCCACCAATGATGATCAAGAGCAAGTTAGTATGGAGTGCATTAACAACTAGGGTGTGAATAAAATTTGGTTTGAAATTTGAATTATGTATTGAATTAAGGAATGACCACTCTGTAGGAATCTCTACAAACCATGTGCTTGGCAAAAAATTACAACTGATATCACATTCATTGTAGCATTTTGACTGACATCAAATTTTACTGAAGTTTATTTTTGTAAATGGTAAAGTGGATGGAAAATCAGAGTACCTAAAGCTCATGGAATTAATGGGACTAGTTTTAATTATAAAATTGTGTTTCATGATAAGAAAAGAGTTTTTATTCCATATTGAAGAAGTGAGGAAAATCAAGCCTAAAAAGTGGATCATATCCCCAGCTTAAGTTTTGCCCATTATGCTTTCCCATTTCTCTTATCCTTCAAGTGTTTTTCTTTCTTTTTCTTTGGGTCGTTTGGCTTAGCATATGATTGGCATTGGCTCATGTACCAATCTAGTAGGGATATGTTGTCAATGCAATGATGCTTTTTGCCTTAGTTTTGTTATTGATGTCTTCCGTGTACCCATTGTACTCTTTTCTCACATCAATAAATTTTATTTTGCTGATAAAAAAAAAAAAAAAAAGCTGTGAAGCAAGGTTTGTGCAAGTAGAAATTGTAAACAAACAATAGAGAAAACTTTCTTGTAAAATTTTGGAGTTAATTACACTAACACCCCTTCACTATTAGGAGTATCACTTTACCTTCCTCATCTATGATCCTGCACAAAATGACTCTCTAAACTATAAAAATCATACAAATTCACCCCTTCTAGAAATGGTCTTGAAGGTGTAAAAGCAATAGATATTTATAGTTGAAGGTGTAAAAATGAACGGTTTCATAGATGATTGGGTAAAGTGATATTTGCTAACAGTTGAGAGGGTCTTGGTGTAATTAATCTAAAATTTTATTATTCAAGATTCTTTAGACAATGAGCAAAAAGTCTTGAATAACCAAATTTATAATAACAGACAAACAATGAGTCTAGTAAGAAACAAGCATAATAGTGAATTTCACACTAATCAATCGAAAATAAAATTAAAAATTAAAAATTACTAAAATATCAAATATGGCTAATAGATAATTGGAGAAGTGCATCGAAATAGTTAATCTTTAGCGCTTGCCATGTCTTATGTGCTTTGCTTCCTTCGTTGAGTGTTATTTTTTTTCTTTAGCTAAAATAGTTAATCTTTCTAATTGGTCTTACATAAATAGAGGGAATAAATTGAGAACAAAGTCCACATGTAATGTATTGAGAGTCTTATGCCAAAACATGGGCAACAAGTCTCTATTTTTATGGTTGCCCAAAAATGCATTCAGTGGTACTTAAACATTCCGAGTTTATTGGTATTTTTCTTTGGTTATGAGACAAGATGTTTCCTTATTAGGCATGTGATGTCAGAGTTTGAGTTTTATTGTTATGCTTTTTAGTTTCCTATTATCCTTGTTTGTTCTACCAATTTGTTGGTATTTTTCTTTGGTTATGAGATAAGATGTTTCCTTATTAGTTGTGTGATGTTAGAGTTTGACTTTTATTGTTACGCTATGCAATTTCCTATTTTCCTTGTCTCCTTTGCAAATTTTTTATTTTTATTTTTTTTAATGTGAGATAGATAGGAAATTAAAATTCTTAACTATAAATTAAAATTATTGTTTCCACATGGAAAGTAATATTTTGCACCAAAAACATTTTATCATTTTATTTAATGTCTTGCATGTATTCATACAATGAAGAGTGTATGTGTATTGATATAGCATCCACCACATTTTAAAAAATAATGAGACAATTGGTACTCACCATAACACATGAAAATTCACATAAAAAGAAAAGAATTATAGTAAAATGTTCAGATGATTTACAACATCCCTCTTCTTATTGAAATAGAACTTTAGTGTAACACTGATACCATGTTATTATCGGCACCTAATATCACAATCTAACGATAGAAAACTACATGGAATTGTGAGCCCCAATATGTAAATGTAGCTGTCCTATCTAATTGAATTCACTAACACATTTGTATAGTGAGGTAGACTATGCCCACATGATACTTCATCATTAGCCGACAATATCACATGTCAATGATGATGTTGTATCACTGATTTAATGAATTTTTTTTTCTCTCTTTGTAAGTATGTGATTGTGTAAGATTCCACCATTGACTTACATATATTATCTATTTTATTCCTTTCTACTAAATTTTTTTAACTAGACCAAATTTAATTATAGAACTGGATACAATCCTTTTCCATGAAATGGATCATCACCAGGACTGGGTCCATTGCACAGAAAAAGTTGCTTTTAACTCGGCATGCATGACTATCTTTTTTGAATAATGAAACCAAATGCACACACAATATTGAAAATTTATGTGTATGTCATTAATGATTAAAATTTCTTTTGTATTAATCTGATTGTAAAACAAGAATTGTGCAATAAAAAATTGACAAACAAACAATAGAGAAAACTTTCTTCCAAATTTTAGGCAAAGTTTATGGTGTGCACCTTTTAAAAAGAAGGCAAATTATAAGAAAGTTGTACTTTTGTGGTGAAAGTTACAGATGTTTGTTGTGTGTTATGCAATTTTTGGTAAAAGTTATGAATGAAAAATTTATGGTGTGTATCCTAAAATGAAAGTCATACTTTTTTCGGTGAGAAAAGTTATGCAATTTTATGGTTTATGTTATAAAATTTTCTGCTGTTGTTATGAAGTACATAACATATGCACCATTTCAGAGATGTACATAGTACCATTTCTATTTGCCCTATTATTTTCATAGGTGCAGGAGAAATAGTGAGAAAATGTGTTCAATTGAGAAATGCAGGAGAAATAGTGAGAAAATGTGTTCAATTGAGAAATGCATGGGCACCTTTTTAACAAGACATTTGGCAACTCATGTTGAGCAGTGCACGAGGTATTTAAGGTTCTTTGCCAAAACAAAAGCACATGTAAAATTAAAGGGTAGTTACAAGCAATTGTTGCTGTATGACAAATGGCAAAGCCTTGATGCTGGTGACAATTGCATGAAAGTAGTGGTAGTTGTTAATATATATTTCTTTCAATTCTAGTGTAATTTAGAGGTTTACTAAAAAACAACAACAATGAAGATATAAATGTTGTTGCTTCGAGCAACAATATTCAAGAAGACCAAACAATGGTTGTCCAAGACCAAGAAACCAGCTAGGAGATGATTAATTGAGGCCAGGTTAGTGGCTTTGTTATTTCATATGTCAATAACTTGGTTTCTCAAACTAGGCATGAAATGGCAAGCCTATCAAAAGAGAACTAAAAATTGACTGTTAAAGTGAGAAGTTTCTTGATGGCACTTTTTACAAAACAAAACCACATGAATGGAGGGAGAGAATAGAATCAACAGGGCAAACACCAATGTTCCGTCATTACCTCCTCTCAAAACATTGAAACCAACAACGATTCCACCAGTTGGAGAACCTATAGATTTTTAATAGGAATTTCACTTTCCGAAAGGAGATGGAAGATGTGTTTGAAACTCTTAATTTCAAACATTATTTAAATAAAAATAGAGAAAGGATTAGACCTTGGGGGAAGGATGAGGAATGGGGGAGGAGAGCAAATTAGACTTCCTGCTTTGGTTGATCCAACATTTGTAGTTCAAAGACCTAGGGAAAATTTTGATCTTGTATATGAAGATCAAAGACCTATGGGGCATAGATATCCAATTCAAAATCTAGATTTTGAGGATCATAAGCCATGGGCACAAGATTTAAATGTACTAATCATTAACCACAATCATATGGCAAAGGAATGAAATCATGGAAATGGAACAAGAAATGTATAGACTAGGCCTAAGGAGGCCAGAAAGACCAATGTTCAAAAAAATCATACTATAGACACCTTATTTTGGTTGGTTATAATATTTTGCCCCATTTTGAAAACACCGCCCAATGATGAATATAAGAAATGGTTTTGGACTACCGATTTGTCAATTGTTCCTAGAACTGGATGCAACCAAATGGACTTTAGCCTACCAAGCAAACTAACCAACCTTTCTATACCTATGTGACCCACATTGGGTCCTGACAATGAAATTAATTTTTATTCTCTCTAACCTTGCATAAATTCGAAAAGGGTATTGTTTTCTATACATCAATTTATGTAATAGAAAAAACTTTAGAATTTTGAAAATTGTAAACACAAGTGTGTAGAATTTTCAAAGAGCTTTCCAACGATATAAAATTCATCAAAATCCAATTTCAAAATAAGTTTTAGTAGACATTTTCTAATTGCTTGTCAATTTTTGACCCAAAAAAAAAAAAAAAAAGAAGAAGAAAAAGAAGATAAAATGGTCTTTCATAAAACCTACAAACTAGACTTGCATTTGGCCTTTTCTATTTTATTATTTAAATTGACCAATTTTTAGAAAAATGGGTTGCCAAAGTCCAAAACTCGTTTTAAGAAAACACTCTCCATCTCCTAGAGTTTGCAAAATATAGAAAATATGGTAGGCTGCCCCATGCAAGTGTAAACACCCCTATTTTCCCAGTAATGACAACCCAAGAGGGGGAAAGGGGTGAATTGGGTTTATCAAATATTTAACCAATAATGAAAACTAATGGAGTTTGAACTAACTCAGAAATAAAACATAGATATAAAACTAAGCAATCAAGCTATAACTAATGAATGTGCAATGCAAACAATCTCATAAGAAAAATAAAGCAAAGATAAGAGAAAGGAGAAAAAATGTCAACATCACGATTTCTAGTGGTTTGTCTTAACTCAAGCCTACATCCACTTCGCAAGTATCCTTCTCGAGAATTTCTCTATTATCTTCCAATAGTGTTACAACCCCTAACTTCATAGGTGCTAGTGAACCTTTACAAGAAGTGATCAACCCCTGATCACTCCAACCAACTAGTTTTGAATCTAGTGCTTAGTACACCTAACCCAAGTGATTTTATTCCAAAAATCAGTCACAAAAAATCACTCTCAGAAGAGTGAGAAGATGGGGGTGCAAACTCTTTTACAATAAAAGTTGAACTCTCAACAAAATTTGCACTCAAAAGTACGTATCCTAATAAAGATCACAATAGAGAGTTTTCTCAGTATAACATAGAGCTTTTCATGAATATCACCAATGTATTTATTGCTTCTTACGTGCATTTCAACTAAGGCTAAGATGCTTCTTTTATAGCTTTAAAAATCTGACTATCGGAGTTTCAAAAAACTAGTTAGAATTAATTTCCTTTCAATAAGTCATTCTAAAATAAATTCCTTTTGTTGTATCTTCTATTTTGAACCTTTCTATATATGAGCATTTGAATTTTGAATTTATATATCTTTAATTAATCCCATAGTCCATACTTTTCTTTCTTATGTGTATCTTCAGCTTACAATAGCAGACCAGAGAAATTTCAAATTCAATTTCTGGCTATTGGCTTCCTTTCTTCAATATCAAGACATTGCAATTTGACTTGAAAAATTTATGGACAATTCACTTTCATTTTGCAATCTTTCCTTGTAGAGCAAATCTTCCATGTGTATCAAATCCAATCAAAATCTTCATTTCAAATCCTTTAGTATATTTTTGAATTCAAACTCTTCATGCCTAATTTATGTTTGACATTTTCTTTGCAGACTACATCAAGTTGACTCTGTGTGTTGAGCTGACTCCCAAACTTTTGGGAATTTTCTTTGTAATCCAGTAAGCTCTGAGCTACCTCATTATAGATTAAGTTGACTCCTTCAATTCTTGTTTGATTCTTATTCAATACAGTAAACTTTGAGTTTGCTTCTCTTTCTTCATGAGTTGACCTGAATCAAGAAACTAAATAATATTGTTCCAATCAATTCTACAAATTAGATAAATTTTAATCAACTTTAAATTTAATAATAACTTGTCTTAAGCACATTCATTTATGCTTTGTTATTATCAAAATCAATTACATAATTCTTTGAAAACCTTGGGGCTAACAAATTTGGTTAGCTATAATACTTGGCTCTGTTGTAGAAACGTAGCCTGATGATGAGAACAAAATTGGTTTGGAACTCCCAATTTGTGAACTTTTACCCAAAACCGAATGCACTAGGATGGACTTTAACATAGTATGGGATCTCTTCCGATAGCTAACTCAATGTGTCTCCATGTCTCGTTCATGAATATCATTAGGGTGCAATGTGTGTCAAAATCAAGTGATGTAAACTTAGCATACCAGATGAAGATCCACTAATCAAATGAAAGTGCTAAATATAGATAAATCAAGAGACATGGAGTCACCACCTAGTCTTTATGGAAAAACCAAGAAACCCTAACTCCTACCAAAATAGGCCATTGGCTGCCACAACCAAAGGATCTGGTTCGAGAGTTTAGGTATGAGGGGGGAAAGGTAATGAACTGAGCACCCATACTCACCAGATCAAAGATCGGTCTATACTAATTCTTGATATGAGATTCATTAACACAATATGTTCATATACCCCAATTATTAAGGATAACTTTATTACTATATGGAGCAAACAAGTATAGACCAAATCGCTTATGTTGGAATACTCTAATCTATTGCATTTCACAAAGGGTTTTAAAGTGAAGATCTCGTAAAAAAAAAGTGGAATAACTTGCGTGCAAAAGATTAGAACCATTCAAATTTAGGCAATAAGACATCCATATAATCAGCAAACATAGAGATATATCACATAAGCACATAGCCTCATGGTGGTATGCTGGACATAATAAGAAAGCAAAGACACATAGCATGTAGAAAAAGGAGAAGAAGCTAACATAATACTCCTTTGCACCATGCCATGAGCTTAAGGGTTAGAAATCTATGCGTGATCCTAGATGCGATAATCTAAAGAATGATATGCATGAGGACAAAGAGAACACTCACCGGGTACTCCAGCCAAGTGCAGCATAAGATAAATAGTCAGAATGCAAGATTCTACAAAATACAACAAGCAAATGAAATGAGTCCTGAGAGCCTGGTTGCTACTAAGAATGACACGTGAATCATCAAGTAATGCACACCACATAATGATAGAAATATCTACTAAAATAAAAATCCGAGCTCGGATGCATAAGCATAATCTAAATATGTGAATGATATGGTGACATAATGAAATCTAAGTAAAGCAGACAAAGCTAAACTAAGAGGTAGAAGAGAGTAGGAAGAAGGAGAACAAAAAGCGATCCAAACGTGCATAACAACTCTATCATCTAATCACCTAAACTAACTATTATGAGAACTCTAATGAGAATAGGGAGATTCTACCCCTCATACTCATGGAAATGAGTACAAACTACTCGAGTCCATGAAAAAAAGATTTGAGAGGGTAGATCCAACCTATTGTCATGGAGGAAGTCATACCTGGGCTTCTATAGTAACAAAATCATGAAAGCAAACAAAAAGATGTAAACTCCAGGGAGGATGGAGAGATTTTACACCTCAAACACATTGAAAAGGTTATAAATTACCGAAATCCATTAAAAATAGTAGAAAGAGGGGAGATTTAATCCATTCTCAATAGCCGAAATCGTGCCTAGGCTTCAATCCCATAAGAAAATAAGAAAAACAATTTGGACTTGGCCACAGTCTCTATATAAGCACTAAATCAATACAAAAAGGGAGAGAGAGAGAGAGATAATCCAACTAATTAATCAGCAATAGCCCAACAACAATCTCAATAGTGCTTGGATAGAAAGAAAGAGATAGAGAGAGGAAAGGAAATGATATGGAAGTAGAGATTACCTCAAAAACTAGTAGATATAGGACCCAAGCTGGTTACAAATTCTAGTTCAAGCTCCCTCAAGTAGATGATCAACTCTTACTCCAAGTTTTCAAATCTTCAAGCCAAGAAGATAAAGAAAGGCTCAAATGTATGATTATATGTGTGTATATTTGGTAATCAAAGAGTGATTGTTCTAGCAAAGCTTCAAAATTCACCGAATTTTTTGGAATGAAATTACCGCCTTTCAGATTGTTGATCCCCAGAATCAAATCAAATCAAATCATTTTGAGAATATCACATATCTACATAATTTGCATTCATGCTTATTTGGGGGTAGGGTTGCCCTGTCCTAATTCAGAAATGAGACATAGGATTCACTAAATCATTCAAAAAGGTGACAATACAATCCTAAAAAAAAGCATATCATATCCTACTTTAGATAGTGCTAATGCTCTCTATATGCAAAAGGTAGGTTTGGTCATAAAAGGGTACATCAATTATTGCTATCAATATACCTCTCATCCCACAAGGGAATGATCAAACAATACTAATAACATAATCTGATTGACATAACATAGCCCGCGAATAGTGTCTAGGATATTATACAACAAAGCAGGTTTCCTTAATCTAAAATGATGCAATGCAATTAACAATTAACCACTACTCTCATAAAATAGAAATTTTCAAATCAAGCTAACTTAATTCCCTAGCAGAGTCTAAGGCATTGCTTCCCACACCGACTTGCTTTGACCAACAAAGAGTGGCCACTTAATTTTTAAAAAATAATTAAGAAACTTTTAACAATGAAAACTAAGTTAAGAACTAGTCCGTCATAACCAAGAAAATTCTAAGTTTGGGAGTTTAGGTATAAAAGGGGAAGGTCATTTACATGGAAGCACCCTTTTTTTTTTCCAATCCGAAGATTGGCTTCTACTCGCTTTCTATTTTATGATTTTAGTGGTTATTATTCATATAAATTCATTTTTAGACCTAAAACCTTTAACTGACCTAGACTAAGTAATTTAAAGAAAATAAACACCGTCCATTTCAGATTTAAAGAATAAAGCCATGTTCCTTGCAAAATAATGGTTTTTCATAAATAAAAAATAAAAGATTTTTAATACAACGTGGCCATAAACGTAGCCACTATTTGGTAACACTTGCAAAATTGCATTTTTTTTTAATCTTTTTATCTTATTTGGGTCACATCACCTCTTGACTTTTTTGCATATGTTTTCTTAAAAAGTTAAAAAGTATATTTATTTAGATCAATCCAAACACCTTTTTAATATAAAATAAGCAATATTCATAAAAACACACAATTTTACATAGAAAAGCAATGAACTTGCATAATTGAAATGTAATGGAAGAGGACTTATCCGGTCGCCCACTTTTGGCATCTTACATGCATGCGAAAAAGTAAATATGTCCTAATCATACAACTAACATTTCACAAAAACATGAACCTAGGTTTGGTTTGAGACTACAAATGATGAATATGCACAAAGATACAATTAACAAATAATAGCAAGAATATAAACTACCAAAAATGTGATGATCAAACCAAGCCATACATGATTATTATGTGATTAAAGGAGACCTAAACATGTTGATCTAATGAGATGTAGAGCAAACATACAAAAGTAACTGAAAAAGATAGCAAAGTTAAAGAACTACATGATGCTATGATGGTCTAGCAACCTAGCATGTATTAGCTACTAACAATAGGCTAAAAAGAGTATTGAAATTAATTAAGAAGAGAGGTGTATCTGCAGGTTTGCTTAAACTGAAAGGGTGTGCGAAGAAAAGTGCAATAAAACCTTAGTTTTCTTACTTGTAAGCCTCCCTCAAGCTTTGGGTCCAAGTTTAAGTTCAAGAGCTTTAATTATTAGGTAATTTTAGAGCTTAAAGTTGCTGTGGGGTGTGGGAATTTCGAAGTTGGGGCTATAACGATTTCGGTTTAGACCCAACCCATTTATTATTTTGGATTCAGGATATCTTGTCTTGTATCAATGTTCATGTTCGTATTCATCTTGTACTTCATTGAGTTTGGCTATGGGAGTACCATTGTCATGTTTGGAATAGGTTGTTAGCTTGTTTTTCAAAAGAAATTCTACCTAGAATTTTGATTGTTCACTTGAGCGACGCTTCTTGCGCTTCAGCGGTCTTTTACAGTTTGCAAATTACTAACAAGTTGATATCTACGCTCGAGTGATGCTTCTTGTACTTGACCGAACTTTTGCAGGTCTACACTACTGGGAGGGTTGCATTGTGTGCTTGAGCGACCATTCTTGCACTCGAGCGGTGTTTTCGTTGTGTCTAGTCATTTGAGCGACTATTCCTATACTCGAGTGATCTATGCATATAGCAGTTCAAAAGGGGTCACTTTTGAGTCATTTTCTCATCTCTCTCTCTCTCTCTCTCTCTCTCTCTCTCTCTCTAAAACACTCCAAAACCGAGATCTACTTACTCTCTTTCTCTAGAAAACCCTCTTTAAAACTCCAATACATCTTGATCCATTGATTTCTACGCCATAGTCCCTTTGATAAAAAGGTAGAGCTCACCAAGAGCTTCATTTTGATAAGAGCAAAGTTCGTTTTCAGCTTCGTCAGGTTCAACTCTTGTTCTTCTTGGTTCTTGTCTTTGAGGTAGGGATTACTTTGGCCATTTTTATGATTTTTAATTTAGTTATTTGGTTTTCTAAACAAGATAGCGATTTGGGGATTTTTGGATAAAACCTGGGGTTTGGTTTTGAAATCAAAAAGGGGCTTTTCAAAATTGGCTCTTGTATATGATTGTGGCTTATTAAAAATGGTTGGGTTGTGCTAAATGGTGGATTTTATACATGAAAATTGATTTTTAAAGAAATGGGTTTTTTCCTAAATTGTTAGAATTTGATTTTTGAAAAGAGGAAATGGAATTGATGTTAGTTTTATGGAACTAGAACAACGATGATGATGGTGGTGGAGTTGGATATGAATTATCACTCGTAATTGGAAATGTTGGAAAGTAGATCTGTGTTGAGAACTATTTATCTATTTAGAGGTATCTGTTTTAGGCTATCGGTGGAGAATAACTATGATTGTTGTTGAAATTGCATGAGAATTAGGTGAATTGAAACTATTTTCTCATCCATTTGCATTGAGCATTTTAACATGTTTACCACATTCAAAATGTTGTTGTTTTGAGAAAAATGGGTGAATACTTTGGTGAATCTAGATAGGACTATAGTTGTGGTATTATGTTAGCTTGTATGTCCTTGGTGAAAGTCCAAAAACCTGCACGGTTAGTTGTTAAGCCTTCTGGCTAATACCAGTAAAACTGAAAAATTGGTATTGCTTGTAGCCTAGTTGCGGACATGTCCTAGAGATTCCCAATGTTGAATCCACCGCCCTGTTTTCTATTGTAAAACAAATGGACTCTTGAATTGTGATATAACCTGGTATTGCATGGTTTTTGGAAAGAGATATAAATGTTTTAACACAAGCATTGCATATGCATTCACCTTATAACTCTATTAAGATTCATACACTATGTTAGATTATCTTTACTGGGCTTTGGATCACCCTATGTGGAAACCATTTTCAGGTGCTGATGATATGCCTCTGCCAAGGCAATAGCTTGGGAGGACTTGGAGCCAAGAGGTTTTATTTTGTTTTTGTTGAATTTATTTTGTACAAGCCTAGGGTTTTATTTGTATTGAGTTTAAACTAACTTTTGTTGTAACCAAGCACCGTCTTGGAATGTTGTAGCCAATAGGCATTACCATATCTATTTACTCTTATTTCATATTTTGTACCAATGACACATGCTATAGATTCGGGGTTAGAACTTGTGAATGTATTACTATATGTGTTACACTTTTGTAAAGACATGAAACCTTATGAATGAAAGAACATTATATCCAATCATCTGTTATTAATTAATATCTTTCATGGGATGATCTTATTGTAATATTTTTGGGGCATGACAACTTGGTATCAAAGCTATTGGGTTTGAATACCTTGAGATCATGGAAAGTGGTTATTACCACAATTGGTTCTCTTATTAGATGATATTAGGAATAACCTGGTATGCTATGTGATAACATACTTATGTGACTAAGTGGGTATGGAATTTAATTTCTAACATATTGATTGGGTCTACGAGTTTCTAGAAGTCTTGTTAGAAGAGCACTTGATCACTGCTAGTTCTACCTCGAACTCTGGTAACGTTGTGGGATGATCATTATCTAGAAAGGAAATTCATGTGTTTATGTGATTATGTGCTTATGTGGAGTGAATTAATTGTTGTCTACCATTTTAGGACACGTGTGAGTTAGCATTGGCATATTTGTAAATGTGCTAATCTCTTGTGTTACCTTCAGTAGGATGTCCAGACGTGGATGTGGTGATGGTAGAAGTAGCAGGCCTAGATGGCAAGAAGTGCCGTTACCGGATGATATTCTGGCACAGGAGGAAAGGGTTGGTCAAGCCAATGTGGTCGAACCGGTTGGTCAACAGGCCATGGGTGCTTTGGCCTGTGAGATGGCTGGAGCTTAGTAGGAATCCATGGATATTCTCCGAGCTGAGAATTAAGTCCAGGCCCATGTTACTAACACAGGGCCATTATTTTTTAAGAGGGAGTTCTTCTAATCAAATCCAGATGAGTTTGTAGGGGATTTGAAGGAGCCACTGAAGGCAGATGAGTGGGTCAACCAAATGGTGAAGACATTCGAGATGCTTGGCATTGACCATGATGGGCTGAAATTGACCTTGGCATCCTTCCAGCTGACAGAAGATGTGGGTCAGTGGTGGAAGTTTGTGCGAGGGAGCATTAGCGCAACTTGGGAGGCTTTTGTTAAAGCTTTTTAGGATAAGTTTTTACCTCTCACTATTACAGAGAAGTTGATAGAGTAGTTCTTGAAGCTCAAGCAGCTTAACACAATGGTGGCTTAGTTTGAGGCTACTTCACATGGAAGAACGTCATTGCTTGGAGTTTGAGAAGAGGGTGACGACCGAACTCCTTTTCAAGGTGGTCGCGTCCACGATTAGGGATTACGGTCCTCTTCTGGAGGTGGTGACTCACTTAGAGGCGTGATTAGGACCAAGAATGAGAGGATAAGAGGATCGAGATAGAGAGTCGGAGGTTTAGAGGAGACTTGGGATAGTAAGGCGAGCACAATCTAGGTACACTTTCCTGATATCGAGTTCTGGTTCTTAGAGAGGTGGTCAGGGAGGGATCACTTGCAAAGTGTGGTAAGCTGGGCCATAAGTCTGTAGTTTGCCCACAGAAGGGATGATGGTGTAACATGCCCAGGGGGGTATCTGCGCGCGTTAAACAGTTCGGACTCCCGAGATCTCTTTGATCTAGTCTCACGAGTGCAATGTGAAACGTAGATGAGAGTCAGTTGGCAACTTTAGTGAAAATCCATTTTATTGCAATTTTGTCAAAATGGGCTGCGTCATCGAGATCTCGAGTCGCCACCTAATATTTTGGGAAATTAGAAACCCATGACTCGATGCCAAGGCCCTTTGTTAAGTCGTAACCAAGGATGCTTGGCTCAGAACCTTAGGTATGAGAGGGGAAGGTCAATAATGAGCACCCCCGCTCACCCGATCAAAAGATCGGCCTCTACTAAACCATGATATGAATTTTATTTTCTTTATATGTTCATGTTCTGATTATTTTAGTAAATCCTAAAATTTTGAAGCATACAAGGTATAGACTAGTTTGCTCAAATTGGAACAATTCAATTTCATGTTTGTTTGTCGAAAAGGGTTTGAATTTGCCACTTGACAAAGTAGGCTTAAAGTTTGTGAATTTGCCACTACAAAGTGGGCTTAAAAGCGTCTGATCGTTGAATCATTCCAATTCAGGCAACAAGCCTTCATCCACAGGCATTCAAATAGTTTATCATTTAAGCAATTAGCCTCATGGCAGAATGCTAACACATAGTAAGAAAAACACACACAAATGGGATGCTAAAGCATAAAAACTCACAGAGATATCGACGTCCCTCGAACAGCTACAAAACAAAATTAGAAAAATATGTATGATCTTATATACAAAATTCTAATGCAATACATACACAAAAATGCTTCTAAAGATCCAGCTTCTAGAATATGGCATGTGAATCACCTCAAAATATGCGATAGCGCACAAAAATCATATACTATCAATTAAATCACAAAGATGCAAATTTAACCGAATCAAGATGCAGGAAAAATGGATGCAAAGTATGGATATGCATGGCATGTCAAATATATATATGTCTGATTAGGAAGCGATTAAAGAATGGGATAGAAAGAAGCAGGATGGGGAATTATTACAACACTTTAAATATTACAAATTCGAGGGAGACAAATAAAATAAAAATTCTCACAAACACTAAAAATAAAATAAAATAAAATAAAATCTTCCATCCAGCCGACCTACGCACGTCGGCCCATGTACTCATCTTCAAATGGCGGGCCCCGCCCAAGTATTTTTGAACAAACTCAGAACCAACCACTTTTATGAAGGTTCGACATGTGATGAGCACTGACCTTAGTAAGCATGGTCAACCATCTCTATGAACTGGCCAATCTTCATAGCCAAAGCTATATCAAAACCTAGCAACTCGGGCCAACACATGCACACCAAAACAAAAACCATGGGTCGGCGAGAGGAATCCATGAAGGACCACAGAACCCAATTTCATTTGATCCAGCGATAACGCCGAAGGACCGTGAAACCCATAGTCGGAGCACCGACCTAGCTTATCTCTCGTTATCAACTTTTCTCTCTCTAGGAAAGCAACTCGAACTCTACCAGAAATTGCAGCATCGGCCTTGGCGGAGCCGGTGGAGCTGCAGTGGAGACCGGAGGTGGTGGAGGGTAGCTTCGCAGTGGTGCTCCTGTTGCATGCAACGAGTGTGCGTGAGACGATGGCGAAAAGGGCTGCACCTGTGGGAAGAGAGAGAGAGAGAGTGTAGAGAGTGTGTCCATGTGTGCTGTGTATATGTCGTGTGTGTGTGGCAGTGGCTGGGTTTGTGTGTTGTGGTGTGTGTGTGTGTGTGTGAGTGTGTGCCGTGTGTATGAGTCTCTCAAAATGGATGTGTGTTGTGGGTTTGCTGAGAGAGAGAGTGAGATGGGCAATGTGTGTATGTGCTGTGTGTGTGTGTAGCAGTGGCTGGGTTTGTGTGTTGTGGTGTGTGTGTGTGTGGTGTGTGTCTTGGTGTGTATGAGTCTCTCAAAATGGATGTGTGTTGTGGGTTTCTTTGAGAGAGAGAGATGGGCAATGTGTGTATGTGCTACTGTGTGTGTATGCATTTGGGTTTGCGTGTGAATGGTGGTGATAGGTGTGTGTATCGTGAGTGTGTGGTGATGGAGTGCATGTTGGGTGTGTTACGCCATGTGTTGGGTGTGTGATGGGTGTGTCTCATGAGAGACCCAGCTAGAGAGAGGTGAGAGAGAGCCGTGTGTGTATGTGTTGTATGTGTGTGTAGCAGTGGCTGGGTTTGCCGTGTGTGCATGTGTAGTGTGTGGGTGATGAGTGGTGTGTTGAGTGTGTGTGTTAGCCGTGTGTGGTGTGTTTCAGTGAGGTGCCGTGTGTGTATGCTGTGTATGAATAGTGCGTGTGCATGGGTGGTGTGTGGGTGATGAGTGGTGTGTTGAGTGTATGTGTTAGCCGTGTGTGGTGTGTTTCAGTGAGGTGCCATGTGTGTATGCCGTGTGTGAATGGTGTGTGTGCATGGGTGGTGTGTGGGTGATGAGTGGTGTGTTGAGTGTGTGTGTTAGGATGGCAGTGGTGGTGTGGTGAGAGTGTGTGCTGCTGCCGTGTGTTATATGAAGCTCAGTGTGAGTATCAGTGGTGAAGCTTAGTGTGTGTTTGTGTGTATTTCTTACATTTTCTCCCCACCCCCCGTCACTCATGAACACCACTCTCCTCTTTTTATCAATCTCAGATTATCTCCCCTCCAATAATACACCACCCACTCCCTCTTTTTTGTCCCCCTCTCTTTTTAATCTTTTCCAACTTCTCACCTGCTCTCTTCTCTTTTTTGATTCTTTTCCCCCCTGACCATGCATGTTCCCTCCCTTTCTAAAAAAAATAATTGTTCTCCACCGTCCCACACAACCTCACCAAAAATCTTATCTCCATCCCCCCACTCATTCATCCTCTTTTTATTTTTATTTTTTATTATATATATACATTTTTTTTTATCATTTTCTTTTTTATCAAATATCAAAATTATTTATACCAATTTAGATAAAAACATCAAAAACTATGTACAACACATAAAATTATAAAATATTATAAAATATTAAAAATTAATAATTTGGCCAACATGGGTGAGGTTTGGGATTAAAGCTTTTTGATATTTTCTGCTGAGAAATTCATAAAATAGTATATTCCAACTTTCATCATGGGGTGTTCAAAAGAAAGTGCCCAAGTCTTAGGGCCGATCAAAATAGGGTGTCTACAGATGGCAATAGTCTACACTGTCTTCGGCTCGTTCTTAGAGCCAAAGTTAAGGGAGAGGGCAGTCGCCTATCTCTTATCAGTGTGGGAAGTCAGGGCACCTGAAGTGGTTTTCCCTCAGGCAGGTGGCACATATGGTGCGTCTGGTTTGAGGCAGACACAGAGTCATCAGCCTACACCATCAGCTCAGGCATCGAGGGACAATTAAGGATTCTCTTCGGCTCAGTTAGTGCATCAAACTTATGCTCCGAGGGGAGAGTAGGTAGAGCAGAGACCTACGGGGTGTGTGCATGCTATTACCAAGCCAGATTTGTTGCCAGCTTCGGTAGTGAGAGGTAACTTCTTGTTGTGTAATGTTATTGCCAATGTGTTGATTGATACTGGTGCATCGCATTCTTTCATTTCGTCTGCATTCTCATCAACATTGGGGCTAGAAGTGGCTCAGTTAGCATTTCAGGGTAAAGTCACCTGATGGTAGTGAGGTTATGTTGGACCACGGGTATCGGTGTTGTGAGATAGAGGTTGCTGGTCGCTAACTTCCTTTTGCTTTTGTGTTGATTGATATGTCAAGTTTTGATGTTATTTTTGGCATGGATTGGTTGTCATCTTATCGGGCCATTATAAACTGTTACCATTAGAGAGTTATGGTGTGCACCTTGAGTGGTGATTGCTTTTATTTCCTAGGGGATCGAGTTGATAGGGCCTTGTTGCCAGTGTGTGATCCGCGTGCTCGGGGTGAGCTTAGTCTCCTTTTCACTACATTCTTAGGTTTTGAGAGCGATACGGTCTGAGTAGAGTTGGCAAGGGTAGTTTGCGAATACCCAGACGTTTTTCTCGAGGATCTCACTAGTTTACCACCTCACTGTGAGATTCAGTTCTTTATTGACCTAGTGCCTATCAGGACACCAATTTCCATGGCACTGTATAGATTTGCACCCGCTGAGTTAAGTGAGTTGAAGATTCAACTCCAGGAATTGCTTGATAAGGACTTTATCCGCCCTAGTACTTCGCCTTGGGGAGCACCGACTCTCTTTGCCAAGAAGAAGGATGGCACTTTGTGACTTTGTATTGATTACTAGAAGTTGAACTTGGTAATTGTAAAGAACAAGTACACATTGCCTCGTATAGATGACTTATTTGACCAGTTGAAGGGGTCTTGTTGTTTCTCTAAGATAGACATAAGATCGGGTTATCACTAGTTGAGAGTGAAGGAGGAAGATATCTGGAAGTTGGCATTTGTTACGCGGTATGGCCATAATGAGTTTCTAATGATGCCTTTTGGGTTAACCAATGCACCGGACTTGTTTATGGATTTGATGAATCGGATCTTCCATGAGTTCCTAGACCTTTTTGTGGTCATCTTTGTTGACGACATTTTGATTTACTCACCCTCTGAAGTGGAACACGAGAAACACTTATGGGTTGTGCTTGAGTTACTTAGAGCCCACAAGTTGTTTGCTAAGTTTGGAAAGTGTGAGTTCTGGTTGAAGGAGATGAAATTCTTAGGCCATGTGGTATCCGGGGAAGGGATGACTGTAGATTCCTCCAAGATTGAGGCAATGCAAGATAGGTAACAACCTAATAATGTCTTTAAAATTCAGAGTTTCTTGGGGTTAACTGGGTATCACCGTCGTTTTGTGAAGGATTTCTCTAGATTAGCCTCACCGTTGACCAAACTGTCAGGAGAGAGGGCAGTTGCCTACATGTTATCAGTGTGGGCAGTCAAGCCACTTAAGGAGGTTTTGCCCTCAGGCAGGTGGCGTATCTGGTGTGTCTAGTTTGAGGCAGACACAGAGCTATCAGCCTACACTGTCAACACAGGCCTTAAGGGCCAATTAGGGAGCCTCTTGGCTCGATCGATTATGTCGGACTTATGCTCAGGGGTGGCGGTGGAATAGAGATCTACACGACAGATTTGTTGCTAGTACCTTCAGTAGTGAGAGGTAACTTCTTGTTGTGTAATTCTATTGCCAATGTGTTGATTGATATTGGTGCATTGCATTCTTTTATTTCGTCTACGTTCACATCAGCATTAAGGTTAGAAGTGGCTCAGTTAGCATCTCCACTCAGGGTAGAGTCACCTGTTGGTGGTAAGGTCGTGTTGGACTAGGGGTGTCAGGGTTGTGAGATAGAGGTTGCCAGTTGCCGACTTCCTTTCACTTTTGTGTTGGTTGACATGTCAAGTTTTGATGTTATTTTGGGCATGGATTGGTTGTCATTCTACTGAACCATTATTGATTGTTACCATCAGAGAGTTACGGTGTGCACCTTGACTGGTGATTGTTTTTATTTCCTGGGGGATCAAGTTGATAGGGCCTTGTTGCTAGTGTGTGATTCACGTGGTCTGGGCGAGCTTAGTCTCATTCTCGCTACATTCTTGGCTGTTGAGAGCGACATGCTCCGGTTAAGTTACCGAGGGTAGTTTGTGAATACCCTGACGTCTTTCTCGAGGATCTCACTAGTTTACCACCTCACCGTGGGATTGAGTTCTCTATTGACTTAGTGCCTGGCGCGACATTGATTTCCATGGCACTGTATAGATTTACACCCTCTGAGTTGAGTGAGTTGAAGATTCAACTCAAAGAATTGCTAGATGAGGGTTTTATCTGCCCTAGTACTTCGCCTTGTGGAGCACTGACTCTCTTTGCGAAGAAGAAAAATGGTACATTGCGACTTTGTATTGATTACTAGAAGATGAACCGGGTAACTATTAAGAACAAGTACCCATTGCCTCATATAGATGACTTGTTTGATCAGTTGAAGGGGTCTTGTTATTTCTCTACGATAGACTTGAAATCGGGTTATCACCACCAGTTAAGAGTGAAGGAGGAGGATATCCAGAAGACGACATTTTGTACGCAGTATGGCCATTATAAGTTTCTAGTGATGCCTTTTGGGCTAACCAATGCACTGGCCTTGTTTATGGATTTGATGAACTAAATCTTTTGTGAGTTCCTATACCGTTTTGTAGTTGTCTTTGTGGATGACATCTTGAATTACTCACCCTTTGAGAAGGAACACGAGAAACACTTACGGATTGTACTTCAGTTGCTCAGAGCCCACAAATTGCATGCTAAGTTCAGGAAGTGTGAGTTCTGGTAGGTGAAATTCTTAGGCCATGTGGTATTAGGGAAAGGGGTGACTAAGATTGGGAGAAACCTAAGAATGTTTTTGAGATTTGGAGTTTCTTGGGGTTAGCCAAGTATTACCGTCATTTTGTGAAGGATTTCTCTAGACTAGCCTCACTGTTGACTAGACTAACAAGGAAGGGAATTAAATTTGTATAGAGTGAGACTTGTGAGAAATTGTTTCAAGAGCTTAAGGTTAGACTTACCACTGCTCCAATGTTGATAATTTCGGAGAGGGATTTAGTCTATTCAGTGTATTGTCATGCGTCTCGGGATGGTTTGGGTTGTGCCTTGATGCATATGGCTTACGGAAATTGAAAACACACGAGAGAAACTATCCTACTCATGACTTAGAGCTAGTAGCAGTAATCTTTGCCTTAAAGATTTGGAGACATTACTTGTATGGTGAGAGATTTGAGGTGTTCTCCGATCATAAGAGTTTGAAGTTTCTATTTTTATAGAAAGATTTGAATTTGAGGCAGAGAAGGTGGACGGAGTTTATGGAGGATTACGACTTCAAGTTGCATTATCATCCGGGGAAGGCCTATGTCTTGAGTAGGAAATCCATTAGCAGTGTAGCTAGTATTGCCTTTTGAGAATAGGAGATATTGGGTGCTATTGGCGAGTTTGACTTACATCTTGGCAAGTCTATTGAGTAGGCACGTTTGTTTACTATAATTGCCTAACCTACACTTGTGAGCTGAGTTATGTAAACACAATGAGGTGATCACGAGGTAGAGTCTATTCAGGAGAAGATATCTAATGGGAAGGTAGAGAACGGCTTGAACGTGTATTTTGACTCAAGTGTTAGATATCTTGACCGTATTTTCGTGCCGGAGTCTTGTAGAGAGGAGGTACTTCGAGAGTTCCACCATTCGCCCTTTGTGGTACACCTGGGAAACACAAAGATATACCATGACCTTAGTCGCTAGTTTTGGGGGAGGGGAATGAAGAGAGAACTAGCCTTGTTTGTTTCGAGGTGCCTTACTTATCAACAAGTGAAGGTCAAGCATCAGAGGCTAGTAGGTTTGTTGCAACCCTTACCTATACTCGAGTGGAAGTGGGAGCATGTCACTATGAATTTTGTTGTGGGTCTTCCGAGGACTTAACGGGGTAATGATGCCATGTGGGTGATAGTCGATCAGTTAACCAAGTCAGCACACTTTGTACCTATGCGCACGAGTGACTCAGTTGTTTACCTTGTCGATCTTTATGTTAGGGACATAGTGTGACTTCACGGAGTCCCCGTGACTATTGTTTCGGATAGAGATCCGTGTTTCAGTGCTCGATTGTGGCAGAGCCTACAGAATGCCTTGGGCACTAGATTGACGTTTAGTACCGCTTACCATCCTCAGACTAACGGACAGTCAGAGTGTACCATTCAGATTCTAGAGGATATGCTTCAGGGTTGTGTTCTTGACTTTAAGTGGTAGTAGGAGAGGCACTTGCCTTTAGTAGAGTTAGCCTACAACAATAGCTTTCAGACGAGTATTGGCATTGCACCGTTTGAGGCCTTGTATGGCCGACTATGTAGATCTCTTGTGTGTTGGGTCGAGATGGGTGACGCGCCTATGTTAGGTTCCGAGTTAGTTCGGGAATGACGAAGAAGGTTGCGCTTATCCGTAAGAGGTTGGTTTCATCTCAGAGTCATCAGAAGAGTTATGCCAACCGTAGGAGGAGATTGTTATCATTTGAGGTAGAAGATCAAGTCTTATTGAAAATATCACGTAGATGAGGTTTGATGAGATTTGGGAAGAGTGAGAAGTTGTTTACCAGATTTACTGGGCCTTTTGAGATCTTAGAGCGCATTGGGGAGATAGCTTATCATTTGGCCTTGCCGCCACAGCTTTTCGAGGTTCATGATTATTTCATATATGTGTGCTTCAGAAGTATGAGTCGGATCTGTCACATGTGTTGGATTGGACCAAGTTAGAGGTAGATGAGGATGCCTCGTATGAGGAGAGACCAGTTAGACTCTTAGACACGCGAGACCAAGTCTTGGAAGGTAGGACAATTCTATTGGTAAAGGTGTTGTGGAGACACCATGGTGTTGAGGAGTATCCAGACCTTTTTGTTGATACTTGAAACTTGTGAGAAAGATCTTGTTATGTTAATCAAATGTAAACATTGTGTATGTTTTGATAATGTGAATTGTATATTCAGTATTGAAAACCTTATTTATTATTGTTATGAGAATGAATGACTGATGGATGGATCATAGTTATATTGATTTAAATACAGTGGTTATTATGTTGGTTTTAAAATTTCGAGGACAAAATTCCTTAAGGGGGGAGGTTATAACAATTTTGGTTTAGACTTGACCCGTTTATTATTTTGGATGGATTACTCATTTTATTTCATTGTCCATGTCATGACCCAAACACGCTCCTATAGGTTTAGCGTCGTAACCAGCCAATAATCCGTGATTACCAAAGGCTTGTTTAATAGTAATAACAGTAATATAATAATAGGGGTCGGCGGAAGCCTATAAATAATAAAATATTACATCTAATGAGCTGTGAGGACTTAAATGAACAAATAACCTTGATATATACATAAACACTTAAGTCCATAAAACACTTACGTACAAAATGAAAACATAAGTTAGGGAATTAAATTCCATTACCAAAATAGTAGTAACAAAATTCATAAAATATTCATGCCGCACATACACAAGTTCAAAAGGGTGAACTTAGAACCACCCAAAAAGCCTTAACACTTGATTATTCGGAACCTCGGAGTGAGGCACAGTAGTTGGCTTGACAAAAAAGGTTCGGGATGATGTTGCTATGTCCGTTCTGGTGCTTGCTCACCTACATACATACATTAAATAGTGAGTTAGAGCCCAGTGCATAACAATTGTGTAAAGGGGTTTATGAATGATGTCCTAATAGCAATTCAAAACATTCAGTTTCAGCAGTGAATCAGTTCACGAAGAGGCCTTTCATACATTTCAGAGTCATATGAAATCATATCAGTCATATGTGGTACATCCAATAGTAAATAGTACAGTAGGTCTTAAAGACCAAACAGTCATTTGATGGCCATCAATGCAGTAAATAGTAGTTCCAAGAGTTGGAACTCACAGAGATCTCTATGTGATGGCGATATGATTGCTATGGATGCCACAATTACAGTTCACAAAGTAGGACAATTACCCATTGAGTAACTGCATTTTAGAAAATAGTGTATTCAACGATCAGAAAATAAGTACAGTTCAACATATCTTTACAACATTGTTACTTACAATGGGCTCCTAGAATTACGTACTTAAGATATAGCGTCTGACCTAAACAAACAAATTCAAGCACAACTCAATTACATTCTATTCATTTAGTTAGTTCTATTCGGTACTTATACTTATTTAGTTTCTATTCGTTGCTTATCCGTTCGGTTATAAATTTTTGTTCTTTATTTTCTTTCATGCCTATGATATGCACATGAATGCAAAAACATGTGAAAACCATGTAAATTGAGGCCCAGAAATTGGAAAAGTGGAGCGAAAAAAAAAAAAAAAAAAACCAGGCTTGCCCTGTTGGCCACAAGTGCGATGGCCTTGGCTACTTGTGCGGTGGCCTTAGTCACTCAAGCGAGCAGAATGCATGTTGCAAAGGAGGGTTGGCCGCTCGTGCAGTGGCCCAGGCCACTCAAGCGAGCAAAATGCATGATGCATAGGAGAATTTGCTGCTTTCGGCGATGCAGGATAAAATATTGTCCGAAAGTTGCTCTTATTTTTGGACCTTCCTTTCTTCAAAATCTAACTCCATATCCATATATTTCAAAGCTCAAAATTCATAAAAACATGTTGAATTCACAATTTCTAACTTCAAACAAAAATCATTAGTTTAAATCAAAGCTCAATTTCCATGCAATGATCAAGTTCTTTGCGTTCAAAGTTTAAATCGCCAAAATATATATTCATGAGTTCCAATCCAAAATTTTTTAAGTTTCCTCTTCAATTTTGAAAACTCATGCAAGAAATGATGTGTATGAAGAAGCATATGATGAATTCATGCCATGCATGTTGAATTTGACAACAAATTCCTTCAATTCTTCTCTATATTAGCTTGCATATTCTAGCTTGTCAATTACAACAAATCTTCAACTTAATCATACATTCATCCTAGTTCATCTCAAATTCTAAAAGATTATGAAGATGACATCTCAATTTCATGGAATGAGAGGGGAATTCTTACTTTGATTGATTAATTTGTGAAGCTTTGGCCTAATCTCCCTTAATTCTTCTTTGTTCTCTTCTTTTCTCTTTGTTGAGCTCTCTCTCAGGAAGTCTTCTCTCCCTCTCTCTGCATGTATGCCTCAAAGCTCAACAAGGTCCACCACACTCCTCTTATTCCCACTCATTGATGACTAGCTTAGGACAATATAAATTAGATTAGCTTTAATTATAAGTTTCAATTAAATTCAAATTCTCACCATAATCTAGATTAATCTAAATCAACCTAAACTTAATTATACCAATGTGGATTAGGCTCCAATTACATATCCAATTATTTAATTTTAACTTGCTTAAATTACTGAATGAGACAAGTTCAATTACCACCTATTCATATATGTTCACCATACCAATACAATACATATAACACATGGCACATAATTCATATTGAATACACAATCACATGATCAATGCAAAACACGTAATTAATTTAATTAATTAGGGAGGTGGTTGTCACATTCTCTCCCCCTTTGGATGTTTGGTCCTCCAAATTCAATTACCTTCCTCTGGGAAGAACACAGGATCAAGTGGGAAGAGTTTTGGATATCTTTTCTTCATATCATCTTCTCTTTCCCAAGTCACATAAATCCTTCCATGATTTTGCCAATCCATTTTCACTAACGGTATGTCTCTTTTCCTTAACTTCTTGACCCCATCGATTTACAATCTGAATGGGCCTTTCTTCATAAGTATAATCATCACTCAAAAGGACGTGGGTAGACTCAATAACATGAAAAGGATCCCGGCGATAATCCCATAACATTGAAACATGAAATACATTATGCATATGCTCCATTTCGGGAGGAAGAGCGACCTGATACGCCACTGGGTTGATTTTCTCAATGATTTCATACGGCCCAACATACCTTGATGCTAACTTGCCCTTGGTTCCAAAGCAAGTATGCCCTTTCATTGGTGTCATTTTAATAAAAACATGATTGCCCACTTCGTATTCTCTATCTCGCCTTCGAACATCCGCGTAACTTTTCTGTCAGCTTTGTGCAGTTTTCAATCGTTGTTGAATTAGCTTCATTGTTTATGTCATTTCTTGCACAATTTTAGGCCCAGGTAAAGGTCCATCTCCGACTTCTGCCCAACAAATCGGTGACCGACATTTTCTCCCACATAAAGCTTTGAAAGGTGCCATGCCAATGCTTGAAACTATTGTCGTAAGAAAATTTGGCTAGAGGCAAATGGGTTTCCAAATTTCCTTGAAAGTCCAGTGCACACATACGCAACATATCCTCCAAAATTTGTATTGTCCTTTTTGACTGGCCATCGGTATGTGGATGATATGTACTACTCAGTCTCAATTCAATTCCCAATGCCTTCTGCAAACTTTACCAAAATCTTGATGTGAATTTTGAGTCCCTATCAGAAACAATTGACACAGGCACTCCATGCAATCTCACAATCTCATTAATATAAATAGTAGCTAACTTATCCACATTATAAAATGTTTTCACAAGTAAGAAATGAGCAGATTTCATCTAATGGTTAACAATAACCCAAATCAAATCCATACCTCTATTGGAGCGAGGTAGTCTAACAATGAAATCCATAGTGATACACTCTCATTTCCACTATGATATTGGCAATGGCTGGAGCAATCCCACAGGTTGTTGATGCTCAGCTTTAACCTGTTGGCATTGTAAACACTTAGACACAAATTCAACAATTTCTTTCTTCATTCCTAGCCATCAGAAATTTTGCTTTAAGTCTTGGCACATCTTTGTATTTCCTGGATGAATAGAGAATTTTGAACTATGGGCTTCTTGCAAAACTTGCTTCTTTAACTCAACATCATTCGGTATATATAATCGGCCTTGAAAATTTAGCACATCATTCTCAAAAATGAAATCCGTTCTCAGTTTAGATTCCCTTTCGTCAACATTCTTCTTCAGAAATTCATCTTGTTGCTGTTTTTCTTTAATCTCCTAAAGAATCACCGGTTGAGCAGAAATAGCAACCAAAGTTCTGCCTTGTTTGCGCAAAACAATTTCAACTTCAAATTTCTCAAGATCACGTAATAATGCTCTTTGCCCGGTTAGTAGACAAGCTAAGTTTCCAATTGATTTGCAAGCCATAGTCTTTAATTAGGAACGGAATTAGCTTTCCCCGGATGGTACAAGATTTGCAAGCTATAGTCTTTAATTAGTTCCATCCATCTTCGTTGTCTCATATTCAACTCCTTCTGGGTAAAGAAATATTTTAAGCTGTTGCGATCCGTGTAAACTTCGTATGTTGCCCCATATAGGTAGTGGCGCCAAATTTTCAATGCAAATACCACTGCGACAAACTCCAAATCATGGGTTGGATAATTCTTCTCGTGCGGTCTTAGTTGTCAGGAAGCATATGCTATTACTTTTTCATTCTACATCAATACACACCCCAAACCCTTATAAGAAGCATCACTAAAAATAGTATATCCATTTGTACTTAAGGGTAAGGTGAGAACTGATGTAGTCACAAGTCGAGTTTTCAATTCTTGAAAAGCTGGCTCTCTTTGATCAGTCCATTCAAACAGTACTCCCTTATGAGTCAACTGAGTAAGTGGCAAAGCAATGTTGGAGAAATCTTTCACAAATCTTTGGTAGTATCTGGCCAAACCCAAGAAACTTCGAATTTGATAACCTTGGTCGATGCAGGCCAATTCACAATTGCCTCAATCTTTTGCGGGTTAACTGAAATACCATCTTTAGTAATCACATGTCCCAAAAACATAACACTATCAAGCCAAAACTCACATTTTGTTCGTTTAGCAAACAATCTCTTCCCTCTCAAGGTTTGGAAAACAATTCTCAAGTCATGTTCATGTTTCTCTTTGCTTTTGGAGTAAATCAAAATATCATCTATAAAAACAATCACAAATTCATTGAGGAATGGCTTGAAAATTCTATTCATAAGATCCATAAATGTAATAGGCGCATTAGTAACTCCGAAAAACATAACAAGAAATTCATAATGTTCGTACCTTATTTGGCGATTTTTGATGTCTTGACTTTGAATTTCAATTGGTGGCATCGGATCAAGATCAATCTTGGAAAATACTTGGGCACCTTGGCCCGATCAAATAAGTCATCAATATGTGGCAACGGATACTTGTTCTTCAATGTCACCTTGTTCAATTCAAGATAATCAATCCAAAGCCTTAATGAACCATCATTCTTTTTCACAAATAAGACTGGAGCACCCCACCGTGATGTACTAGGCTTGATAAAATTTTTGTCCAACAGCTCTTGTAATTGAATTTTCAACTCTTTCAGTTCAGTAGTAGACATTAGGTATGAGGTTTTAGAAATTGACTGTGTACCCGGTATCACCTCAATAGTGAACTCAATTTCCCTGTCAATCAAATCCCTTGGAAAATCATCTAGAAAAACATATGGGAATTCTCTGACTATAGGAATATTGTCCACATTAGCTTTATCAACAGTAGGCACAGTCAATACACAACACAAATACCCTTTACACCATTTTCTAATCAATTTGCATGCTTTCATAGATAAAATCAAATATGGGGGAGGTACAACAGCAACTTCGTTAAATATAGATTCAGGTAATCTAGATGGACGAAAAACTTCTTGTTTGGTTATACAATCAATGGTGGCATGATATTTCGTTAAACAATCCATCCCCAAAATTACATCAAAATGATCAAGATTCAGAGGCAACAAATCAATATATAAAATCATATCTCCAATAGCAACCTCACATGTAGGATACATATATGCACCAGTCATAGACCCCTCAGTAGGTGAAAACACAACTAATAAATAATTCATGAGTTCCAGTGGTCTAGATAATTTTCATGAAAAAGCATGCGATGCAAATAAATGCCTAGACCCCGGGTCAATCAAGATATAAGCATTTTGAGCACAAATAGGGAGTATACCTGATACTACTATATCAGTATTTTGCACATCTCTAGGTACAAGTACGAAAACCCAACCTTGCCTTAAAGTTTCTCTCCCTGTAGCTTTAGAAGTGGGTTTTGGTGTAGCGGTTGATACTGCAACACTTGCTACGGGTCTATTAGTGCCTTGAAATGCGAGAGGACAATCTTTGACTATGTGGCCCACTTTGCCACACCGATAACATGCCCCGAAAATTTTGTAATAAATCCCTTTATGTCTTTTACCACATTCTGGACAAGGCGGTGTAGAATTGCTTCCTTGGCTAGAACTACTCGTCGACCCCGTATTCTATTTCTTATTCTGTGTGTTGTTCTTGCCCTTCTTAAAATTAAATCCTTGCCTCTTACCCCTCCAATCAGTCACTGGTGTCTTGGCCTGCTTTAAAGCTACAATATTTGCCTTAGACATGATAGCTCTATCAAGAACATCCACATATTTAGTTAATTTGAGAACATTGACCCAATCGAGTACTTCCACATTGAGTCCATGGCTTTCTTATAGTCAGTATCTACTATATGCGGTGCATACCAAGCGAGCTTCGTAAACTTAGCTTCATATTCGGCCACAAACATAGTACCCTGCTTCAACTGTTCAAACTCAAATACTTTACGGTCCTGAACACGTTGGGAAAAATATTTGGCATAGAATATCTCCTTGAATTGAGCCCAAGTCATAGAACCATTGTTGTCTCGAGTGAGCATCCAATATCGCCTTGCCTCTTCTTGTAACGTAAAAGTAGCCAATAACACTTTTTGTGCCTCAGAACATGGAAACACTTTAAACAATTTTTCAATTTCTAAGATCCATGCTTCAGCTTTCAATAGCTCAAGACCTCCCTGGAATGTTGGTAGTTTCATTTTGTTAAACTTTTGTGTTAGGGCGATGATATCATCATTGTTGTTTGGTTCAACTTGCAGCGGTGGCAGAGGCGGAGGTGGGAGCTGTTGATTCTATTGTTGTTGTCTCAATGATTTTGTTAATAATTCTACCATTCTTTCCTACTGTGCAAGTCTTGCATCTAATGATTCAATTTCATCTACATTGCTATTATTCTCCATTGCATTATATAAACCATGGCACTATTAAACATAGGAAAGATGGTTCTCATGTTTATGTTAACACATATACATATAACATATCCACACACACTCATACATGCTCATGCAATGCCCTAATTTACTTTCTAGGACATCCTATAGCTCATTTGGATATGTGTGTGCAGTATAACTCGTGCTCTAATACCACTCTGTCATGACCCAAACTCGCTCCTATAGGTTTAACATTGTAACTTGACCCGATGTCTGTGATTACCAAAGGCCTATTACTTGATAATATGACAATACAATAATAGGGGCCAGCAAAAGCCTATAAATAATAAAATATTACATCCAATGAGCTGTGAGGACTTAAATGAACAAACAACCTTGATAGATACATAAAAACTAAAGTCCATAAAGCACTTATGTACAAAATGAAAACATAAGTTAGGGAATTAAATCCCATTACCAAAACAATAGTAACAAAAGTCATACAACATTCATGTCATGCATACACAAGTTCAAAATGGTGAACTTAGAACCACCCAAAAAGCCTAAACGCTTGACAGTTCAGAACCTCACAGTGAGGCATAGTAGTTGGCTTGACAAAAGGGTTCGGGATGACACCACTATGTCTGTTCCAATGCTTGCTCACCTACATACACATATTAAACAGTGAGCGAAAGCCCAGTGAATAACAATTGTGTAAAGGGGTTTTTCAATGATGTCCTTATAGTAATTCAAAACATTTAGTTCCAATAGTGAATCAGTTCACAAAGCAGTCTTTCATACATTTCAGAGTCATATGAAATTAAATCAGTCATACGTGGTACATCCAATAATAAAATAGTATAGTAGGTCTTAAAGACCAAACAGTCGTTTGATGGCCATCAATACGATGTGATAGTTCAAGAGTTAGAAGCGAGATCTCTATAGCGATGGCAGTAACAATAATAGTAGCAATAATAGTTGCTATGGATGTCGCGAGTACAGTTCATAAAATAGGACAATCATTCATTCAGTAACTACGTTTCAGAAAACAGTGCATTCATCGATCAGAAAATAAGTACAGTTGAACATAGCTTTACAACATTGGTACTCACAGTGGGCTCCCTAAATTACGTGCTTAAGATGCGGTGTCCGACCTAAACAAACAAATTCAAGCACAACTCAATTACATTTAATTCATTCAGTTGGTTCTATTCAATTCAATACTTATACTTATTCAATTTCTATTTGTTCCTTATCCATTCAGTTATAACTATTTATTCTCTATTTTCTTTCATGCCTATGATATGCACATGAATTAAAAAAACAAATGAAAACCATGTAAATGGAGGCCCAGAAGTTGGAAAAATGGAGCGAAAACAAAAACTTGCCTTATTGGTCACACGTGCAGTGGCCTTGGCCGCTTATGCGGTGGCCTCGGCCGCTCAAGCAAGCAAAATGCATGTTACAAAGGAGGATTGGTTGCTCGTGCGGTGGCCCAGGCCGCTCGAGCAAGAAAAATGCATGATGCATAAGAGAATTTGCTTTCGGCGGTGAGCGAGGCCACTCGGCGATGCAGGATGAAATCTTTGTCCGAAAGTTGCTCTTATTTTTGGACCTTCCTTTCTTCAAAATCTAACTTCATATCCATATATTTCAAAGCTCAAAATTCATAAAAACATGTTGAATTCACAATTTCTAACTTCAAACAAAAATCATAAGTTTAAATCAAAGCTCAATTTCCATGCAATGATCAAGTTCTTTGCGTTCAAAGCTTAAATCACCAAAATAGATATTCATGAGTTCCAATCCAAAATGTTTGAAGTTTCCTCTTTAATTTTTAAAACTCATGCAAGAAATGATGTGTATGAAGAAGAATGTCATGAATTCATGCCATGCATGTTGAATTTGATAACAAATTCCTTCAATTCTTCTCTATATTAGCTTGCATGTTCTAGCTTGTCAATTACAATAACAAATCTTCAACTTAATCATAAATTCATCCTAATTCATCTCATATTCTAAAAGATTATGAAGATGATATCTCAATTTCATGGAATGAGTGGGGAATTCTTACTTTGATTGATTAATTTGTGAAGCTTTGGCCTAATCTCCCTTAATTCTTCTTCTTTCTCTTCTTTTCTCTTTGTTGAGCTCTCTCTCAGGATGTCTTCTCTCCCTCTCTCTGCATGTATGCCTCAAAGCTCAACAAGGTCCGCCATACTTCTCTTATCCCCACTCATTGATGACTAGCTTAGGACAATATAAATTTGATTAGCTTTAATTATAAGTTTCAATTAAATTCAAATTCTCACCATAATCTAGATTAATCTAAATTGACCTAAACTTAATTATACCAATGTGGATTAGGCTCTAATTACTTATCCAATTATTTAATTTTAACTTGTTTAAATTACTAAATGAGACAAGTTCAATTACCACTTATTCATATACGTTCACCATACCAATACAATACATATAATACATGGAACATAATTCATATTGAACACATAATCACATGAGCAATGCAAAGCACATAATTAATTCAATTAATTAGGGAGGTGGTTGTCACAGTTCAACTCATTTTCATCTTATTGGTAGTTGGTTTTGGTTGTTGGGAGTTTTGGTTAAGTTTGAAACAGGTTTGGAGGTTAGTTTTTCGAAGTGTTGTTGCCTTGAAATTTTCTTGTTTTCTCAAGCGACCATACTTGCACTTGAGCGGTCTTTTATAGTCTACAAAACTACCGGGAATTTGAGTTCTTCACTCGAGCGGTCATTCTTGCACTCTAGTAGTGTCTTTGTATTGTCTAGTCGCTCGAGCCACAATTCCTACGCTTGAGCGATCTGTGCGTGTATCAATCAGAAGAAGTCACTTTTTGGATCACTTTGTCACTTCTCTCTCTCTCTCTCTCTCTCTCTCTCTCTCTCTCTCTCTCTAAATCTCATATCTATGCTCTCTCCCCCTCTCTCTCTCTCTATAGAAATCATCTCTAAACTTCAAATACACTTTGATCCATCAATCTCTACACCATAGTCCCTTTGACAAAAAGAGAGAGCACGTCGAAGGATCATTCTAATCGGAGAAGTTCGTGCTTTTGGCTCTGTCAAGTCCTACCCATCTTTCCTTTGTGTCTTGTTCTTTAAGGTAGGGATTACTTTGACTCTTTTTATGATTTTTAATTTAGTTATTTGTCTTTTAAAAAGGCTATTGTGATTTTGGGATTTTTGATAAAAATCTGGGGTTTGGGTTGGAAATCAAAAGAGGGGTTTTCAAAATGGGTTCGTGAATATGTATATGGGTTTGTAATTGTGGTTGAATTGTGATGAGATGGTAGATTTTTATCCTTGGAGTTTATTTTTAAAGAAATGGGATTTTGCCTTAAATTGTGAATATTTGATTTTGTAAAGAAAAAATGGAATTGATGTTAGTTTTATGAAATTGGAACGACAATGATGATAGTGGTGGAGTTGGATATGAATTATTACTCCTATTTTGAAATGTTTGAAAGTATATCTTTATTAGAAATTATTTATCTATTTAGAGATATTTGTTTTGGGCTATCGGTGGAGGATAGTTATGATTGTTGTAGAAATTGCATGAGAATTATGTGAATTGAAACTAGTTTCTCATCCATTTGCATTGAGTATTGTAATATATTTAACACATTAAAAATGTTCATTGTTTTGAGAAAAAATGGTGAATACCTTGGTGAATCTGGGCAGGGAGTGTAATTGTGGTATTAAGTTGACCTGTATATCATTGGTGAAAGTCTAGAAACCTGAGCGGATAGGTGCTGAGCCTTCTAGTTAGTACCGATAAAAATGGCAATTGGTAGAGCTTGTAGCCTACTTGCAAACACATCCTAGAGATTCGATGTGTATCCACTACCTATTTTCTATTGAAAAGAAAGTGATTTCATGAATTGTGATATAACTTGGCATTACATTGTTTTTTTTTTGGAAAGAGATATATTTGTTTTGGTATGAGCATTGCACATACATTCACCTTATAACTCTTAAGATTTATACATTATGTTAGAGGATCTTTACTAGGCTTTGGCTCACCTATGTAGAAAACCATTTAGTCTTGATGATATGCCTTCACCAAGGTAGTAGCTTGGAAGGACTTGGAGTAAAGAATTTTTTTTTGTTTTGTTATTGTTGTATTTATTTTGTACGAGCCTAGGGCTTTATTTGTATTTGGGATAGAAATAAGCTAGTGGATAGTGAATGAGATCACCACGAAGTGATACTAAAAGAAAATATGGTCGTGGAATAAGTTGAGGTCCGACGGGAAGCCAAGGCAAGGCTGCTGCCCGCCAGTGAAGCAAAATTACTAAGTACTTAACCTAACTCTGATATCAAAAAGAATGAAAAGAATTATTTGGCTTATCCATGAATGAGGTAGAGACCGTGTATATATAATAGATTCATGATATAATTTATGAAACTATATAAATAAGGAAACGATATAAATAGGGCAAAAATACTAAATCAGTGATTGACATAATCATTGATTATATACATAATACTAAAAATAAAAAAATTCTATGTATTCTAATTTCTATATTCAACATCCTCCATTTTGTCTTCCTTTACCTGGCTAATAGACACTTCAAATCTGATACTTGTAATATAATTACACCATTTAAAGGAAAGGAATCGAGAGAGAAAGAGTGTGTGTGTGTGTGTGTGTGTATGTGTATGCCTGATAGTCACAGATATGACTATCAAATTGTAAAGAAGAAGAAAAAGAAGATCATATCAGATCTTGAAACGTTTTGATGAGGAATGATGGGGTTAGGGCTGGTGAAAATGTTTCAACAGATCAGATCTTGAAATCCTCTCTTAAAATTCGAGTATCTGATTTGTTTAACAAAAAATTGCATTGCTATTTTAACAGATAAAAAATTGTATAAATAAAATTTGTATAGATAAAATTTGAACAGATAGATATAAATTTAAACAAATAAGTTCAAAAAAATTAAATAGATAAAAAAATTAAACAGACAGGTGAAGGGGTAAAATTAGATAACAAAATGTTCTCCAAAATAACAAAATGTACTATTAGCAAACTATTTCACAAAGTGTGAACTTCTCACCATAAAAAAAATATATATATTCACTGGATCTAACACCTTGCGCAATTGTTAGATTGGACTTTTAGGTATTAATAAGTGGCATACATTTCTTTGTATGTGTGGTAAATTAAGGTTGACCGTAATTTAGTGTAAAGCACATTGGTTGCGTTGTCATCCTTGTTCTGCATTCAACATCGGGTGAGGTTGAGATGTGGTTGGAAAATGAGATGTTATGAGCCACTGTGACATCGTTGTTAATACTACATGTGTGTCCAGGGTAAGTCAAGTTGGTGGAATTATTTTCTGTGTTGTATTGGGTGTATGCGTGTCGTGTGTGACGTGTTTTTGAGTCCAATGTTTTTGGTGTTTTCATGTATGTATGACGAGTAGCCAAACAGATAGCCTTGAGAGCTATTTGTTATTGTTTTTGTTTCATTGGGTCGTTTGTGTGTTGTTGTTTAAATCTGTGATGTCTCTTGGTGCAGAACATGGGCGTATATGTAATCACTGGACGCGGTCTTGTGAGCATAAACGGAAGGCAGCAGACGGTGATGTGACACGCATCAAATGTAGAAGTAGCATGCAAGGACAAACCCTGTTCAAGCAACTGAATATTGTAACTTGTGTTGTTGTTGGTATGAAACGTCCGAAGCAAAGGCTGAATTTTCTTTCCAACATCGCAGACCTCATAAAAATAGTGTACAAGGTGAAGTTGACAGATCAACACCTTGTTCATCTAAGGAAGACACCATTTTGGTTACGGTTCAAAGCCGTATTGATTAATGAGCTTGACCACAAAAAGTTCAGAAAGTGTGACGAGATGGTGGTGAAGATTATACAAACTTACAATGTACGAGAGAGGAAGATTGCGATTGGTGGTCGGCCCGTGGCATTTACGAATGAAGATGTGAGGCTCTTGTTTGGGTTGCAATGTGGGGATGCATTTCTAGACTGGACGGCACGACCTAGGCCTATTGTGGATTTTGTGCAGCGAAGATGTCGGGGTGTCAGTCGCATTATGATGAAATTTGTGAAGGACTTGTTAGTAAATGCGTTGATTGGGTTATATCTTGGATTGATTATGAGGACACATGAAGCTACTATGCTTGTATGCTTGTGTGAAGTTGTTATTTTGACTTGGAGAAAGTGTGAGTTGGACTTTTGTTGATGCGTGAATAATCTGGATGCAATGAAGTTATGCGATTAGGCTAGTGTAGTGCGTGAAATGCGTTAATGTGTTACTTAGAGATTTTCATCAAACACCATATAAAGTGGCGGGATGTGTGATTGCTTTCTTTGGTAAGTGTTCTGAATTAATTTGGGATTGGTAGTTGTGTGGTTTTTAGCATGTCTGTGTTGTTGTGTGTGTTGAACAATGTTTTTTTACTGATGAGCGTTTTGCTGGTTATGTGGCTTGTGTTGTAGTACTAGTTATGTGAACACACATCAATTGTTGAAGCAACATCGGCGCACATGTTCCCAAGGTTCCTAAAGTGAAATGTTGGAGAGTTGCTGGCCAATACAAGGGGTGAGAAATTAATTAGGGCAGTTGGTCTTCAAGTATATGTTTTTTATGAATTATTAAATTTGATGAAGTTCATATAGTAATAGAATGTGCTAATTTGTTTGTGTGTTGGTTGTAGGTACACCCGAGATAGCTGGTTGCTGATGAGCACGAGGTTGATATATTGAGGGGTGTAGGCATGGTCGAGGGAGAGAATGGCGATGTGAAGGGAAACAAAATTCCCAATGTTCCGGTCGAGGTAGATACAATGGGGGGGACGTGGGGTGGGTCGTGCTGTTAGTGTAAGTAAACATGGTAAAAGTAAGGTTAGTGGTGAAAGTGGTGATGAGTTGTCTTCCACACCAATCATGTGTGGATAAAATAGCATGGTTGGACCCAATGAACCTAGTGATGGTGAAGTTTTGGGAGCGAAAGGTGGAACGTACGAGCCGATTGTTGCAAAGAGTGACTGGAATGCAAATTATGATAGGGATGCAATGGATGGTAAGGAGTTTGAAGTGAAAAACATTGACAAAGACAAACTTATAGCCAAGTTGGAGGAAGAAGTTGATAATTTGAAGAGCAAGAATGAGATGCAAGTTGTGTATTTAGTAGGTGGTTTTGAAAGTGTGTTGAGGGTGAAAGAAGAAGAGAACAAAAGACTAGTAGTGGAGAATTCTGAATTGTAGAGAACTGTTACCGTGCTTGAGGAGCGGTTAGTGCATAATGTGATCACGAGAGGTTTGGCGGAGTTGATGGGGCGATGGGGTTTAGGTGGTGTTAGAATTGGCGATGTGTTCAGCGTGGGTGGAGTGGAGAATCTAGTTAGGTTAGGCTGTATGATAAATGTGTTGAATGCATCTCACATATCATGTGTCTATCTGATGAGTGACCATAGTGCGGCATAGTGTTGTCATTTGTTGTTGTTGATATTAGTGTACATGAAGTGATTGTTGTCAATCCTTTAATGGCGGAAGGTGGACAAGCGCATGATGGGCCTAATTCCTTCGTACATAACATTAAAGGAAAGGTTAGAAAAAATTTACAACTGCCAGATTTTGAGTATAAGGATTTGCGGGTGAGGCAAGTTAATGTGGTCAGTGATGGAAATAGGATGCCGATTGATGGGGAGGGATGTAGTAGGGTGCATGGGGTGCGAGATAAGGTTATTGACGTGGATGCTGTTGGCAGTGGGGATATAAAATTCACTGGGTTTGGTATTAACAATCGGCATACGATTTGGAAGATGATGACGGAGCGAGAGAAGGACATGATCAGCGTTGCGTATGATTGTTATGGGAACAGCTGAGTTTTGTTGTTTATGTTGCTGTTTTTGGATTTTATTTACGTTGTGCTAGCAGTGTTGTTTATGTTATCTAAATTTTTTTTTTGACGTTTGTAGGGTGGTCATGTGGGTTGGACGGGTTGACGTTAATGTTGTGCATTGCTCGAATGTCAAAGATATTGGCATAAACTTCGTATCAGAAATGTAAGTTGTATTGTGTGCATATGAAGTTGTATTTGGATTTGATTCTGTTGGTTTGTTGTGAGTGGGGGTATGTGACATAGGGTTGGTGTTGGTGTTTACGAAACTATTTTATGGCAGGTTATTGATACGTATGCGGAGATATTGTCGGAGGAGTAAGAAAGGTTTAATGCTAGGAAGGACTTCCTAGAAAAGTCACTTTTTTTTAGCAACATATGTTTGGTAAGGGTATTGAAGTTATGGGTGTGTTAATGCATAGTTTGTGGTGCACAAGTCTAAAATTTGATTTGTGTTGTGCATGATATATTGAAAAATGACAACTTGTCGGCATAAGATAATTACGTGAGGAGTAACTTGGCTGCAGCAAGAGGTGCACGTTACATTCATTTCCTCATCTGCCATCTATCTCACTGGATGCTTGTTATGTACGACACAGAGGTTGTGAGCTAGAAACATTTCAATTCCATGAGGGCTAGAAACGGTGCAGGAGGTGCGCATTATGCCGAAGCTCTTAAAGTGGTAAGTTCAGGATGGAATAATACAATTTATGAGAGATACTAACCTGTGACTGTGTCCCTTGATTTCATGTGTGTGTTTTTTTTCTTTTTCATAGAAGAATATTGTAATGGAAGTGCAGTGCGAGTCATTGGCAACACGTGGAATGGAAGGGCTTGTGGCCACACAAGAATTTGACATACTGCTTGAGTTTGTGTCTGATTGTTCGCAACAACGTTCAAAATCATAAGTCAGGTGTCATGATGTGAGGGAGTTTGTGTGATTGTCGATTTGATAAAACTGTTTTGTTAATTAATTGGTTTTGTTTAATGTACCACAGTTTGGATTGTGTAATAATTGTGTGTGCAATAACGAGGCAGCACATGAATCAAGTGGAAGTGGGAAGATCATTGCAAGGCGGCAACTGTAGCGTACTGTGAGCTAGCATGTTGAAGTTGTTTGTGAATGACTCAAAATGTGGTTTGGCAAGTGGCCGGGCATTGGAAATAGGTTAAGATGGCAACGATGTCGCACCGTTTTGGTTGGGATGAATTTTTTTTTTTTGTTGGTGTAGTTAATATTTTATGTAAGTAGTTTGCAGTAGTATAACAGTGTTCTGGACAAAGTTAGGTTGTTTTGTGTCATATGACCGGATGTGGGTTTGTTTTTTTCAAGGGACAGATTTGTCATTTTTGTGTTATCTATTATTTGGTTAACTTTCGGTAACGACCGTAGAGCTACGTTCTATTTGTTTCTTTAATGGTAATGAGTTGCTGCACTTTTCGTTTCAATGTGTATGTCGGTGTGAATCTCTGTTGTTGTTTGTTGAGGGTTATAAGGTGGGTGTTGCGTGTTACTGTCGATGTTATAGCGTTGAGCAAGTGGAAGGGGTTAGTAAATGCAAAAGTTTAAGCTATGTTTGGTTGTTTTGTGATTCGTATGAGCATGGTTAGAGGGTTTTGGGCGAATGTGGCCTGCAATCGGCTGCATATAAGTGTCGGTGTAAGAGGTTTGAGTTGTGATGTTTTTGTTTAGGTGGTACTGTTGAATTTTGGTGGTGTGATTGGTGTCATGTAAAGTCGCGTAATTTAGTGTGGCAGGACGAATTGGTTGGTAGTTCTGATGTCACATTGGGTGGGTTAAATAGTGGCGAAGAAGGGTGTGTTGCCATGTCGTATGCGACTTTTGTCCAAAGTGTTATACGAGTTTTATGTGTAACACATACGTGTGGGTCGTTAGTTGATGATGTATGTGTTCAATGTGTGTAGAAGTGCTATGTGGAGAAGTCGGAGTGGTTAATGAGTCGATTCCAATGGCATGGTCAAATTAGGGGCAACAATTTGTCATACCGATTGTACTGCCGACGTGGGGCTTAGTTATTCGTAGGTTGGTTTTTTTTTTTTTTATTGCCTTTTTTGATGTGCGAGTTTGGTGGGGTCATTGTGGTGATGTGTTGAGGTCAAGTTGGATGTGGCATGATGTGATCGTGCAATGTCGCATTCTATTTGCTGGCGAGAGTCATGTGTGGCATGTTGGTTGAACGGGTGTATGTATGATAATGTGTACTTTTGCGTTAATTTTTGTAATCTTATTTTGATGTGTTAGTTTAAACTTGTGGGATTTTTTAGGAAGGTAGTATATGATCGAATTCGAGTTAGGAAAGTCCAACTGTGTGGGTAGGTTATGATGTTTTTGGTAACAGTAAATTATATACTAATATAATGCAAACGATGGTGGAAGAAAGTGTTAAACATACTGCGGGATGTGTTTATAAAACAATTTATTTGACAGAAGTAAATGAAAACTAAGTTTTTGAATGTGGAACATAGTAATAGTAGATGTTCATCATTTTATTGGTGTCATTACATCATGATGACTTTTTGTAAAAAGTTACGCTGCTTGTGCTGCACTACTTGACGTTAGACTATATTGGTTCGTTGCATGTCTTTCTGTTATGGTTCCCCATGCGGCCACAACGTCCACAATGGATTTGTTGGACATGCTTCCCCTTTGATAGGAACCGCTTCTTCTTTGGCCTACCTGGTGGGCGTTTCATACCAGGGGGCTTGATGATGTACTCATTTGGGTTGAACGGTGGTTGTTCCACAGTTGGTATTGAGTAAATGGCTGGTGCGTAAGTCGCATGGTATTCATTCACATGGAAAAACGGTTCGACCAAGTCATTAAGATCCCTACTGCTTTTTCGAACGGCGACCATAGCATGCGCGCAGCGAAACCTGTTGAGTTGCCAATGGAAGCACGAACATGCACGCCTGCCGACATCAACAATGACCGAAGGGAATGAATGGACTTCATATATGTCTGCATTTGACTGACTAACTTTCCAAGATCTGCCTTTGTTGAAAGCTTTTTCCAAACGGGATTCCATTTTAGCAGATTGCACGATCCATATTTGGCGCCTTATGACGTTTGACATTTGCCACATTATTTTGGCTTTGATGCTGTCAATCAGGCAAGTAATTAGGAGATTGCATGCCTTGCGTATCCACGAGTTGAATGACTCGGTGACATTGGAGCACATTTCGCCATAGCGTCTGCCATTGTAGATGACAATGTGAAGCAGTAGTTAGGTGTGTGTTGTTATGGGGTAGTGGGTGTGTGAACATAAGTTGGGTGAACAGATTTATTGGTAAAGCCAAAGATGCGTACCGGAATAATGCATTTGCCCAATGTTGTGGGTGCACAGTTTCAAGAAATTGGGTTGCAACCACACATCCTGATTTGTGGAATTGTTCAACCTTCTAAATGAATGCGTCGAGGGTTAGTGCATAAGCGTAATGGCATAGTTTGCAAATCAGACCAGCACGATGCATGCTATTCGAATAATGTAACCTGTTGTAGACGTCCCCGAACCTCCCGGGAGGATGAGTCCCGTTTTGTTCATTTGGGCTCACTACAGTTCAGGACTTAATGTCACGGTCCTGTATCTAATCTCGCAGAGTGCAATGCAAGTCCGATGAATCATCAAAGAGTCCAAATCCGGCAAATAGTTTTTGAAAACAGATTTTTTTGAAAGAAGTGCCAAACATGAACTGCTTTCCCAGATACAGAGTCGCCACCTAAATATTTTATTTTTGGGGAAATTTAGGAAACCTTGACTCGTTTGCCTAAGGCCACGTGTCCGTCATCACCAAAGTTGCCTTGGCTCGGAAACTTGGGTACGATTGGGGAAGGTCACTTCGTGAGCACCCCCGCTCGCCCGATCAAAGATCGGCCTCTACTAACCATGATATCTAGTTTTGAAAACATTATGCGTTCTTATTCCGGTTATTAGCCTATACTATGATACAAGTATATATATACAAAGTAATCGCCCGAACAACAACACACAGAACAACACATCTGTTTGTTTTTTTTGAAAATGGTTTGCAACAAAAAAATCAAATTTCGGATCCCCTCGGCCACCTGGTGGGCAAAAAACGATGATTTGCCACTATCTAGTGGGCTTAAAACTCACAGTCAATGCATTATTCGAATTCAGATAATTCAACCTTCACCCACAGGCATTCAAGTAGTTATATCACATAAGCATATGGCCTCATGGTAAGCATGCTATCATGGCAGTCACTCACACACATGCAAGGATGCTAAAGTATAAAACTTACCTAGTACTTCAAGCTAAAAAAGAAGCTATGTTAGAAATCCATGCATGACCCTAATTATACAGAAATGTCTAATGCAACACATGCAAAAATGCAACTATAGTAGGCTCGGCTATTCTAAATATGGCATATGAAATGCTACAGTTAACATGTATTCAACTCGGAATTGAAATCTGAGATCAGTTAGTATGATCTTGTAGAGCAGTGCACCTAAACAGATGAATGAATGCAAACATGCTATCATACTGTATGCTAATTGAAATATGCCCTAATTTAACCATCATAAGCTGGTAAACAAAAGGGAGAAAGACGTGGGGTTAGAAGACATACACACACTCACGCACACTTATTACAATTGTGCCCTCGAGGGTCAGAAGAAGAATATCTGATCCCAAATAAATAATACAGTCCGAATAAGTACAAAACCCTAATTAATTAACAAATTAAATTAACAAATTAACTAAGGAATGAAATAAATTGCACGCAAATCCATGGACCGCCTCAGCTCTGTTCCGAATGATGAATGATGCATACTTAAGTTGCCTTGCGCGGAAATCCATTGCGATGCCCCGGTTTGCCTCTGTTTGCAATTAATCCCGGAATGTTGTGCGAAGCTCTAGAAGGCTGTTGATTTCTGATTTGTTGCAACAGAGAGCAAGAAAGAGGCATGGCAAAGTATTTTCACATATGTATGCATGAATACTCTTTAGGGAGTGCAGTCC